>CM065390.1:24232500-24720000 GCA_033060915.1 Euryodendron excelsum
TGTTGAATAGAAATCGGGTTAATTTCACTTTGCCCCCTTCTACTTAACTTGAAAAACACATACTCCACTTACATTTTACAAACCTACACTTACACCCCTTGTACTCCTGGGTAAAGTGCAATTGTTAATTTTCTGTGTAAAGTAACAGTAAGAGTAACTCGCACGCCCTATATGCGACTTGGCATTCTTTTTAAAAGATAAAATGACTTTTATACCCTTGAAGTTGTCCATCATCTCTATCAACTGTTAGCTACCTACCCCCCCCCCCCCCCCCCCCCCCCCCCCCCCCCCCCCCCCCTTCTCTCTCTGTCTCTCTCTCTACCTCTACTATCAGCCATGGTGGTTGCTATGCAAATCAACCATTTATTGACAAAACACCACCAGTTATTGCTGCCAGTGCCACACCACCGCCGGCCATGGAGTGCTGCTACCACCACTCACGGTCATAGACCCACCCATCTCTCTCTTCCACTTTCCATTCACAACAGACCCACCAATCTCTCTCTCTCTCTCTCTCTCTCTCTCTCTCTCTCTTCTCCTTTTTTGCTTCCAAGGTTACACCACCATCTCTCTCGTCCTTTCCCCAGCCAGCCGTCCATATGCTTGGAATAGGAAAACAATATTGTTTCAAAAGTTCTTCATCCAATAGATTAAATATTCTGAAAAATTATGTATATTAAAAGCATTGAGGAGAAGTTTCCACCAAATGGGTTTACCTATGAATTGAATGGAAGTCGACGAGCTAGGGCCCACAGGCTGGTGGGATTTTTCAAAGATCAGGTTTTGTGAAATCTAATAGTTACCATTCTATGAAATGAAGCAGGAAAATGATGTTTTTGTTCTCTCCCAACAATTTAAGGGATGTAAAAGCAATTGGGTATGTATACATTTCCATTTGAATATTCTGTATATTTGCCCATTTGAATAGCCTGTATTCGTATATATTTATATACAAAAACTGGTAGGGTTGGTGGCTGGTGACCAGTGGTGGAGAAGAAAGGGTGGCCGACAGTGTTCTCTGGCTTTTTTTTTTTTTCCGTTGCTTCCCTAATACAGTTTTGCATGCAGTGGTGTAAATTTAGACATGCAAAAGGGTAATTATGACATTTTAGTTGGTCCGTTAACTGCATTAACAGTTACACTTTACCTTGGAGTATAGGGGGTGTAAGTGTAGGTTTTTGAAGTGCAAGGGGTCCATGTGTTTTTTGAGCTAAGTAGAAGGGGGTAAAGTGAAATTAACCCATAGAAATATCGTGGCTCCATGAATTTTTGTTGATGGGGTCATGCAAAAAATTAAACACTAATTTTAAAATAATAAGCAAAAGAAGCAATCAAAAAACAAAAAGACTAAATTGCGATCAACTTCTAGGGCAGAGCTAAAACTAAATTGCAATTCATTCTTGTATTTTTTTTTCTTTCCTTTTTCTAATTTTCCAAGTTGATGGGCCTGATGGCTCACAATTATTATTAAACAACTTGATGACTAGACATTTTCTATCTCCATTTTACTGTAGTTTCCGTAGACACGGTGGAATCTGTAACATAATTACTATGATAATTTCTTCCTGTTCCAAGGATTTGAGGGACCATGCTCGCACCATTTAGCAGAAGATGAGGGTTGGCCTCAGAGATTAATGTTATTTACCTATGCCATGTAGTTGAGCCAAAATGTATGGAAAACTCTAGATTGAATTCTATCAATCTCAAATTCACAGTTTTATATAGTATATAAGTTTATATACTTATTTATTATTTTGATAATTATGGTTAACTATATATGATACATACTCCTTGTAATTTGTATTATGTAATACATAACACTAGTGTAGATTCAACTAGCAAGAAGAACTGGAGGAATCTGAGGATGTGAATTCAAAAGGGTCTGAGAAAATCAAGGCCGTGAACAAGTTTCAGGATAGGGGTATTTGTGACACAAGAGGGGGAGGAGGTGGAGGAGAGCATTAAAGGTGAGAAATGATGAAGAAGGACAGAGAAAGAAGCATTCGTGGAAGCATCAATTGATTGTGAAGGCTGCCGAAGGTGGAGGTTATCAGTGGAGGCAGCTGCAGTGGCAATGGTAATTTGTCTCTTCTTTCTCACTCCTAGGGCACAGAACTCAGAATCAGATCTAATTGAGTCTGGCTGTCTGTGGGGGTCAACTTTGTTATTTCTTTTGAATGAATAATATTAAAAAAAATGTTTTTTGGGGTTATTTCTACAGCTAATGGGGTCAACTGACCCCACAAACTTGTGCTGGCGCCGCCCATGTGGTGGGTTGGGGTTTGGTTGGGGGAGGGGGTTGGGGGTTAAAGTTAAGCCATCCATCCAGCCTTCCCTGGCTATGATTGGTGGCATTGAGTATGTGTCTATCAGAAGGGTTTACGAATCCGGCCAAACTAAATTTGTTCAGTTTGATACAATCCTTTGTACAAATAATATTATGAATATTTTTATATGAATGTTACGATATTACTAAAATTATTTTGACCCCATTATATTTCTTTCGTTGGATCCTTGACATGGGTATTGAAGATTTATTTTTCCTTTCAATGGTTTTTCTACCAGTGAAATTAAACTAGTTTAGGAGGCATTTTGTTCACTTTGCAACTAAAATAATTGAACAAAAAAGATTGCTCGAAAGAAATTGATGTTTTTCAATATTCTTTAGAGAGAGCATTATTCGAATAGACATGGTGCCTTTGCTTGTGATTGATTATTTTTGTGAACTGGATATTAATGGACCATATGGCTTAGAAAGTGGTGTCAATTATTATTTGGAGACAAGAATGGTGGGATGAAATTGAGTTGAAAGTGGATTTGTGCAACTGAAAAAAGTATTGCGTCATTCGTATGATGAGGGGAGGTTAATATAAATTTGGGTTAATTATACTTTGCACCATTACACTTCACACCAAATCTTACTTCAGGACCTTTACATTCAATTGTAACAATTAAGCCCTTACACTTCTAATTTGTTGCAATGTCAACCTTCTGGCAACTTCCGTTCACAATGGACGAAAAATTCACATATGACAAGCATGTTGCCTTTTTCAAGGGACAAATATGTAAAATCATACTTCTTCCTAATAATCTATCACAAATTCTTATCAAATTACTCCAAAATCGTGATTGTAATAAATTTTGTGATGCATATAATGTAATTAGGCTTCATGTCAAAATTCCTAGTTCAATTCACGTGGGATAAATGTGAGTCTTTGGTATGGGAAGGAGTTGAATTTTACATATTTGTCCTTTAAAAATGACCATGTGGTTGTCGCATGTGAATTTCCTATCCATTTCCCAAACAAAAGGTTGACATTGTAACAAATTAGAAGTATAAGGGCTTAATTGTTACAATTGAAAGTGAAGGTCGTGAAGTGAGATTTGGTGTAAAGTGCACGGGTGCAAAATGTAATTAACCCTATAAATTTCCAAAAGATGGTAGGGAAGGTGAGATGCCCTTTGCTGGGTGATTGGGGGTACACACCACCTCCAGCTCTTGTTGTGGCACAGCTATAAGTTGAGGAATTCAGCCTCTTGAGTTCTTTATTTAGGACCTTGGAAAGAAACTACATTTGATGGCTCTAGAAAGGCCAAAGGAAAAAGAGTCAAATTTCTGCGGCCCACTAAAACCTTCACATGCCTATTTAGTGGAAATACAAAAATCATATCAGCGAAATTTGTGGGGGTCTTGATTCCTCTGGCCTTCTGCCTTTGAAATGCAGTGCCCAAACAGATGCTAAATAGTTAAAACATGACTTCTCTTGAGCTGTTCTATAGGTTTGATCAACTTAGTTTCTGTATAATGACTTTTCAGATTAAGTTTAGCAAGTTTGTTGGCAGGAAGTTCCAAGCTTGTACAATAGGTGTATCAGCTCAATATGTGGAATGTGTTTTGAGAAAGTAGTTACTATGGCCTTACCTGAGACTATCATTTGAACCTTTTCTTCTTAGTCAAATAGCTTTCTTCAGTTTTGATTGAATTTTTCTTGAATTAAATACTCCTATTTTATCTTGCCTAACTATTTGTTCTTTCAAAAATCCTCTTATTCCTCTCCTTCTAGTTAATGTAAATCAAAATTGAAGTACTTATCCAAAAAAACAAAAAGAGTTTTAAGGTTGAATTGCTTCATCGCAGATTACCCAACATTTTAAAACCAAAGTGAGGGCCAAAAACAGATGTAAAATTGTTAGCTGCAACCTGTTTAATTATAGTCGTTCTAAGCAAACAAACAGAGAGAACGCTAATGCAAGAAAGGGAAACTGGCCCATCACCTCTCTATTAGCTTTGTACATTTTTTTATTTTATTATTGTAAGTTGACAATCTATAGAAATAGCTTTGCTTGATACACACATTGGGGGAAAGAGCTTTCTGTGTTCCCTTCCATGTTGAAGATGACACATATTAACCTCCTTAAGTGCCACCAACCAGGCAACGTTTTTGAATTGACGGGCAATTTTTAGTAATGAAAGATCCTAATTGAGAAAGTAATGGTGGTGGGACCTGGTATTTGGATGAATCAATTCATCCAGATAGATATGAGGAAATGACAGAGGCCACATTACTACATTCCAGGGCTCAGACATTGTGGAGTAATCAAAATAAATTTAATGGGTAGACTTCAGAAAGATAATAAAGAAGAGAATGCAATGAAGCATGTGTTTGCCTCATTATTATGGAATGTGGCAAATCAACTTGTACCTTCAGATAAAATACTAGTGCAGTTAAAATATGGGTGACAAGAATGATGAATGTATCCAACACTGAATGTGGATCTCCACACTACAAATTTTGGATCAACTTGGTGATGGTCCAGCAAAGTGTAAACTGGAAAAGAAGAATGAAACACAAAATGTACTAAAGAAGATTTTCATTGGATTCTGATGCAATTAAGAACTAGGATTTGAGATTGAGCAAAACTTGGTTGAAGTGGTTTGCCTTGAACAATAAGAGATATGAAATTATAACCTTTTTATTTGTACCTTATTCAAATTGTATTCAGTGGTTTGGTGTGCATGTCTCTAAGTTTAATCTTTATTCTTGATGCTAATGTATTGAGACTTTCATTTTGAGTTAGTTTATGTTGCTGAGGTTACTGGTACTTACTACACTTTCTGGAATGTGGGTTTATTGGCATGCGTGTAAAAGGTCATTCCTTTTAGTAGACCAGACAAGCTTGGAATTTGGCTTTGAAGTCAAGATGAGTTGGTTCATTTTGGAAATTTCTCATCATAAATGGAAGAATGATTTTCATTTAAAATCGTTGTGTTTGTCCATTAATTGCCACTAACAGTGTGATTCTTGATACACTTTGGCTGATGTCTACTTTGTTATTATGGCGATAACATTCTGCAGTGTCACTCTCACATCTTTCTTAAGAAAGTAATTATGCGAATTTTTAAATTTTAGTATTGAATAGCTTCTGTTTGAGTTTTCCAGTGGCTAATGATTTTCTCTTTCATCTTTTGCTTTGGTGGGACATTGCGTAGTTTTCGAAAGCCACTGGACGAATTAAAGACGATATATTGAAGCTTCCTGTTGCTACCAAGGATGAAGACATGGAAGAAGCTGCAGCCCTGAAAGACAAGACAGAAGTGGCAGATGCGGACAGTCAAACAAAGCCGGTCGTGTCTTCAGTTGCTACATCTGAAGGAAAGGACAAGGATGACTTGGATCCATTTGGCCTTGATGCTTTGATCCCTAGCACATTGAAGAAAGATGAGAAAACAAAGGGAAAGAAAGAGGCAGCAACAAAGATTGAGGAGGAAGAGGAAGAGAACAAGAGATTTCTCAAATCACAGAGGGAAGCCTTGATTCTCTGTTTGGAGATTGCTGCGCGGCGCTATAAAACCCCATGGTCAAACCCAATATACTGATACTGGTTTTCTTTCTTTTTCTTTTTGTTTTTCTTTTCTGGGTTCACCGCCCCACCCCCCCCGCGCAGCCCTTTTTCCCCGGTTATATACTGGTTTCTGGTAATATTGTATGTGTTCAGATTTTTTTTTTGGTCCCCTTAACAAATTGATATTTCTTTTCTCAGGTGCCAAACAGCCATAGATATCCTAGTAAAGCATGCCTTCGATAACATATCGAGGTTCACTTCTAAACAAAGAGATGCTATTGGGAAACTGTGGGCTTCTATAAGGGAGCAGCAAGCTCGTAGGAAGCAAGGGAAGTCGGTTTCAGGGAAACTTGATGTGAATGGTTTTGAATGGCTCCAGCAGAAATATGCAAATGAGAAGATCAGCATTCGGCATTCTGTTGGAGGTAGCGGGGACCGCCGTGCGCAACAATGGCTCGGTTAACAAACTGCTCCTTTCTTTGATGTACTCTCTGTATCACGGCATTAGTCATGACAACTAATACAGAAAAGGGTGAACTGGAAAAGGGATAGAAATTATCCATTTACTTGTAGATGACTCTAATTTGGTTTGGTTTGGTTTCTGTATATTTTAACGGTGATGGTACCAATAAAATTTTTCTGGGTTTTTTTTTCTACACTGAGCAGTCGTGATTTATTTTGGACAGTTTTCAGAATTAACATGATCAGGCTAGTTACCCAAACTCCTTATTAGAATAGAATCTCTTCAGTATTCTTGGATATCCATGTCATTCTTGCATTACTTGCATACTGATGGATCTCTCTTATTAGATGGGAGCAATTACCCGATTCACCCATGTGAGTAGTGGAGTATGTACATTTAGCGCAAATAATTTCTCCTCATAAGCCCTCCTGTGGCTCCACCTTTTGTTCCTGGTAATAAGTCACTTACTCCCACCACTCCATTATGATAAAGAGGTCCATAATGGGTAGAAGCCCACCTGCCCAGCCCAAGAATGCTATCAGCTACCACTCTCCAGCCATTGTGTGGCACTGATCCAACTCGTCGAAATCGTTCGGTTGAATTTCAGCTAGACCATATATCGGCAACTAAAACTCCTTAGATTTTACTATAGACACCTAGACCCTATTTGATATTTTTTTTTTGTGCCGGCAAAGACATCCTTGTTAGTTTCATCAGTTAGATTCCATTGGTTGACCATATTGACTATGTGAAATGACATATATATCCTTCCAGGGTTAAAAAAAAAAAAAAAAAAACTCCTATGGTCTTGCTTAAACAACTAGAAATGTTTAAAAATAAATTTTATATTACAAAGGTTTGTACACAAAACTAGATTAAGAATTTTTAGGAGTGAGTAATAAGATTGGAGACAAATTTCTGTAATAATTGATCCGATTTTGTTCACATTGGTTGAGACTATGAAGACAATAAAAAACAAAAATGCCATGCTTAGAGTGGTTTGGACCAAAAATAAAAATAATCATTCTTCACCCTGTTTGGACCAGAAAATACATTAAAAAAAAGAAAAAAAATTCTTTTACATTGGTTTGTTCACCCTGCTTTGGACCAAAATAGAAAATAAAAGAAATATTATTGTTTGCACTTGTATGGACCAAAAACAAAAAGAAAAAAGAAAAATTCAATGTTCACACTGGTCTAGATCAAACACGCAAAATAAAGATGAAAGTTTTAAGTTTTTACACTAGTTTGCAAAAAATAAAGAAAAAAATGCAGCTTAGTACTTGTAACTCTTGCTACTGCGGATTTGAGGAGGATTAGATGTTAACTACATTCTATATTTTGAATCTTTGACACTCAAGTCTCAATGAAAAACAACTTTATCAATGCACAAGGCCCACCCTCATTGAACCAAAAAAAAAATAAAAGAAAAAAACTTTTTAGAGTAGTTTGTAAAAAAATCTAAAGCAAAAAAAAAAGTAAAAAATTATGGTTTCAGAGTGACTAGTATCAAATAAGAAATAAATAAGAATAAATTTATTTCATTGAACCAATAAATAAATAAATAAATAAAAGACAAAAAATTAATGTTCACATAGGTTTGGACCAAACAAAAAAAATTATAAATTTTTTCACTCGACTCATTTTCATTTTTCAATGTTACCTTCCTTGTTTTTTTTTTTTTTTAAACTGTTTTTCTTTTTTTCATTTTTTCAAGAGTTAGCTAACATGTTTTTCAATTTTTTTTGATCCCTAACAATTCAATAAAGAAACTGGGCTGCTTTCTTGTATGTAAGAAGTCAAAAATACCGTTCTAGTGTAATGGAAGCAAGCTACAAAGTCTAGGTGCCTATTTTTTAAACTTGAAAGGCCTCGCTGTCTTTATATAAAACATAAACATAAAACATAAAGGATACAAATGAAATTTATCAAAAATATTTTGAGGTCCCAAATTTTCATTTTGGGCAAACAAACTCTACAGCTAGTACTGCGTTTGTCTCTACACGACTTCGTCTTTTTGTTTCGTCTCACTCATGGTAATATAGTAAAATCTTGAACTAAGTTTAAAAGCTATTCAGAGATTTATCAATAATGGAAGAAAATTCTATGATCAATATTATTTTAGTTGTTTCGTCTATCAGGACTATTTTGTTTCATTTTCTTATCTTTTTCCTTCACATATCTGATAAACAAACAAAGCTAAAGGACATATCTAAGCAAAGAATTAAAAACCACCGGGTAAGAATTCAATTTACAAACATAAAAGAGTTAAGATACAAAATTTTCCAAGAAACAAGGGACCCAGTGCCTAAAACGGCTAAAAATAAAACCCTAAACCCCAACCTCTGCTACTATAAATATCTGCTACAGCTTGTTCCGAAGGAGAGCGTGTACCCAATCCGAACTTCACACTAAGGTACGCTCTCTCGCAATTCATACATCTTGATGTAGAATATAGCACATTGACTGCAATGAATCAAAGCTTAGCATCTCTACATATCTCTGTGTATATATTCATGTTTATGTATGTATATATGTGAGACAAAGAAGCACATATCGAAGGCTTGCAGGTGGGTTTATAAAAGCCTGTGTAGCTCAAAAACTGTGCAACACAAAAACCCATCCACCTTATATGATGTCCTCTTGTAAAATATTTTTCAACTCTTTTGCCGGAGGATTTGTTTTAGGATGGAGAACATTTGTAGTACTCTCGGACATGCTTAGATTTCTTTGTTTCTTTAGTGTTTTATGTTCTTCCGTTTTCTGTATAACTATTTTCCTGTGGCTTTGTTTGTTTTGATAGAAATCTTGTCGAGAAAATTTTTTGGTGGTAGGAAAAATCAAGTTTTTAGGTGTAAAGACTTGCGCGTTTGTTAGAATTCGTGCCCATTTGTTAGGATGAAGACTTTTGGGATTTTATTTACCGATAATACTATAAATTAAGGGTGGATACATATTTGCTGATTTTAAAAGAGAGGAAATACATATCAAAAAAGAAAATAAAAAATTCTTGAGAGAGAGAGAGAGAGAGAGAGAGAGAGAGAGAGAGGAAATGTTGAATCCTTGACAATGATTAGAGTGAAATATCTGTTGATATCAACAGGCCTTGAAAGGGAAACAAGAGAAATTGTTTACCAGGAAAATGGGTTTGGAACTGTATAATTTTAACAAAATGGAGCCTATAATAGCATTCTGTTTCCATTAATTATACATAATTTTAGCCGCTTCCACATGTTGATTTTTTCATGTTTGGTCTTGTTTTGTTGTAACTAGACTACTGCATGTAATGCTCTATTTTGTTTAGTTCTAGCTATGACCAAATGGGAAACGTTGAAGGTTTGCATATGCACAGCCATTTCTGTTTCTGTTCTCATAGCTCAAATTTTAGAGTTATGGAAATTAAATCTTTCTGAATGAAAGTCTTTCATACTGCTTTTGAACCTTTAGTATATCATAGCAGAGTATTTGGATTAAGAGTATGGAAACTTTCTTTGTTTATATATGAACATATAGATTGATTTGATAACTTGGAGTTGGAATTTTGCTCCAAGTGAATTTTGCTCCAATTACATGCAACATCGAGGAAATAAAGAAACGATGAGCACTCTACCCAGTACTATCTTTTTAAAATTTTGGTTTCGAACTCCTTGTATTTTTAGAATTTGGAGATTATGACTGTAGTTGACTGTTAGTTTCATTTTTGACTGTTTACTTTGTTTGGACATACTGATGTGCAATATCCAAGTTTTGGTTGGAAATTTTCAGATTGAGGCGGGAAAATGTCGAACCCAAAGGTTTTCTTTGACATACTGATAGGAAAGATGAAAGCTGGAAGAGTTGTAATGGAACTATTTACTGACATCACCCCCAAGACTGCCGAAAATTTCCGTGCTCTCTGCACTGGGGAGAAAGGGATTGGTATATCAGGGAAACCATTACATTATAAGGGCTCTGCATTTCACCGCATTATCCCCAACTTCATGTGTCAAGGTGGAGATTTCACGAGGGGTAACGGGACCGGTGGTGAATCGATCTATGGGCTGAAATTTGCGGATGAAAACTTCAAGCTGAAGCATACAGGGCCTGGTGATCTGTCAATGGCAAATGCTGGACCCAACACTAACGGATCCCAATTCTTTATTTGTACTGAAAAGACACAATGGCTCGATGGCAAACATGTGGTGTTCGGAAAGGTTGTGGATGGCTATAGTGTGGTAAAGGAGATGGAGAAGGTGGGTTCGGATAGTGGGAAGACTTCAGCAACAGTTGTGATAGAAGATTGTGGCCAGGTTACAGAGAATTGATGATTGGAAAGTGACGGAAGTTGGGGAGGAGAATGAAAAGTTGGCAGTTAAATGGTGATATATTGGATTGTTATTTACCTGTCATGGGAGTTCATTACAGCTACCTCAATAAAGCTTTTTGCAATTAGTAGCTCGAGTAAAAAGAGTAATGTCTGAATATCAGCACTGCCCTTCCGAAGTGTACTTCGCAGTTCAAAAAATATTAGAATGCAAAATTTGTAAATGGTTGTCATTTGCAATACCGATTTGCAGGATATGTTTGGATCAATTGAATGACCGACTTATGGTATGCTTAACTTATTTCGTGAATGTTATTTGATTGATCTTCAAAATGCATTGGCTTTAGGATCTCGAACTCATCTTGGGTTCTCCTAATTGATGATGGTCATGTTGTTGTGTTCTTATGTGGAGGGCAATGTCTTTTATGTGCCTGGAGGAAGTGAATATTCTGACTGTTTTGTATTGGTCTTCTGATTTGAACAAATGAATTAACATTTGGATGTGTTACTTCACTAGACCACATATTTTCACTGGAGATTTTGAAACCTGACCCTTCAAAAAATGGCAATCTAATTACCCAAACAATCTAGTATTAGGTTGTATTGTTGTATGCGTTAGGATCCACATAGGCCAAACTGGGTTATAGGTGAGGGGTGCCATCGCAATCTCATAACCCCTATATAGTATATAACTAAATATTTATTATATTTGGCGCCCCACAATTTAAATTTTTTTTAAGGTCTTAAGACTCTTAACGCAATAAAATTTCAAAATTTTTGTACATTGGACTTTGAGTTAGACTTTTTATTTTTATTTTTTATTCTCTCCCTGAACTTCCCAACTCGATAAAATTAACAACTTGTAGGTTTGTATTACGTACAAATACTATAAAAAAAGGAGTATTCATTGTGAAATTTAATTGTTTATAAATATGCGTACTTTTTGCTGATAAAAAAGGAGGTGAAATGTACTAATTTAGTTTTATCTTGTCTTTTTTTTTTTTTTGTCTTTATATTTTTCTAAAACTGCATGTATTTTTCATACCTTTTTATTTTTATTTTTTTACGTATAAACTTAGACTTGCATCTTCATATATTTCTCATGCTTGAGCTTTAAAATATATATCAAAATTTTAAAATATAATAGTTATGTCATTATGTAAAAAATTTATGTTTCTAAGTTTTGACAACGCAATTTCATCTTTGATTAGAGATACTATTTTGAATAGTCCAATGGGGACTTTTGTATAATTTCTTCATATTTATACTTACTTTCTCAATACTAATTTGAGGGTCATCATATTATAACAGCCTCCTAATAGTGGAAATGGCAATGGTACTGTAGGTTAAGAGTAGTTATCACTCATATCGATTATAGTTATTATTAAACATAAAAACAGTTACTATAAAATGTGACTACATTATGATAACTGCGGATTACATTTGTAGTAATGGTGGCTCACATGTGTAGTAGCTACACGTTTTCACAAAAACGTCCCGAATTTTTCAAAGATGTCCATCCAATTGTCAGCTTATGCCCAGAAAGATTTATATCCCCTTAAATTTACAAAAATTCTATTTTACCTAAATTTTAGAAATATTTTTTAATTTGTCCCTATAAAAATATGTAAATACCCCCCTCTTAAATAGTTGTTTTGCTTTAATTAAATATCCATGTCTTATCATTGATTACAAAAAAAAAATAAAAGTTTCATTAGTTATGATCGATGGTTAACCTATATAATTTTTTGGCTCTGCTATTAGGTCTTATTAGGGATGGCCGTGGACTTGCTTGGCCCGTCCATTATTTATAGGGCTTGAAATTTTTTTTAACCTCGATTAGTTTAATGGACTGGTTTAAAAATTGTGTTTGAAACCTGACCAGGCCTGGTCCGGCCTAAAATATATATAAAATAATATATTTTATATATTTTAATACATTTATGTGTTTAGATTTTATATTATTTGACATTATGTTTGAAGAAAAAATATTTATTATAAATATTTTAAAATTAAATAGATGGACTTAAAAATCATAGTTATTATTTTAAACGGATTTAAAATTTTGTTTTAGACTCAGTGATCAGACTCGGCTCTCCGGACGAATGCCGACCCCCAGGTCCTACCCTGCTTGGCAAGTCTTGTGTGAACGTAACCGGAAGTACCTAGCATTGGGGTCTACTTGCTTTGTAATAGGAGAAGGTGGGATGATTTTTTCCTAGACAAGTCACCTCACTTATTTCAGAGTTTGGTGCAGACCCATAAATTATTGGTTCAAACTTGACCAATAGGGTAAGTTGCCTTAATTGATGGGTTTCTACCATTCCAATTTTCAGGGTGAATGCAAGTGTGTTTATCCACCATTCACAAACCACAATAGGGCTGCATGAGTGTCACCTCAACACGATATAATTATGAACTTTTCCACACTGGGTTTGGTGTCATTTTAATTCAGCTGTAAGACCCTACCAGTAGCATTTAGAGTCAATATGTAGGGCCTGAGAAAGATCTGATCATAAATTTGAGCTACGGTTTGGTTGTATTTTGTGGAAAATATTACTACATTGCGTAGTAATTGTGATCAGATTAAGAGATTACTATGAATTAGTCAAGTAGCAAGCGCCTCAATGTACCCTTTGAGCTTCCTTTTGGTCCACTCTGTTAACTTTTTCTAGCAATAAAAGTTGTTCTTGCATTTTCAAAAATTAGGTGCACTGTTTGTGAATGAACGCAACTCCAGATATTTTGTGAATGAAATAATGCAGCCCTCAATGTACCCGTCAGATATTTTGTTGTGAGGGCATTCTAGATTTTTCACCTCCTTGGAGTGAGAATTTTCAAAAGTTTATTCTAACATGAACGCTGTTATTGTGACTGTGGATTGCAAAATCCTTGCAACAAAATCAAAGAGTGTAAATTGTTTCAAAATTAAGTTGTTGAAAAGTGCTTTTTTTTTTTTTTTTTAACTGTAGATGATCCTACTTAGCAATTACAACGCAAGTAGCCCCGGAGACTCCATGGAGGTTGTGATTCGGTGGGTTGTAGACTTACAGGGGAGTGCTTAGTTAAGTGATGATGTCAAGTGAACTTCACTATTACAATTGCGCCACGCCATGCGTTTGGGCATCGATATCTCTAATAAAACTATCAGATATTTTAATTGTTCCCCATTTTAGGTTCCCTTAATATGTGTATCCTTGTCTATATAAACCTCTCATTTCTAACTTTACTCAACAACAAAAGTTCATTCGCCCACATCCATTTCCTCTCTTTATCTTAACTTCGCATCTCTCTCTCTCTTTGCTTTCTTTTTCCTCACTACTGCCTTCATAAACTTGGGGGCAGCACTATATATCCTCTCTTCCTTCTGTCTCCTCTACACTCCCTTTCCTCCTCCATCAACAGCATAGAAAAGTTTCTAAGATATTTGTACCTCGATGAGCCTATCATTTCTTTGGTCATTTGTTCATATCAATGCTATTTTCCTCTTGTGTTTGGCTTTACGCTTTGCTCACACGGCCACTGTAGTGCATCATGGAAATGAGACGGATCGACTTGCGTTGCTTGAATTCCGTGCCAAAATAACTGATCCCTTTGGGGCTCTAAGCTCGTGGAATGGATCCATACACTTTTGCCAGTGGTTTGGCGTAACATGTGGCCACCGGCACCACCAGAGGGTCATTGGACTGAACCTGACTTCTCAACTATTGACGGGTTCTATTTCACCTCACATTGGAAATATGAGCTTTCTTAGGGAACTAGTGTTGCCTAACAATAGCGTCACTCATAAAATCCCTCCAGAACTTGGTCATTTGCCAAGATTGCGAGCCTTGTGGCTGAACAACAACTCTATTAGCGGTGAAATTCCTGCCAATATATCTGGTTGCTCTAACCTCGTATGCTTGTATTTTTCTAACAACAATCTAGTAGGGAAGATTCCCGCGGAGCTCGATTCCCTGTCTAAGCTTGAGAGAATATATGTCGATGGAAACAGTCTAACAGGTGATATCCCTTCTTCTTTTGGGAATCTATCATCTCTTCAACATTTCGTTATAACTAAAAATAGTATTAGCGGGAACATCCCTGCTGCTCTTGGTCGATTGGCAAACCTAAAATATCTTGGATTGGGAGGAAACAGGTTGTTTGGTACCCTCTCTTCTTCAATCTATAATCTCTCTTCTATCTCATATTTTGAGCTGACGCAGAACAAAATTCAAGGGAGTCTTCCCTGGGACTTGGGAATTACTCTTCCCAACCTCCGATACCTTGGCTTTGGTGAGAACCTATTTACTGGATCCCTTCCTTTTTCAATGTCCAATGCCTCCAAACTACATTCGCTTGATATTTCATTTAACGAGTTTACAGGAAAAGTGCCTCCACTCGAAAAGCTTCAGAATCTTACGTGGTTAAGCTTGTCTTCCAATAAACTTGGAGCTGGAGAAGCTGACGACTTGAGCTTTCTCTCCTCTTTGACCAATGCCTCGAAATTACATTTTTTGGCGCTAGACGAAAACAATTTTGGAGGGGTGTTGTCTGAATCCATTAGCAATTTCTCCACCCATCTTGCAGTTCTAGCCCTGGACAACAATAAAATATCTGGTAACATCCCAACTGGAATAGGAAATCTAGCCAATTTGGAGGCTCTTTCACTATGGGAAAACCATTTCACAGGAAACATCCCTGCTGATATAGCCAAGCTTCAAAACCTGAAGCTTTTGATGCTCTCATTTAATAAATTCTCGGGGAACATCCCATTGTCACTGGGAAATTTAACTTTGTTAAATGAACTTGCTTTAAGAGAAAATAAGTTTCATGGCAGCATTCCTTCAAGTCTGGGGAAATGCCAAAATTTGCTGAGACTAAGACTTGCTCAAAACAATCTTAGTGGTACAATTCCCCGGGAAGTTGTTAGTCTGTCATCCTTAGTGCATCTGAATCTGTCTCAAAACCGTATAATTGGTTCCCTTCCCATGGAAGTTGGAAATTTAAAAAATATTGTAGAATTGGATGTTTCTGGCAACATGTTGTCAGGTGAAATTCCAACTACTCTTGGTAGCTGCGTGATACTGGGAATACTAAATATGGCAGGGAACGACTTCCAAGGTATCCTTCCTTCATCTTTTAGATCGTTGAGAGGCCTTGAGTTATTAGATCTTTCACAAAATAATTTATCAGGCCAAATCCCAGACTATTTGGGGGACTTTGTATTCTTGCAGAAACTGAATCTGTCATTAAACAATTTTGATGGCGCAGTACCAATAAGGGGCATCTTTAAGAATGCAACTGCAGTTTCAATTGAAGGAAACAAGCAGCTTTGTGGGGGTATACCACAATTACAACTGCCTAGTTGCAATTCCCAAGGGTCTAAAAAGAAAAGATCAAATCTTGCTTGGAAATTAAAAATCCCCATAGCTTTTGGGATTCTAGGACTAGTTTTTGTGTTCTGTTTTTTATTCTTTTCTTGGCTTTTGAGGACAAGAAAAGTACTTTCTTCCAGATTTTTAGGCAACAAATTTTCAAAGGTGTTCTGCATGAAGGTGTCCTACCAAAGTCTACTTAAAGCTACTGATGGATTCTCACCGACCAATTTGATTGGCGTGGGTAGTTTTGGTTCGGTGTATAAGGGAATTCTTGATCAAGATGGAACAATTGTTGCAGTGAAGGTCCTAAACCTTCAATTCCGTGGGGCTTCAAAGAGTTTCATAGATGAGTGTGAGGCTTTGAGGAACATTAGGCATCGGAATCTTATTAAGGTGATCACAGCATGTTCAGGCGTTGATTATGATGGTAATGATTTTAAAGCTCTAGTTTATGAGTTCATGGTCAATGGGAGCCTACTGGAGTGGTTGTATTCAAAAGATAATGAAGGTGAGGGGTGCGTGCAGTCAAGGAATTTAAGTCTTCTGCAGAGGGTAAATATTGCCATCGATGTTGCTTCTGCCCTTGATTATCTTCATCATCATTGCCCAAAACCAATTGTTCATTGCGATCTCAAGCCAAACAATGTTCTTTTGGACTGTGAAATGATTGGACATGTTGGTGATTTTGGGTTAGCAAGATTCCTTCCAGAAGCCACCTATAACTCTTCTACAAATCAATCAAGTTCTATTTGCGTAAGAGGATCTATTGGTTATACTGCTCCTGGTAAATTTGCCTCTTACTTTCGCTCTGTTCTCTTTTTCACCTTCACCCTTCCAATGAATACACTACTTCACTTATTGAACTAGAGTTGACTTTTCAGGAAATGAGATTATTGCATATGTAGCACCGGTTCATTTGACCTATAGTACACTAAGTAGATAAACAAATTTTAAACAAAAATTTCCCTCATCTTTGAAGGCACATAGCTTATTACACTTCAGATTCTTAGCATATAGGTTACATGCAAACAGTGTATATCATCAATTTTTAGAGGATTTTCGGGCATTTTCTTTACTTTTTTTTTTTTTTTCCTTTGCACTTCTACAATTTACTTGAACTTTGGTTCGTTTTTGCCCTAAAAAGGTAGACGCACCAATATCAGCAAGACTCACTCCTTTTGTGCCAGTACTTTATTTTTTTGCTAAGAATGAAAGCATTCCCCCATGCAATATCTTGTTTTTTTAGTGCATTCCATCATACAGTATCTCTTCTAGGAGTGATACATATTGTAATACCTAAAGTAAGAAGAGCTAGAAAATATATATACATATAAGAGTGTGTTGGTCTCCTGATCGAGTTGCTAATAGCAGCATCCCCTTTAACAGTGTAAAGGGAGAGTTTTTTGTAATTATAATGTGGGATGTTTTTTGCACTGCAGAGCTTAGATGGCTGTGGAGCCATGGGGTCTACTGAGTTAAGTAAATTAGTCTAGGACTAGCTACTTCTCCTTTGGGTTAATTAGCTGGAATTTGGAGATGTAGCACCTAGAACGCTAAAATCTACTTAATATAGTCAACTTTATTTATGTTTATTTTTATGTTTCCTAGCTACTTCTGGCCAAGCATCTTAATTTTCAGTTGTGTTTACCATGCGTGATGCATGATTTGCAGAATATGGTATGGGAAATGAGGTGTCAATATTGGGTGATGTGTACAGTTATGGCATACTCTTATTAGAAATGTTTACGGGAAAGAGACCAACAGATGACATGTTTAGTGACGGTCTAAATCTCCATAACTTTGTTAAGATGGCTTTGCCTGAACAAGTAGCGCGAATAGCTGATCCAATACTGCTTCAACAGAGAGAAGAGGGAGAAGCGAGCTCAAGCATCAACGACACTGAGAATCACATCCGTGCTAGCAGTAACAAAATTCAATAGAGTGCTTGGTTTCAATCTTTAGAGTCGGAATTGCTTGTTCGGAGGAGTTGCCCAGAGATCGAATGGACATTAAAGATGTTCTAAATCAGTTGCATGTGATCAGGAACAATCTTCTTGGAACTGGAAGAGTACAAGGATGAAGAAGAGCAAGAGTACTTGTGATTCGCCCATGAATGGGTACGTACGTATGACTCTTCACTGTCTTAGTTGTCGGATTAAAAGATCAACCGACCTCTGGTATAGAAACAACCATTATTTTGCAACTACCTAGCCATGCGAGGTGGTCACAATAAGGCCTTTGAAACACTCTAATTCACCAAGGTGGTCACATGGAAACTTTATAGTACATATATTTGGAAAAAAATATATTTAGAAACCGGTGAGACTCATCAAATGCATGCAAGGCGGAGGCAGCATAGGCCCAAGAGATGCAGCTGTCCCCTCAAATTTTGAAAACCTCATTTTTGTCTATAGTTTCAATAATATTTTTCAATTTCTCTCCCTAAAATTTGTAAATTTTTCCTCAAATTTGTCCCCTATAAAATTTGAAAAATCTTCCCTCTGACTTTTTAAAAACTCAGTTTTTTTCCTATAGTTTTAGAAATATTTCTCAATTTATCCCATTAAAATATCTACATGGGTCCCTTACAGATTCCTTTAGAAATAATATAAGCTTATATACACTATATACATGAAGTCTAAATTTGATTAAAAATATTTTTGTCAAGATTCTGGCTCATGACTGCTTGAATTTTCTAGCTCCGCCACTGCTTGCCCCCAAAACATTCTCCTTTTTGTTTTGTTCTTCGTTTCAATCAAACCTAGTTTCTTAGGAAAGAAACTTGTGGGCAGATTAAATTAGTTTATTTATTTATTTATTTATCAAACTAGCATGAATTAATCAATTTTTTTCCGTTAAGCTAGTCCAAATAATTTAAACGAAAATTTCTAACAAAATCATATTCAAGAAACCCAAATCCATAGCTCTCCATGAAATTTAGGTGATCGATGAAGCCAGGTAAAATTACTTCGTTGTTGGAAGATTTTAATCTCTTAAATCAACTAAGGTGCGCGCAGCATTTTGGCTACAAATTTTAGATGAAAATTGATGGAACTGAAGCTTTTGAGGTCATGGGACGTAATTATAGCATTATTTGAGGTGAAGAAGTATATTTATGAATGATTTTCTGGAGGTATAGTGTGGCTCTTTGAAACATTTTTCCGAGAGTTGAGCTTGTCGATTGGGCTCCTGAATCCATTACCTCATCATGAAAATATATAGTATCGGAAAAAGGCAACGAAAACGATGTTTCATACCAGTGAGTAAAAATATATTGACCGAGATATTGAAGATATTGGTAATCTATCAAAAAATATGAGAAGTAACAAAAAAAATAATATGTGAATAAAGTATTGAAATATATATATAAGAAATATATATTTGGTTGTGGTTTCAATTTTGATTTCTGTTTTCGTATTCATTTTCGTTTTTTATGTTCTTGAAACAAAAAAATTTGAGAATATATTCTTTTATTTTTTGGCCTCAGAAACAAAAAAAAAAAAAAAAATGAGACCTTTGAAAATACTATCGTTTTTATGTTGTTTTTATTTTTGAATAAAAAAAAGTTCAAAAATTTCAAAAACACCTTTTTAGTGGTGTTTAAAATTAGAGTGTTTTCTGAAAAAATTGTCAAAACCGACTTATCAGGTTCTATCAAAATTTCAGAAAATGAAAACCCAAACGGCAACCAAATGGTTTAGGTTTGTTAATTATTACATCACATCCCAACTTAAAGAAACTACTATTTATCTTCTTCTCCTTCTCTCTCACATTTTTTTTTCTTTATTCTCCCAGGTGCTTGAGGACTGATTGACTCATCACCCATGTAAAGCCACATATTGCTTTCGCTGGATGTTAGAGATACAGTATAGTATAGTTTTTTTTTTTTTTTTTTTGTTTCTTCAGTTGTTTCTTCTATGATGTTTTCAGTTTCTCCAGCATCAACATTTTTTTTTTTTGGTTTAAATATGCTTTCAAGGCTATTGATGATGTCTCTTTTATTTCTTTCTGTTGGACTTCCATGAGCAATTCATAGAGCATCTTTTATTTCGAAATTTTGGATATGTTATGTTACGTAATTATAATTTTTATAAACTTTTAATATGTTTTTACAACTTCAGCAAAAATCGAATCATTTCAATACTTAAAATCCATCATATCAGATTTTGCCACATGTGACAATTTTTTTTAAACGTTTCTCTATTTTATCAAATTCATATTATTGATAGAATGAAATACATGTCCAGTGTTAAATTTCTAGATAAATTTGTTCGTACAAGTAGAACGAGACATTCCTCTCATTCTTCACAATATGACAGCTATTCTTAGGCAAAACAATCTAGCTAGGAGTGGAGGGGAACCTAGTTAATATATATGGAAGTCAAAACAGAGCCCACGCATCAAGTGCTCTTGTCAGACTTAAAAACAAGCTCGATCACATTGTTAATAAGTGCGCATAGGTCATACAGTATAATCACATCGACAAATTGGGACTTGTCATGCATGTCTCATAAAGAACTAAAAATCTATTAATGGAAGCTCAGAAATGGAAAATTCTCTAATGCTCTGTTTGTACTAAAAAAGTTAAAATAATAATATAATTAAATATGCTGTATGGTGTAGTTTCTAGATTAAGGTGGTGCCAAAAAATTTTTTTTAAAAAAAAAAAAAAAAGAACAAATAAGAATTACCAAATTCATCAATTTAATTTGTTGAATATATGCACCCAATTGATCCACAAAATATCATATGCATAGTACGACACTAGGACTATTTTGAAGAAGAGAGTTCTTTCTTTTGAAGACGAAAAATTAATTGTGTGGATCTTCTATTAGGTCTATTGGAGTGAAGGGGTGTCTATTCTGTAATAAACATGGAAACTTGGTTAGGAAAATGTCAAGTTTGGAGGAATGCTTGCATAGTTTATTAGGTAAAAAGTTACTATGGGAATTTTTGATAAAATGGAAATTAAGTACCGAAATTTTGTTTTTGTGCTGAAACATTTACAGCATGTTTGGAAATTGGGGGAGGAAAGAGAAAATAATTACAATTTTTTTTTTTTCCTGTATGATTCTATCTAGGAGAAAAAGAGATGGGAAAAGGAGAGAGAGAGAGAGAAAAGTAAGGGAGAAAATCACTCACTCTCTCTTCTTTCCTTTTATTTAATTTACAAAATAAAAAATAGAAGAATATATAAAAATACTTTTCTTTTTGTTTCTCTTTTCCTTTCTTTCCCAATATCTCCCTTCTCTCCCCGCCTCTTCCAACTTCCAAACAGACTGTTAGGTTATAAATTTTTCTATTTGAAAATGTGCTTGGTTACTAGACAGTTAGGCACAATTTCAGTACCTTAGTTTTACAAGGCCTATATCTAGGGTACAGGTTTATCCGCAAGGCCTCGTTTGCATAGCAGAATGGTATTCACACTGTTTGGAGTAGTCATGAATCTCGCATCAGAAAGTGGTGATTTTCCGTTGCATAAAAAAATAATTAAGAAAGTGGTATGATTCTAAAACTTGGGAGCTATTTCCTTTTCTGTTCACACCTAAACGATGGAATGAAGAAATGGAATAAGATTCCCATTCCTCCTTTTCATTTCCCACGATGCAAACATAGCCAAGAGGAATTTTACTTTGTTTTTGCAAAGGAATTTGTTTTGTGTGAAGTGAGCATCCTTTTATTATATACTAGGCACCAGAATGAATGAAGCCCTTCACATCTGAAATTTCCAACCATTACTAGAAGGTTGAATCCTTTAAATACAGCAAAATGAGAGAAACCCATGACTTCGACCACTTGATTATTTCATTTCTAATAAATACCAGAAAAATTAGAGCAGCCGTGACTTGCAAGTTATGAATTTGTGACACCATAAACTTTACCGGTTGTCATAGTTCGTTTCTTTGCGAGCCATGACAACCCAAAGGGTACCAAACTTGTGTCCAAGAGTCACCCAAACATTGCCTAAGTATTGCCTCACTTCAAAAAACGGTTCTATCTACAATGAATTTTTTTGTGACGGCTCAATTGTCGTCGCAAATACCATCATTTGCGACGGCGTTGTCCCCATCGTAACTTTTTTTTACTGGTGACGACACTATTGCGACAGCAGTCATTCCTATCACAAAAACTGATTCAAACGACGTTGTTTCATTTGTCAAATGTGACCCCCTTTCATGTGACGGCACCTATTGCAACGGGTCAATGCTGTCGCAAATGTATTTAATTTAAACACTGGCATTTTGTTCAAAACGACGTCATTTTGAGTTATTCATTTCAAAAAATATGGTTCCCCTTTCCCTCTTCTTCCCTTGCGCGCATTTTGGAACCCTAGCCTTTATCTTCTCCTCGTCGACGTCGTAGCCTCTCCTCTCTGTCTCTCTCTCTCCACCTGCACTGAATTGATCTCCCTCTCTCAGCCTTCACTGCCGTGCCTCTTCCCGTCGTTTACTAGGTAAGCTTTTTTCTCTCTCTCTCTCTCTCTCTCTCTCTCTCTCTCTCTCTCTCTCTCCCTAACCTCTTTCTTCATGTGCCATTGAAGGCATCGATTGTAAGCCCTCGTTGACCAGAAGCCTCGCTGACCGGAATCCCTCACTGACTAGGTTAGCATTTTGTGCTCTCTTTTACTCCCTCCTTCTCCGATTCTAGCTTTTGTGAGTGCTTGTAAGCCAAAAGGTGAGATCAAAGCTTGTAAGCCTTCTGTTCTTTCTTAAGAAGAAAGGGTAACTTAGAACCAGATGTGTCCTTCCTCTGTTTTAATTGCTAATATTTTTATTTAGAATGGAAAAAAACCAAAAAAAAAAAATTTCTATATTATGAAACTATAATAAGAGGGAGTCAGTTGTAAGTTCTCAAACATAGGAGTGATTAGTTACTTTGCAAATTGTTGGTGTGCAATTGATTGGTTTAGTTTGTAGCCTATATGTTGTCCCTGCACATATGGTTGTCTAATTCTACAAGTTTTTTTTTAAATTTATTTTCCTTCATATTCCCGGTAGCCAAACATAATTAATGAAAATACTGCACTAAAAAGCTGATGCTGCAATTTTTGTATTCAAAACAGAAATTCTGATTCAATGAGTAATAATGCACTTTGGTCATATTTGTGGCCATATAATAGTTGATGAATGAGTTTATGAGCTCTTAAAGACAGTGATTTGATCTTTTTCACTGGCCAAAATGTTTTAGTGGGGCAGAAATTTTGATTGCGGCTTTTTATTGTGTTACAGTCTCATGGAGTTCCACATGGAGCATTTATAATTGTGGACTCAATGGATCAATCCAGGGGAAGAGCAGGAGAGCAGAAGGTTGTTGACTAGATGTTACTTTAGTGGCAGTTGGTTACATGATTTTTAGTTTTTTGTGTTTGAATATTTAGCTTGTGGGTTTTTTTCCTCACTATATTGCAGACACTTCGTAGACTGGCTCAAAATTGAGAAGCTGCTTGAAAAAGTTGACCGAGGAAGAAAGTAATGCATTTCATTCTCTGTTAGTTTGCTTGTACTCATAATATAAGTGTTTGAATTTGTGTTTTTAGCTATTTTAATGCCTTGCTCAATGTGTATTTAGCTTAAACCACTATTGTTTGTGTTGTGTTGATCCATTTATGCCCAGACGAATGGATGAACTTGGCACCAAAGAATTATTAACGCTGAAAATGTGCACACGGTCATAGCCTTAGCTTCTTGCATTCCTCTTTAAAACCCATATATCATATGCATATTTTTCGTCTGTTTCATTGACCATCTACTGTTCTTTCTCTTCACGGAAAAAGAAGAAGATCTTGGTGAGTTTAGACCTTTTGTGCGTGGATATAGTCCTCAAGTCTCATATTCTTTTGGTTTAATGGTTCTTATTAATTTTTTTTTTTAAGGTCCAGAAGGTTCAGATGAGGATGAAGATATTCCCCTACACATCACTGAGAATGGTAGAAGTTGTATCATCAGTTGGTATACTAGTTATTGATATCTTCAGACTCTAAACCATTGATTTTTGCTTATGAACTTTGTTAGGGAAAATTGAATCTAAAGCGAAGCCAGCTGCAAGTAAGGGTAAAACTGTTAAAATTGAATCTTTTGATAAGGCAAGGTGACTATTGTGGAGCCAAAAAAAAAGATGATGAGTTTGATGAATCAGATGAAGATGAGGATGAATCAGATGATAATAAGGTAACCTAGACATGCTTTGATTTAATGCTTATTTCTGTGATTCTCACATAACTAGCACAAATTATGCAATCGCTATTTACAAAATGGCAAATTAATTGCTTTTAATGAACTTTTTTCCCCTTAAAATATTATCAGGAAACCTTTAGCAGTAGCAATTTGCAGGAAGTTGTGTCTTTCTTGTCTTTGTTTTCCTAGGGTTTAAGAATATTGGTGTTCAAAAAATTTCAAGGGTCTTGATGCCATGGAAAACTAATGGCCATAGGTTGAAGTTAACGGCTAGAAAGGTTGAAGTTTTATTGGTCATAATATACTTGATGAAAGTAAACATCCCCTTCCACCCAAAACGAAATAGAAGAAAATAAAATTTAAAAGGAAAAGAAAATTTGAATTTGAGTGCGCTGTTTGGTATACAAGAAAGAAAGAGAAGAGATAAAGAAATTTTGATTTCTCTTCTTTTCTCTTAATTGGTTCTCCATTTTAGAAGAGAAAATTGGTTTTCTATTAGGTAAACAGGTTAAGCACGAGGTATAAGTGCCTAAATAATTCTTAAAGTGATATTCCATTTTTTATTCTCTATCCAACAAAAGATATAACAAAATTTTCTCCACTTTTTTCACTCCTCTTCTTTCTTATTCTCTTCTCTTCTTTCTCTCCTACCAAACATAGCAGAACAATCTTACCACTTGAATTGAGGCATTGTATTAGTTTAGAGAGGAGATTAGTGAATGTTACGGTTTGAGCTTAGGAAGCATATTTTGAAAAGGTTAAACATTTTTAGCTAAACAATAAGTGACACTTGCAGTGACATCTTCAGCTAATTCAACTCAACTTCAACTTTATTCTAACCTGGTCAATAGATTGACATTAGGCGGACATTTAACCCTTTCGTTTGTTGTAAGATTCATACTAACAATCACTATAAGAAAAGAGGTTATTTGCGACGGCTGCCTTTGCCGTCGCAAATACTCTATTATTCGTGACGGTAATGTTCCCGACGCGAAAAATGCTATTTGCGATGGTACTATTTGCGACGGCAAAATTGCCGTCGCAAAAAAAGTATAAAACGACGTCGTTTAATCTAATTAAATTCGACCCCTTTTATGCGATGATGTATTTGTGACGGGATGGTGCCGTCGCAAATAGTATTTAATGAAACGATGTAGTTTCATTCCCAAAATGATTTCCCTCTTTTTTTTTTCTTCTTCACTTGCCCTCTACCAAGGCCTAAAGTCAATTTAGCAAGAAAAATAAAAACCCTTTCTCACTCGAACAAAAGCCTTAGGAGCCTGATTTGAGAGTACCAGCCGCCACAGCACCACACCCCCCCCCCCCCCCCCCCTCCTCCTCCTTCGCCGCTGCCGTTCCCCTCCACAGCCGCTGCCAGCCGCCGCAACACCTCCAATTGCCGTGCCCGTAGCCGTTCTCCTCCATAGTTGTTGTTGCCTCCTCCTCCTCCTTTGCCGCCGCTGTTCTCCTCCGTAGCCGCCACACTCCTCCAGCCACCGTCGTCGCCTCCAGCAGCACCTCCAGCGGCCGTTCCCCAAGGTACAGAATGCCCTTGGTTCCCTTTGTTTTCTTATGATATATGGGGTTAATTAATAATGTAAGTTACTCAAAAAAATACATACATTTACCTGTATTATTACACCAACCGTGAAGCTTTGTTCTGCCCAAGGGGCTATTGTCTGGACAAGTACTTCGTAGCATTGGAAGTGGAGATCTCAGCTTCTAATTGAAACTCAATAAAAATAATTTACTTTTTTTGTTTAGAGCTAATGTAATGTTTGGGATATGTTTTTAAAATTTCCTGTGCAGCTTAGTGTAGTGTGTGATTTTTTTTTTTTGGGTGGAAGTAATTATAATGTTTTATTTATTTATTTATTTTTTTTATAGAAATAAATTCACTTTAAAATTTACTTTTTAAAACTGTCTGTACGAACTACAGATTAGATTACATCGTGTGACATTTCCCAATTCTCATACAGTTTATGTTTTTGAAATTTTACACAGTGCTTAGTGCAGTAGCTAACTTTTCTTGGGTGAAAGCAACTATAATGTTTGAATAATTTTCCCCTCTTTTAATATAAAGAAATTTGACTTTCAAATTTCACGTTCTTGAGTTGTATATTGAAATTTTTGTTATTTAAGTTCATTCTGAAATTTGTATTTACTATTGCTTAAGTGTTATTGTAATCTATGAAGTTTTAGGCTCAACATACCCATTGATTTGTCTACATTTATTATTGAAAAACTTTGGACATTTTTCAAAAGTTCAAAGCCATTTTTAGAGGAGTTTTATTTATTTTCCAAGTATCTTAGCCCTAATTTATTGTTTTATTTGTTATATTTTGTTAAAATTGAGAACTTTTCAAAATTTTAATTCTTAATACATCAGCCTTTACATAAATCTAACATTCTTTGTAGAGGGTGGATGGAGAAAAGTTAATGATTCTTTCATACATATTTTTACTCATATTATTGTCAAAACTGGTTGGTCAATTACATACGACCAAAAAAATCACGTGCAAGATATTCAATATGTTCTTTGCATAATTCTTGATTAATTTTATTGTCTTACTTGGTTTATCGTGAGGAATCTCTCTTAAAATTTTAAAAGTATTAAAATGTGAGATATTCAATATCTACTTTAATGAGACACCAAAAAATAAAAAAAGGTTTAGTTCCCAGCTAACATGTTAGTTCTTTGACTTTTGCTAGGTCAGTGGATGAACATATTGGTTGAATGTGTTGATCATGTAGTTGTGTTGATTAAGCAAAGGATGGATAGTCATACAAAATGCAACTCATTGTTTTCAATTGTAACATGTCTAATTCCTACAGATTTTACAACTCTTACGTGAGTTATATTTCCTTCCTTTTATTCAAGTGTTTATTCTATTTAAATTCTATTGTTTATGATGTAGGATTCTCTAGGCAATCATGCAATGACGAACCAACCTCTTGTCGTTGCAATTCTTTTACAATGGTATGTTTGGCCTCTTTGACTAAATCTATCTACTATCAAATGAAAGCACTATTTTGAAAGATTATTGGCTTGTTTTTAGCTAATACATCTTATTATCAATGCTAATACTCATATGTTTGTTTGTGTCAATGGCTGACCATTGATGTAGAACGAGGGTTGGTGAGAAATAGGAAACTTATATATCTCTGTTAGCTCAGGTTTGTCTTTTTTTGTTTTCTACTCATGAATTTTATCTCGCTGCTTCGCTTTCATCTATAAGGCTCAATTATTTATCCAGCTGTGAAAATATCTTCATCTTTAGCTAATCATCTGGATAATGTCCTTATTTGTTTTGAATATGGAACTTTATTTTCTATTTTTTTAAATTTTTTTATATTTGCTCTGTTTAGTTTAGGAGGAATTATGAAAAGAGAGAATTAGCTGATCAAACCTCAATTGAAGTAAACTATTCAGTGTGTATCTTAATTTTGTCCAATTATAATGACAAAGTTCCATTGAATCATGTGTTATTACTATTATTGTCATTTTCGTTATTAGGCTTTTGTCTTTGGGTTCTCATGGTTATATATTATTTCTTTCTTTTCTATTTTTTTTTTGTCTTGCCTATTGTGTAAACTTGTCTAATTGTTTTGATATTATTCAAATGTTTTCAATATCAATTTTATCAGTTATGATTACATATTTTGGTCTCTTTGCTTTTCAAAAAACTGTGAGAAAAGCTCTATACTAAATCTAAACTTAAAACATTTTAAAACTCAAGAAGCATACATCTTTGTGGGTTTACTGGGTTTGGACTGATAGTTGCAAAACTTCTAAGGCCATGTTTGGTTTTCAGGATTTATGGACTAGCTGGGATTTCGATAGTCATTGATTTGACTTTCAACGACTCTCCCACAACATTTGTATGGTGACTAGATGATTTGATCCCTGAATCCCATGCCATTGTTGGGAATTTGGAAAGAATCAATTGCAATTTACAGTGAATATATTCCTAAAAAAGAGTACATTCATAAACAAAGAGGAAACTAAGAGTTTAGATTTTCCACTATCTAATAGCCTGAAATTGGAGTGTTCGAGAAGTTTCAACCCTGAATTAAATTATGGACATGTCTAGGAAGTGTACTTCTTCTCCTTGGAAGCGTCTATTCCATGTAATGTTTGAACTATGAATTTACTTTCCATGATATTGTGAACGAGGCTTAGAAATTTTTTTAAGCAGATTGTTTTATAACTCAACCAAGAACGTAGTTAACTTTTTTCGTTATATTTTCTTGCAACCTTATGAAATGCTTTTGTTGTTGAGTTTATAGCTATTTAGTGGATTTCTGAGGAGCAAATCATATTGTTCACTTTACTTGAGGATGCAGGTCAGCATTATAGCATTATTGGGGTGTTGAAACTTTTTTTTCTTTGCTTTTGTGGGAATTGAATATGATGGTGCACAGATGCTACAATCTAATAATTGTTTTTTTACTTGTCTAGAGTTTGGTTTGAATTGATTTTAATTTGTATGTACGTATGACTTATGTATGCATGTTGCACCTATCTGCTCTAAAGCTTTTTCCTAATGGGGGCTACTAATGAGTCAGATGCCTTAGTTACAGAAAGACAACAATGACCTCAAAGTAAGCACTAATTTCCAATTTCATTTGGTTTATCATTCCTAAGAAAGGCTCAGGATAAGGAGCGAAAAAAAAAAAAAAAAACTAGACCTCCAAAATAGATTTTTTTAGAATAACGTATGGGAACAAATGATACGGTTGCCGGAGTCTTGGTTTGAGAGACTTAATATTTTTCCTTCTTTTTTTCTTAGCTGTTTTTAGAATAATGTGTTTTTGGAGCCTTTTGGGTACTAAAACCCTCAAACGAGCTCGGAACTCTATTAAACTCGACACGTAGTAAGATTTAAGCACGAGTGACGTGTAAGAATGAACGACACGGTCACCGGAGTCCCAGTTTGAGAGATGTAACAATTTTTTCCTCTTTTTTCCTTAGCAATATTGTATTTATAGATTTGGCTTTGTTATGGTTACCTATTACTTGGAAAATTTATATAGTGCTTTTAAAGCCTTCTTTTTATTATTTCAAACAATTTTCTTATTTAGACTGCTTTGCCTCATCATGATAGATAAATAGATATTGAAATGATTAGATTTTCTTGAGTTAAATGTTGTGATGAATCGAGGTGAGGTAAAATTTCATCACTTAATCTATAGACACAATATTTTCATTCATATTTAGTTGAATGTCGAAAAGAAAAAAACAAAATGTTCAGCTGAAGTTCATGCTTTGATTGTATTTCTTTAGTTGAAAATTCAATAGATTCACTAATTTTTCTCGGTTTTGAATGCAAACTTAGACTTAGTTTAGGATTTTTGATAGTCCTAAACCAAAAATGTAGTTCTATCATATCTCATGTCAAGTGATTTTATGTGATAAATGTCGATTGTCTTTGATATGTTCATTATTTTATCTAATATTTATATTTTTTTTCTTTTCAGGTTATTTGCAAGGAATAGATCGATATTTGGTGTTTATTTATCAGCAAATTTTGCGATCGACTTAAAACACTCTTTTTTGTCTACGGATTATGGATTATGGATTTGTAATGTTATTTTGCGAGGCACTATATATAATTTTATATTTTATGAATTGTATTGGTAGATAATGTTTATTTGGAGACAATGTGTAAAATATGTGCTAGTTTATTTTGTTAGACATATTTATAAATATTTGGATTTGGATGGATGAATGAATGAATTTTGTCACTAGTATAATGGTTTTTTTATTTGTATAATGTTAATTGTACATTTTATTAGGTTAAAGAAGAAAGCTACAAATTTATTCATAAATTATGGGTGGAATTTTTTTTACAAGTTATTAGCGACGGATGCAAAACTGTCGCAAAAAGTTTCAAATGTGGCTGGCGGCATATTTTACAAGTATTAGTGATGGTTCAAAACCGTCGCAAAAAGTACTAAATTAGGCTGGCTAAATGTTTTAATTGCGACGGGGCAAATCGTTGCAAAAAGTAGCAAATGTGGCTGTATGATCGACTTTTTGCGACGGGGCTTGCTGTCGCTAAAACTTTTTTCTTAATTTCAAATGATGCTATTTGCAACGGCATTAAACCGTCGCTAATAAGTTATTACCGTCGGCATATCAGCGGGCGCAAATACTTTTACTTAGGCGACTAGTATTTGCGACGGGGGTTGCCGTCGCATGACCATAGCAAAAAGTATTTGCGACGCAAGCATTTTCGTCGCTGAAAATGCCGTCGCATGTCCGACGCTAATGACCTTTTGCGTCGGCAGAAACACTTTTTGCGGCGGCATGGTGCCGTCGCAAATACTAGCTTTTTTTTTTTTGTAGTGAATGTTGTTTTGATATTTTGAGCTTCCATGTTTAAATCTTTTTTTTCCTCTCTTTTTTTATAAGCTTGTTGGGAAAACATTAAGTGACTATGCTTTTTTGATTTTGTATGGTTGATTGTTGCTTAGGATATGATTGATGACTTAGGTAATTCGGATGAGGAGGATGACTTGGAGGATGAGGATGAAGATGAAGAGACACCGAAGAAGGTAATGGCAGATGGAAAAATTTTAAGATTGTTGTGATCCCATACTGCACTCTTACTTTTTTAACCTAGCTACCAACCTTTATTGTGTTCATGTGCCATTTTGAAGGCTGACCTAAGCAAGAAGAGACCCGCTGAATTTGCTACAAAAACACATGTTCCTACTAAAAAAGCAAAATTGGATACACCTCAGAAGATAGGTGATGTGCTTCATCTTTTTCGCTTGTTTGGATTAGATTTTACACTGAATAGTTTTATACATGATGTAACATAACCCTGTATGCTGTTATGGTTTTACATTGAGGTGCAACACTTATAAGGCAGAATTGGTTTCTAAAATATAGTTGCACCATGTCTTGTGATATTGTTTTGGACTGCTCTTTCACAAATGTTTATATTCAGATTTAATTAAAAAGCTGGTAAAAAAATGGTATGTTTTTTTATCCTGAGTTGATAGTATTTACAGTAAGCTGAATTAATGGCTTAATTTTCTTTCCTTTTTTTTTTTTTTTTTTATGTCTGAACAACCTTATTTACAACATGAATGCTTCAATAATATGTTGATTTGCTTCAAAATTTTTCATTTTAGTGTGGATGAATGTAGAAAAGACAAGAAATCAGGCTTTAGAAGCAAACAACACGGCCACCAAACTTCCGGTGTGAGATGTGTGCCATTTTTTTTTCTCTCTTTTTCCTTAACTCTTTTGAAAAAAATAAGTTTTTTGAGCCATTTGGATGCGAAAACGCCCAAACATCATCAGAAGTTCGTCAAACTTGACACGTGGCAAGATGTAAGCACAAGTGACGTGTGAAAACAAATGACTCGATCGCTGGACTCCCGGTGTGAGAGTTGTGACATTTTTTCCTTTAACATTTTTAAAAAAAAAAAGTTTTTCGAGCTATTATGGTACTAAAACCCTCAAACGGCCTTAGAAGTCCTTCAAACTTGACACGTAGTAAGATCTAGGCACAACTGATATATGAGAACAACGGTACGGTCGTCAAACTCCCGGTGTGAGAGTTTTGCCATTTTTTTTTTGTCTCTTTTTCCTTAACTCTTAGGAAAAAATTAAGTTTTTTGAGCCATTTGGGTAATAAAACCCCTAAACTTTCTCGAAAGTCTGTCAAACTTGAGACGTAGCAAGGTCTAGGCACAAGTGACGTATGAGAACAAATGGTATGGTTGTTTGACTCTTGGTGTTAGAGTTGTGACATATTTTTCTTAACTTTTATAAAAAAAAAATTAGTTTTTCGAGTTGTTTGGGTACTAAAACCCCCAAACGGCCTCGAAAGTTTGTTAAACTTGACACGTAATAAGGTCTACGCACGAGTGACGTGTGGGAACAAATGACACGGTCGCCGGATTTCCAGTACGAGAGTTGTGATATTTTTTCCTTAATTTTTTCAAAAAAACAAGTTTTTATTGCCGTTTGGGTACTAAAACACTCAAATGGCCTCAGAAGTCTATCAAATTTGACACGTGACAAGGACGAGGCACAAGTAACTTGTGGGAACAAACGATATGGTCATTGGACTCCTTAGATGAGAGTTGTGACATTTTTTTGTCTCTTTTTTCTTAACTTTTTGAAAAACCACTTTTTTGAGCTTTTGGGGTACTAAAACCCCCAAATGGTCTAACAAGTCCATGAAATTTTACACGTGACAAGGTCTAGGCATGAGTAACGTGTGAGAATGAATGGCACGGTTGTCGAACTCTCGGTTTGTGAGTTACAACACTCTTTATTTTATTAGTTGTATTATATATAAGTTTCTTCATTTCATGTTTTTAAAATATACTTATTAGTGTAGGAAGGAGTAAATGTTTCTTTGCTTTATTTTGGTCTTCCGAAACTTGAATTAGCCGAAAGACTTCTTATTAGTACGAATCCATTGGCAGAAGTTGATGGAGAATCATTAGATCAAAATTTCTAGAAAGTTTTTATTCAAAATGTCTGAAAACCTAATGCTTTCTTCGAAAGACCACGCCAAGACATTAAAACTGTTGGAAAATCTTTCAATTGACATGTAGCTTAACATTTTCGTGATATAAATTGCATTTTTTTTTTAAAATAAGCCCATATATTTACATGCATATCTATTAATTATCTTTATTGTGTTCATTATTATATCTAATATTTATATTTTTTTTTCTTTTCAGATTATTTCCAAAGAATAGGTGGATGGTGTTTCTATATCAGCTTATTTTATGATAAATTAAAAATTCTCTTTGGTTGTATGGATTTTGGACTTGGGTCGTTATTTTTGCGATAGACTATGTAATTTGTTTTTGTTTTGTGGATTTTGATGAGAGACAATGTTTATTTGGATATATGTTTAAAAGATATATTAAATTTTGTAACTATTTTCATAAATGTTTGGATTTGAATGAATGCGTGAATTTTTTTATTTGGATTATGTTAAATTTAAATTTTATCAGGTGAAATAAAATTACAAAAATCATTTGTAATTTTATATAAAAAAATGTATTAGCAACGACATTTACCGTCACTAAAAGTGAGATAACTGTCGTTAAAATCATGTTCCTTTTTCGCGTCATTATTTGTATCGGCTCATTAGCCGTCTCTAAAGGTTTTTGTGATGGTTAAAGCCATTGCAAATGATAGTCACTAAAAGTATTAGAGACGGCGGTTAATCATCACAAAAAAACCTTTAGCGACGGCAAGCTAGCAGTCGCAAAAAAAAGTCCCCCGATGAATAGTATTTGGGATGGTGTTCTTGCTGTTGCTAAAAGTAGCCCTTGCCATCGCTAAAACTATTTGTGATGCCAGTAGTTTCATTGCTGAAAATACTATCGCACCTCCGACACTAATAAGTATTTGCGATGGCAAAGGGACTTTTTGCGAGGGTATTCTGTCGTTGCAAAAAGTTTATTTTCTAGTAGTGCCCAAACATTTCCCAAGACAACCCCTTGGTGCCCCAAGAATGGCCCAAGACTTGTAGCCAACAAGGCAGCTAGGTGGGGGCCAAATAACCTTAGCAGTGCTCAAAGTGAGGGCCTACTGAACCTCAGTTTGTGGCTGGCCAGTACCAGCCAGCCATGCCAGATTTTCACACTTACACCTTTTGGCCTGATCTTTGGCTTGACATATCTTTGCGCTTCGAAATCCAAGTGAAGCTAGGTTTTTTTTATGTTCTCCTCTTAGGACCTAGTTTCACGTTTTTGAAGGGTATTATTTATTGAATTTTGTACAATTTATAGAAGGGCTTTATGACTCCTCGAGCATACACTATGTTTTTCCTTGAAAGTTCATAAATGACTTAAAATGCTACTATAAGGGGGTATGCATGTCAACTATCTCCCCCACCACTTTCCTTGTAATTGACCAAATACTTGTTTTTCATCTTTTAAGTATTGTAAATACTTTCTTAGCAATGAGAATGCACTTTTTTGTTAATTTCTTGTGTATTTTTTTTTTTTTTATCAATTTCCAATGTAATTGCTTGTATTGTATCATCAAACTTGCTTGCTTACAACCAACCGGTGGAGACTTGAGCTTGGCAGGCTTGTCAAGGGAGCTTGGCGGGAGCCACACGGGGGACTTGTGACCTACAATTTACTCATAAATGCCACCCCATGACAATTAGTATCAGAGCCACAACAAGACTTGTGGCCTTTGTGCAGCTACAACAGATTACCGTGCAATCGAAGCAACAGAGAATGGCAACTCAAGCAAAGAGGATTGAGGCATTGAAAGGGAGGATGGATAAAATGACTATGGTGGCCACAAGACAATCGGATCAGGTGAGAGTACTCGAGCCTAGGAAGGACAGTGCCCCATCAAGAAGTGTGGTGGACAAGCCCAAGAGTTTAGGCAAGACTCAGAGGCTCCAACGACTATGTCATCACATTAACACTCCCCTAGACAACGAGTGGCAATGGGGACAATGGAGCAACAGTGGGCCAAGCACAGGTTGAAGAAGTGCAAGTGCCAAGCCACGTGCCTACGTGTGCTAATGAAGTAAAGTGAGACCAAAGCATCGGTGGAATACACGCCGCATGCAAGTGCCGAATTCTTGTGCCAACGTGTTAATGAAGCTACAAGGGATGCCAAAGATATTACGTGCATGTCCAAGAGTGCCATGGAGGTGGGGGACGATGCACTTTAAGCAACAATTGGGCCTATGTAGCAATGCCAAGATGGTAGGAGTTCAAGTGGAGCTCAAGTGGCTATCCTTTCCCGGAACAACAAGTAAAGAGGCTAGTGGGCTTAATGAAGCTTAGTGTACCTTGGTGCCAATCGAGAGATATTGTCAATCAAGTTCTTTGCTCAATACTTGACATGGGAGACATCTTTATGAGAGACTAGTTATTCTACTTCCTGAAGGAGCTTGCAACAAGGGGCGTGGGTGCCCAAAATTGCAATGGAATACTTTGAAGACAATGTCTTGAAGCCCTAACAACCTGGGAAGAGTGAACCAGCAGTGGTGTAGGAAATGGCAAGTCTCAAATACATACCCAAGAGTGGGGGAGCCACTTCAAGAACCTTCTCAAGTGCACGGCAAATGTTGCACCCCAGTTTTTCCACACTCGAGAACGGTGGGAAAAATGCATGGTACTCTGCCATTAGAACTCATGCTCCTAGAAGGGCGAGTGTAATTAGGTTTGAACTAGAAATTGAATTGAATAAGGGTTTTTGAAAAATATTTGAAGTTGCCACCTAATTTGAATAAGGTGAGTTAGATCACCTAAACTAAGTGCAATTCGAAGATTAAACTTAGGGTTTTAAAAAGGTTTTGGAAACTTCCTCAAGAGAAGATTTTTTTTTAAAAACAGGCTGTTTGGCAACCTTTGAAAAATGTTTAAGCTCTTTTTAAAAAATGACTCCGGTTTTGGTTTCTCGAAAACAGTGATCTATGGTCTAGGGTTTAGTTACGTATAGGAAAGATGCATCAGACTATCACCCTATCCTGCCCTTGTAGTACCTACATGTCCTTTTACCCTAGGCTCACTCATTTAGAATATCTGATTATCCAATGTCCAATGCTATCCATTTTGAAAAGAATTATATGATGCATGATATGCAAGTGCAAGAAAAAGATTTGATTTTGAAAATAAATTTGAAAAGAAGTTTTTGAGGTCTAAAAAAGGTTGTAGAAATTGAAAACTTGAAAAAGGTTGTGACTGCACCCATGAGGGTTGCCTACGTATCCGTTTGTTGGGAATCAGGTCAGTCGTAATTCGGACTCAAGGTCCGATTGAAAATAGACATTTTAATGTCTTGTTTGATTTGAAAAGACATTTTGGGGACTTTGAATAGTTTGACTTGAAAAGGTTTGATTTTGAATTTTGATTTGAAATTGACTTTGATTTAAAAAACTTGAATTGAATTTTGAAGTCATCTTGACTTAAATTAGAGTTTGAAAATCATTTTGATTTGGACTTGAGTTTTAGAAAAGAGTTGAAACTTCCTAACTTTAAGTTAGGGGTTGAACTTAGGCTTTGATATTTTAGGACTTTGGTAACTTAGGGTTGGAGCATGCAATCGAATTGGAAGGACTAGACTTTAGAAAGTTTGATTTTAGGAAAGTCTCGAATTAGAAAAGTGCAAAATTAAGAAAGTTCAAAATTAGGAAAGTTCCATTTTAGGAAAGTTCTATTTTTGAAAAGTCGAATTTAAGAGAAGTTAGGAAATGAGTTGAGTTGATTTGATTTAGAAACACTTGATTCAGAAAAGATTTGTAGAGATTTGACTTGATTTGGAAATATTTGATTTGGAAGAATTTGAAAAACTTGAACTTAGGAAAGTTTCATTTTAGGAAAGTTTTTATTTTACAAAAGTTTTCATCTTAGGAAAGAATTGATTTTGAAAAAAATTGAATTTAGAAAGATCCATTTTAGAAAAGTCTCGATTTAAAAAGGTTTGAACTTGGAAAGATTTGAAATTTGAAAATAAGATTTGAAAGTTTGAAATTAGGAAAGTTAAAATTTGAAAAGATTTAAAAAGTTGAATTTAGAAAGTTGAGTTTGAAAAGGTTTGAGCTAGAATTGAGGTAACTTGGGATTTAGGCAATCCTAAGACCTAGGATTTATACAAAGCACTTGAAAAGATTGGATTTCAATTGAAAAAGAAAAGCTTTGAAAAGGAAGTTTTGGAATTTAGAAACATTGAAATTAAGAAAAATTTGATTTCTATTTCCTAAAGCAAATATTGAATTTTACTTCCAAAAATAGAGGATTTGATTTTGTTTCCAAAATTGAAAGATTTGATTTGATTTCCTATTTGGACAAAATTTGAGTTGACTTGAAATTAGAAGCCTTTAGTTTTGGAAATCTTGAATTTAGAAATCTTTGATTTTATGTACAAAAAGGTTTTGGAAAGCTGTGTTTTGAAACAAATAGTGTCGCGCCCCGGTTTTTGGGCGTCCAAGGTCCTTTTGGCTCGGACACCAAAAGCACGGAACTCTATCACTAGAACTCATCCTCCTAGAAGGATAAGTGCGACTAAGTTTGAATTGAAGATTGGTTTGACTAAAGGCTTCGTAGAAAAATAGAAGTCGCCACCTAACTTGATTAAGGTGATTTAGGTCACCTAAAACTAAGTGTTAATACAAAGATCAAACTTAGGGTTTTTGAAAAAGATTTTAAAAACTCACCCAAGAGAGGGTTTTTAATAAAATGGGTTGTTTGGCAACCTTTGAAAAGATATAAGCCATTTTAGAAAATAACTCCATTTTGGTCCTTCGAAAACAGAAATCTATGGTCCGGGAGTTGGTTACGTGTAGGGAAGATATCCTAAGATCATCACCCTACCCCGCCCTTTCGGTACCTTCATGTCTAATCACCCTTTGTTCACTCACTAGAATAACCAGTTACCATTGTCCACTTAATATCCACTTTAGAACTTTGAAAATAGGGTTTAGTCATCACTTTTCAGATAAATGATGTATGATGCAAGTTTTGGAAGAAGTTTGAAAATGTGGGAGTCTTGAAGGAGTTTGAAATGAGAACTTTGGATTGATTGAAATTTTTCGAAAAGGGGATTGGAGTTAAAATAAAAGTTATGACCGCACCACTTTAGGTTGCCTATGTATCTCATTTGGCGAGAATCAGGTCAGTTGTAGTTTGGGCAAGAGCCCGATGGAAGGTAGGCGCGTTAGGGCCTTTGGAAAGTTTGAAAACACTTTGAGGTCTTTGAAAAAGTTTAAGACACTTTGGGGTCTTTGGAAATGTTTAAGACACTTTGAGGTCTTTGAAAACTTTGACTCGAAATTGGATGGTAGAGTGCTTTGAAAATGTTTTTGGATCAACTTAAGGGAGTTTTGAAAAATGCTTTAGAATGATTCAAGAGAACTTGAAAGTATTTTAGAGGTCTTGTTTTGAAAACCTTAGAGGTATGATATTGGAACGTTCGATGAATTAATTTTGAAAGTGGTTTTTTTGAAAATGGCTAAAGGTTTGGAATCCTACATGGACAAACTTGGAGGTTTGTTCTTGATTTATCACTTTCCTTTGGGGTCCTTAACCATAAGAGGGCTAGGGACACCTTAGGTTTGTGACCCTTTTGAAAACATTTTTGAAAATACCTTGAAGTTGGAGCGTAAGGAATTTGATGGGGTTATGGAGTTGGCTTTTTGAAGTCTCAAGAGAGTAGGAGGTTTTGGAAAAATGAGTAATGGGTATAGTTTAAAATTGAAAGATCATTTAAGAAAGGTTCATGAGTTGAAGCCTTGAAGCATACTAACCTATGTTGTGTTAGCCTATGGTTAGGGGTGGCCTAAGGTTAGGTTGGACTAGGGTTGGCTAACTAGGGTAGGGTTAACCAAAGGGTAAGATGACTTAGGGTTAACAAACTAGGGTTAAGTTAACCTAGGGTTAGGTAACTAGGGTTAAGTTAACCTTGAGTTTGATAACTAAGGTCAAGTTAACCTAGAGTTAGGTAACTAGGGTCAAGTTAACCCAGAGTTAGGTAACTATGGTCAAGTTAACTTAGGGTTTGGTAACTAGGGTCAAGTTAACCTGGGGTTGGTCAACTAGGGTCACGTTAACCTAGGGTTAAATTGGAAGATGATTTTGTTTGATGCACTTTTAGAAAGAGTTTTGAAAAACAAAACATGTTATGCAATGAAGTTTGGTAAGGCATCTTTTTGAAGATCATTTCCATGAAAATTTTGATTCTAGCCAAGAGTATGATTTGTATGGGTGGTGCTTGGAGGCAATTCCAAGGAAGACTCCCTCATGACCATTATAACCATTATCTTGGCAAGAGTGCAAGGAGTCAAAAATCAATATGATAACAACTTTTTGAAGCACCATTTTTAATGCAAAGATGGAGAGAATAAGTTTTGAAAACCATCTTTGGAAAGGTTTTTGAAAACCATTTTCCAAGGAGACCATTCCAACAAGAGAGGGTTCCTATGACCAAACAAAAAGGAGACCACTCAAGAGAGGGCTTCATGAGACCATTTCAACCACTAAACTTAAAAGAATGAAAACCTTGGAATTTGGAGAGCTTGAAAATAATTCTTATGCAAGTCAAAATGCCATGATGCCCAAAAAGAGAGTTAGGGGGTTAGTTGGGGATCTTCTAGGACATGATTTCTAAGGTCCTATCCTAAATTTCAAAGAGCCAACTCTTGAAACTATTTTTGAAAGAAATATAGAGCTTAGAAATGATATGGAACTAAGAGTAATGTAAACATTGTAGAACATGGTAATAAGCATAAAAATGAAACTAAGCACCCAAGACATGATCAAAATAGTAATATGCAAGGGGTCATAATCACATACAAGGCTTTTAGGTTATACCACATAAACAAGGGGCTCCTAGGCCATACTATCTTAAAGTAGGCTAGTGAGAGATCCCCCTACACGGTGGCTCTCACTTGCTTTTCTCTAGGCATGATCTAAGGGCCTTCTTGGCTCAAGTATGCAAGAATGGGGGGTTGAAGATGGGGATTAAAATAGAGAATAGCCTAAGTAGGCTAGGAGGGAGAAGAGAAGAGTGGGGGAAGACAAAAATGTAAAAGGGATACCACTTTTTGCCTTCAACACACTTGTAGTCTTCAATGGATGTCTTGATTGGAGCTTGAATGACTTCAAGAAGGCTTGAAGCGCTGGAAGGGAGTGTTTAATGGTATATAAGGCTTTATAGGTGAAGTGTATAGGCTTGAGAGAGGTAGAATCTAGCCTAAGTGTTAGAGGGATGGAATATATGTAAGGATTCGAGGTGGAGCGGTTTCAGCAGAGCTTCGCATCAATTTCGAAGATGGAATATGAAAAGGGGGGGGTCTTGTATTTATAGGTAATCTGGAATAGGCTTGGCGCATGTTGTCGTGCCCAGATTTTTCACACTCGAGGAATACACACACAAGCGGGAAAAGCATTGTACTCTCTCATTAGAACTCACCTTCCTAGAAGAATGAGTGCGACTAGATTTGAATTGAAAAGAGATTTGAATAAAGGGCTTTTGGAAAAAGTTTGGAGTCGCTACCTAACTTAATTAAGGTGAGTTAGGTCATCTAAAAGCTAAACATAATCCAAAAACTACACTTAGGGTTTTGGAAAACGATTTTAAAAATATCCTCAAGAGAGGGTTTTTAAGAAAACAGGTTGTTTGACAACCTTTAGAAAGTATTAAGTCCTTTTTAGAAAAATAACTCTTTTTTTTGGTCTTTGAAAACAGTGATCTAGATTCGGAGGTTGGTTACGTGTAGGGAAGACGCACTAAGCCATCACCCTACCCCCCCTTGCGGTACCTACATGTCCATTTACCCTAGATTCATCTATGCGAGTCTTCAACTAACAAACTGTCCAATCCTATTCACTTTGAAAAAAGGATGTTTTAAAAGAAATTTAACATGATGCATGATATGTAAGTGTAAGAAAAGAGAATTAAAAAATAGATTTGGAAAGAAATTGATTTGATTTGAAAAGAAAGAGATAGAAGTTTGAATTTGGAAAGAAGGTTTTGGAAATTGAAAATAGAGATTTGGAATTGGAAAGATTTTGTGGAAATAGAAACTTGAAAAATGTTGTGACCGCACCCATGAAAGTTGCCTACGTATCCTTTTAGAGGAATCAGGTCAGTCATAGTTCGGACAAGAGTCTGATAGAAGATAGAAGGTTGGATTGGAAGAAAGAGATTTTGATTAAAAAAATGATCTGACTTGAACTTAGAATAAGAGATTGGAATTTAGAATTTGAAATTTGAAATTGAAAATATTAGACTTTGATTTAGAAAGATAGAGTTTTGGAAAACTTAGACTTAGGAAAGATAGGCTTTAGGAAAGACTTGAGATTTAAGAAAGCTTTGACTCGACTTGGAAGAAATTTAGAAAAGATTTGACTTGAATATTGGACTTGGAAGATTTAGGAAAAGATTGGATTTAGGACGGTTTCGAAATAGGAAAGGTTCGAATTAGGAAAGTGTCATTTTAGGAAAGTTTTGGTTTAGGAAAGTTTCATTTTAGGAAAGTTTTGAATTAAGAAAGTTTAAACTTAGGAAAGTTTTGAATTAAGAAAGGTTTCGTTTTAAGAAAGTTTGAAATTGTAAAGTTTTGAATTTAAAAAGTTTTGAAATAAGAAAGTTTTGAAAGTAAGAAAGTTTTAGATTTGGAAAGATTTGAAGTTTAGGAAAGTTTAGAATTTAGAAAGTTTGGAAGTTTAGAAAGATTTAACTTAAGAAAGTTTTGAATTTAGAAAGCTTCGAATTTAGAAAGCTTAGGATTTAGAAAGTTTTAGAGTTTGAGTTTCAGAATATTTTTAGATTAGGAAAGGTTGAGTTTAAGAAAGATTGAAAAACTTAAATTTGGAAAGTAAAGATTTGAAAAGGGATAGAATTAAGAAAGGGTTGAATTAGGAAAGATGTGGAAGTTGAGTTTTAAAATTTAGGAAAAATTTTTATGTTCAAGTTTTGGAAACTTAAGATTTAGAAAAGTAGAAGATTAGGAAAGATTTGAATTAGGAAAGATTTGAATTTTGAAGAGTTAAGATTCTTATTTCCTAAAACAAGAGATTAAATTTTGTTTCTAAAAGAGAAGATTTGATTTTGTTTCTAAAAACAGAGGATAGGATCTAGTTTTCTAAATGGGATATTAGATTTGGTTTCCTAAACGGGAGATTGGATTTGGTTTCCTAAAGGGAAGATGAGATTTGGTTTCCTAAAGGGAAGATTAGATTTGACAAGGATTTGGAAAGGGAGGTTTTGGAAACCCTAGATTTGAAAAACTATAGTTTTGGCGTAGAGAAGAGGTGTTTTGAAAACTTATGATTTTGATGTAGAAAACAGGAGGTTTTGAAAACCTAGGTTTTAAGGCAAGTTTGAAAACCATGTTTTTGAAAAGAAAATTAGGATTTCCTAATTGTGAGCTCTAAGGCTTGACTTGGGTTCTGAGGAAAGAGTTTGAGTTTTTTGGAAAGTGTGTTTTTGGAAACGAAGATTTTGAAGGAAGATTCTAAAGAGGGGTTTTTAGAAAGCGTATTTTGAAAACAAAATTTTGGAAGAAGCTTTTAGGAAAGAGTTTTTAGGAAAGCTAATTTTGAGGAGAGTGTTTTGGAAAGGAGTTTGAAAAGAGAAGTTTTGGAAAATAGATATTTGGAGAGAGTTTGTAGAAAATAATTTTGGAAAGGAATTTAAAGAGAGTTTATAAAAAGCATGTTGGAAAAGAAATTTTTATAAGGAGATTTTTTAGAAGAGATTTTGGAATGTATATAAAATATCTCACTTTCCTAAATTGATTCTAACCATAAGAGGGCTAGAACCACTTTAGGATAGTGGTTTTGAAAATAACAAGATTTAAAAATATGGACCATGAAAGTCACTTTAAATGTAACACTTTCCTAAAGCAACCCTAGCCATGGAAAGGCTAGAATCACCCTAAGATTGTGATTTTGAAAATAAATTTTGAAAAAGAAGATTTTGATGCAATTTTGAAAACAATGTTAATGCGAGTTTTGAAAACGAGTTTGAAAACGATTATGGAGAGATGCAAGATCAGGATATGCACAATGCAAATTTGGGGTCATGAACATACAAAGTTAAGGTTTCACCACATAATCAAGGGGGCCAAATCCACGTGGTCTCCGGTTAGACTAAAGAAAGCCCCGGACACGGTGACCCTCTAATAGTCTAATCCTACACATGGACCGGGAATCCCCTTATTTCAAGCATGCAAAGAAAGGGGGGAAGAAGATGGGGGATTAAAATAGAGAAAACCTAAGTGGGTTAGAAGGGAGAAGAGAGAGGGGGGAAGTGCAGAAACTTAAAGAGAAAACCTACCGTATGTCTTGTTTATTTCACTTTGCTTTGCGCGCCTTGCTTTCTTGCTTTTTCTTTGGTCTTCGCTTCAGTCTTCGAGAGCTTTGTCTTGGTCTTCGAGTGCTTCAAGTTGCAGCAATCCAAGTCTTCAATGGAGGGTTGGAGGCTAGTGTATAAGTGTATAGAGGTGTGTATGAGTGTATAGGAAGCTAGGGTTTGTGCATGATGGCTAGGGTTTGGAAAACCTAGGGAAGCTAGGGTTTAAGGGGACTACGAGCTCTATATATCGAATATTAGGGTTTTTAGACTGAGTTTGTGAACCTTTTTCATGCTGAAGGAGGCTCTGTATTTATAGAGATGAGATAGACTTGGCGCCTGTTGTAGTAGTGCCAGGTCGAATTTCCTTTTGGCAACACTAAGAGTGGGGCTAGGCCATTTCTTAGCTTGGCGCCACTACTAGTGGCGCCAGCCAGTTAGGAAAGTTTTAAGGTCGGCAAGCAATGTATCTTGGGAAGATTTGGGCGCCTGTACTAGTGGCTACCATGCAATTTTTAGCCTGGCTTCACTAAGAGTGACTTCGGAAAGTTCGGGAATGATTTAAGGGATCGGGAATGGCCTAGAAGGCCGAGAAAGGACAGGAACACTTAGAACAGTGTCCCAGAGGTATTTGACTTGAAAAAAAAGGATAGGATGTGTCGGAGGGGTTGACTGAGCCATTAAGGGCAAAACCGTCAACCGGGCTAAAAAGCTGCTGGGACGGACCCGGAACGTCTTGGAAGAAGATTCGAGATTTGGAAACATTATTCAGAATATTCCCAAAGGTTTCCGGTTTGATACCCAGAGCCGGTGTGGTTGGAAAAGGTGACCGGCCCACTAAGGGCAAAACGGTCATTTTGCACCGGATTTGTCGAAACTGACTCGGAATGATCCGGAAAGATAAAAGAAGGTTGAGAATACTATATGAAGCATTCTTGGGAGATTACTGATTTGATACCCAGAGCCGGTGTGGTACCCGGGGCGTTCGGATGCCTAGGGGCAAAATGGTCATCTTGACCAAAAAGTCTCGAAATTGACCTGAAACAGCCTGGAGTGCACCTAATCATGCTGAATCATCTCTGGGACGATGTAGGAAGGGTGGACTTATCGTTCTAAGGACTTAGGTGTGCTCTCGAGAAATGTGTCAGAAAATGGCCCTAAGGGCAGTTTGGTCATTTTTCACCGGGATGGGCTAGCAGGCACTGGTGTTGACCTGAGTTTTGAGTATTTCTGATACTCTGACGGCGGTCTTGTGATACAGGGGTTTGTTGGCAATTCCTTATATCGACCTGTTTACAAGTATTTTCGCTATTCTAAGGGTTGCAATGTTTGCGAGTATTTCCGCTACTCTGACGATTCGCGATCATTCCCGAGACTGCCTGATCTCGGGAAGCTGCTGAAAGGACTTAGAGCCTGAGAATCAACTTTCTTGAAAGGCGTGCCTAAACGAACATTTCTGCATTGGCGGGCTAGCAGGCGCCAAAGGTGGACCGTTCTACCATCTAGAGGACTTGGGGTCTCATCCAAGTTGACAGGTTTAAAGGAACTTACCTTTCCAAAGAGATTTTCTTCAGAAAACGTGTCGGATTGGATAGAATTACCGTTTCGAGGAATCAACTGTCTCGAGAGAGGGATTGGAATTAGAATTGGAAAGGGGACTTACTGCCTTCGGAAAGACGCACCTGTTGAAATTGGAAAGGGGACTTATCGTCTTCGGAAAGACGTGCCTAATTTGGATTTAGAAAGGGGACTTACCGTCTTCGGAAAGACGTGCCTAATTTGAATTTAGAAAGGGGACTTACCGTCTTCGGAAAGACGCGCCTGATAGAATTGGAAAGGGGACTTACCGTCTCTAGAAAGACGTGCTTGATTTGGATTTGGAAAGGAGACTTACCGTCTTCGAAAAGACTCGCCTGATTTAGAATTGGACCGAACGATGCCCCTAGGGGCATTTTGGTCATTTTGCCTCTATTTGGGCCTGGTGGGCCCTCGAAGCGATGAATAGACGGGATTAGACTTAAAGAGTTGATTTCGATTGGAATATATCCATATTGGCTTGAGTATAAGTCTGGACGGACCGTAGACTGCCGAGTGGTAAAAAATGGGGTGCTTACACATGTGCTACATGTGCCTGGCCAAAATTTGACTTGGCACATGTAGGACATGCACAAGTACTGTTCCATTGCCAGAATGACACGTGGCACCCTGTGTACTGATTAAATCTTGATTGTTGATCGAAATTTGGTCGATCTAATCAAAATTTGAGCGTATGTAGCATACACTCCATCATTGGAAAGGTTTGTCCAAACTTTGTCTCGATAATTGAGCAAATCGGGAAGGTTTCAGGGGAATCGGTTGCTCCCACGGTGTTCTCTCAGGGTTTCTCATAAACTTTCATGTTTTCAAAAAGTTTGAATTGTTTTTAGAAGCGTGGGATATCGTCTCGGGAAGCGTGCATAAAAGGACATCTTTGTGGAGCGTCTATGATACGCTCCGAGGGTGTTCAAAAGTAACTGTTTTTATGTCGTGTGATCAAGGCCTCTGGGAAGCGATTTTTTCGATCGGACCGTATCGATAGAAAGTACTCTGAAAATACTTTTGGGAATTTCTAGATTTACGCATTTTTCAAGTAGTTTGACGGTGCGTTTTAATCAGGAAATTGAAAAAATAGTCAACCTTGGCAGAGCGTCTACGAGACGCTCTAAGGGTTGTCAAAAGTAACAGTGTTTGAGCCATATGATGAAGGGCTTTAGGGGGCGATCTATCCGCTCGAGCCATACCGATGGAAAGACCTATGGGTGAAATTTTAGGAATTTCCTGATTTACGCTTTTCTCAAGTCGTTTGACGATGCGTCATAACCAGGGAATCGGGGAAAAGGGACAACTTAAGCTGAGCATCTGCGAGACGCTCCAGGGAACTTTTATCGAGTCGTGAGTGTCTAGCATCGTGAGGTTTTCCTTAGGTTAGATGGGGGCTCATGACGAAATTCGCCATTCAATAACCAAGGATCGGTGTCGTTTTGGGGCGCGTTCGGGTTGCCAAGGGCAAAATGGTCATTGTAGCTGGTTTAGGTTGGGAATGGTTAGGAATGGATCTGAATGTCATGTTAAGTGTACCGAGTCATTTAGGGATGTTTTCAGGAGAGTCTTTTATCGTTTGGTGGGGTTTGTGCAGTGTTGAGGCGTTTAGGGGCAAAATGGTCATTTTGACCGGAGTTGGCCGGAATGGGATCGGAATTGGACCGAATGGCGTGTGGGGAACGCCTAATAGTTTAGTAACATTTTGGGAATGTGGATTTGTCGTTTTGAGGGATTTTGAACTTTTTCAAAACGTGCCTGGAGGCTCAAGAGGGCAGGTTTTGGTCATTTTTCACCAAGTCGGGCTAGCAGGCGCAGGTGTTGACCTAGGTGTTGGTTCTCGAGACCGCCCGGTCTTGAAAAACGACCTGTGTAGTGTTGGTCCCTAAGAACGCCTGGTCTTAGAGAGCTACCTGTAGGGTGGTGTTAGTTCTTGAGAACGCCTAGTCCTAGAAAGCTACATATAAGGGTGGTGTTGGTCTTTGAGAACGTCGGGTCTCGGAGAGCTACCAAATGACGGACATTCTACATTGGCGGGCTAGCAGGCACCATAATTGAACTGTCTGAAACTTGATGGGGTATTGGTCCCCGAGATTACCCGATCTCGGAAAGCTACCTAGATGGCGTTGGTTTCTGGGACTGTCCAGTCCAGAAAGTTGCCTGGAATAATGATACTTATGGCTCTAACGAGTCCTTGTGGGCCCGAGAAGTGACCAACTGGTTAGATTGGAGATTGAAAGGCTTATCCGGAATCTGCATGTGTTGTGATGTTGGAAAACTAAGCCCGATCGGGTCAGAGATTGCCGAGCGGACAAAAATGAGGTGCTTACAAATAGAAAGTCATGATTTTAAGAAAGTAATTAAGATTTCCTAATCATGAATTCTAGGGCTTGACTTGGATTCCAAAAGAAAATTTTTTTGAAAAGTAGATCTTTGAAGAGAGCTTTTTAGGAAATGAATTTGCAAAAACTATTTTGGAAAGGTTTGAATATGGATTTTTGCAAGTCTCTTGAATATCTTACTTTCCTAAAATGATTCTAACCATGAAAGGATTATCACCATTCTAGGGCTATGACTTTGAAAACAATTAGGGTTTGAAAACAAGAACCTTGATGATCCCATTGGATGCAACACTTTCCTAAAGCAACCTTAATCATGAAATGACTATAATCACTATAAAATTGTGATTTATTAAAAAATAATTTAAGATTTGAATCCAAACATTAGACTTTAATGGTCACATTTAATATAACACTTTCCTAAAATAACCCTAACCATGGAATGACTAGAATCATGTTAGAATTGTGGTTTTGAAGACAAGTTTGAAAGAATGAGATTTTGAATGAAAGTTTTGAAAGGAAACTTTGATGCAAGTTTAAAATAACTTTGAATATAATATTGAGTGCAATGCATGAACATGACGATCATAATGCAATAGGGTCATGTACATACAAGGTTAGGCTTCATTACATAATCAAATGGGGCAAGACCCACACCATCTTAAGGGGAACTTAAAGAAAATCCCCAGCGCGATAATTCTCTTTAAGATCGTCCTACGCATGAACCGGGAGGTCTCTTATTTCAAACATGTAAGAAGAGAAGGTATAAGATGGGGATTGAAATAGAAGAGAACCTAAGTGGATTTGGAGAGAGAAGAGAGAGAGGAAAATTGCATAAACTAAATCGAAAACCTACCTTGTCTTCTCTTTGCTTTGATTGCTTTGTTTGCTTCCCTTTGAGAGCTTTGAACATGCAACATTTGATCTTCAATGGATGCTTAGAGGCTTGTATTTGAGTGTATGGAGTGTATAGAAGCTAGGGCTTGTGTTTGTGGAGTGTTGGGAGGCTAGGGTTTGAAGGAGACTTGGGAATACTAGGGTTTTGAAGCCTATTTTCCGTGAGGTAGCGTTTCTGGATTGAGTTTGCGGACTCTTTTTACGTAGAAAGATGTCTGTATTTATAGAAAATTGAAATAGGAACTGGCGCTTGTTGCAGTGGTGCTAGTTGGTTTTTAAACTTGGCATCACTGAAGCCATTTTTTAGCTTAGCGCCACTACTCGTGGCTCCAATTCCTTTGGAAAACTTTTGAGCCGGTAAGAAACAGATCTTTTGACGCTTAGGATGCAAGGCAGAAGATTTAAGCGCTTGTTCTAGTGATTACCATGCAATTTTTAGCTTGACTTCACTAAAATTGACACCGAAAATCCGGGAATGATTTAGAAGGTCGGGGATGGATGGGAACCTCTAAAAGAGTGTCCCGGAGATAAATGGCTTGAGAACCAGTGCCAGAATAGTTGAAAAGGGTGACCGGTCCACCAAGGGCAAAACTGTCATTCGCATCGGGAAAACACCAGGATCAACCCAAAGTGATACAGGAGAAGTTTTAAGGGTTGGAGACACTATCAAAAATATTTTGAGAGATTTCTGGTTTGATTCCCAGAGCTGGTTTGGTTCGGAAAAGGCGACTGGTCCATTAAGTGCAAAACGATCATTTTATATTTAGTTTACCAGAATAGACTCGGAATGATCTAGAAAGAAATTGAAAGATTACGAATACTATTAGAAGCATACGTGTCACTGAGGACGGTGATAGTTTAAGTGGGGGAGAGTGTCATGGTCCGCTTCTTCGTGAGCCATGACAACCCAAAGGATGTCAAACTTGTGTCCAAGAGTTGCCCAAACACTGTCTAAGTATTACTTAAACAATGCCCAAGACAATCCATTGGTGCCCCAAAAATGGCCCAAGACTTGCAACCAACAAGGCAGCCAAGTGGAGGCTTATTGAACCTCAATTTATGCCTGGCCAGTGCCAGCCAGCTATGCCAAATTTTCACACACTTTCACCTTTTGGCCCGATCTTTGGCATGTCATATCTTTGTGCTTCAAAGTCCAAATGAAGCTAGATTTTTTTCTATGTACTCCTCTTATAACCTAGTTTCACTTTTTGAAGGGTTTATTTATTGAATTTTATACAATTTATAGGATACCATTATGACTCTTCGGACATATACTATATTTTTTTTTGAAAGTTCATAAATGACTTAGAAGGCTACTATAAGGGAGGTATACATGTCAACTACCTTCTCCACCACTTTTTTTGTAATTGACCAAGCACTTGTTTTTCATCTTCTAAACATTATAAATACTTTCTTAATAATGAGAATGCACTCTTTTATTAATTTTTTGTGTATTTTTTTCATCAATTTTCAATGTAATTGCTTATATTGTGCCATTAAACTTTCTTGTTTGCAACTAACGAATGAAGACTTAAGTTTAGCGACCACTACACGAAAAATTTGTGAACTACAACTTGCTCACAAGTGCAACCCATGTAACACCGGTGCATGCTATTGTAGACCACCACTGGTTATTGTCCCTTTGGATTGTACAAAAATATTATTTCAGTTTATTCACTTTTCTCTCACCTTTTTCTTTTCTTTTGCTCTTTTATTGACAAATCCAAAATCCAATTCGATTAAAGATCAGAACAATCACAGGGAAGCGCAATAGAAATAAAAAGGCATAACGATTAAGGTAAAATGTTCAGGCCTGAAAGCGCCATACCCATTCATAAATAGAGTTTTGTCACAAACACTTGCAGGCATACAACTCAAGAAGCCACCACTGGCTTACAGGCAAGTGACACCCAATTGCTCTGACAACCCTGATGATATGGCCTGGAATTCCTGGAAACACCTTCCATAAATTTATCGGTAGTTACCAACAAATAAGGATAGTTTTCTGCAAGAAGCTAAACTTTTACATGAATGAAATATCAAAGTACAAACAACTGCAAACATCATAAGGCAAAGCTTGCAGAGTTACTAAGAAGCATTTCTGAGTTCATGAAGTTTAGAGAAGTCAGCTGCAGCTGGGGGCATCCACTGGGACATCAGAATCCGACTATAGCTGGGGATTCTCATCATATTGTTGCTTTAGCAGGAAACGTAAGAGAGGGGGTAGAAACTTTTAGAATTCCGTCTTCCCATTTACGCCAAAACCTGCATGCAGTTAGTAGCTGCCACAATTTGGTTTACCAACAACAAATAAGATTAACAAGAAAATGGAATGAACACTGGCTGTTAGTATCTAGTTGCACTCTCAACCTCTATATGTTAGGGGCTTAAGTTCCCTTACTACCTCACTCAGCCATTCCTAAAGATTTATCAAAGCATAGCCTGCCTATGCACATACTTGCGTGCATTTGACAAAACAAATCTTCAATATTTCAACCTATTAAACAAAAAGTAGAATAATGAAAACAATATTTCAACCTAATTTCTAGAGTAGCAAGTACAACATTACCAAGCAGACCAACAAATCACAAACAAAATTTTCTGGTAACTTGTGCATAACTCTTCTCACACATCTTTTGGGACTCTTGCACAAAATTTCCTCTATGGTGAATTATCATAAGTAAATAAAAAATTGAGAAAGAAATAAATAAAAACCACATGCAACTCCTCACACACACGGAGATGCAAACTATGTTAAACTAAATAGGGTACACAAAGCGGAGAAACAAACTAACATAACTGAATAGGGTGCACAAACACACAATAAATTGCAACATGGAAAAAATCACAGATCCGAGACCTGAATCCAAGACCTCTTGTAACTAGGGCTCTGATACCAAGTTAGATCACAAATTGTCCCAAAAACTTAAATTGTTAGAAAATGAGCCCAACCATGTATATCGAGCTAACATAAACATTACGCCACTCTCTTACCTGGTGTGTTGACAAATGGTATATACTAAAAATGTACAAGTATTTATATAAACAAGCTCTTCAATTTTATAAGTAATATTTATAGAAACAAGCTTTACACCTATTTCCATTGTAAAATCATATAAACAGTTCATATCATAAGCATATTATAGAAAATTTACAAATTTAAAGACATGACAGTTAATATGTTTGGCATTATTTAAATGGCATATGTTAATTAAACACACAAAAAATAAGAGACACACTTAAATAAGACTATTTCAATGTATCATGTACACCTATTTTATATGCAAAACATGGGACCGCATATCATTTTCTCTTCAGACCTCCATGCAACAATCAAATGGGATTTAGAAGCCTAAGCTTCAGATCTTAAAAGGTCCAAGTGACTGTATTAGTAAGTATAGCAGACTAACAGCTCCCACATTTCAAATAAGTTGTCCTGGATAGAAGAACTTCCACTTAATTCTTCCAATTAAAATGATAAGGAAAATAGGAAAGTCATTTTGTTGACAGTGTACAAGGCACATGGAGAACATTTCTACACTATTTAATTGTTTTACTGTGCTCAAAGAGCAAGCTACGGGACAAAACTTGAAATTATTTTTTTTGAAATTTTTTAATTTTAAGACATAACTGGTAGTGGGAGTTTGAGAGCTGAAACTAGTTTATCACTCTTTTTTCTTCTTCAGACAGACAACAAGCATCAAAAACTTCCTAATATCTATCCTTGTTAGACGTCATCCCCTCTTTTACCACTATACTACAACAGCTTTGGCTCTTATGTGCATTCAAGGTGATATGTTATTTTTTCCCATATGTTAGATGGACCTAAGTGTTTAGGCACCAGAGAAGACTGGAATGCCAACTTTTAAATTGTTACAAGTTGAAGAATTGATAGAAACACATAACTGCACAAATCACAGTTAGAAAGCCCATACAGGAACACCCTTTGTAGTTCCTAACACTGATTTGTGCATTGACAGTTGCCTGTTCCTTGTAACAAACTAACAATGTAGAAAGTTGAAAGTTTCCAGATCTCTAATTTAGTGCCTCAGCACAAAGATATTGCATCTAACATACACTTTAAAGAACAAAAATCCAATTTAAAAACAAAGATGAAAGGATAATCCGTCACCCCTTGAATAAAGATATAAGCCAAAACCGCTGTAACACAGTGGTAAAATGCTGGTGGGACATCTAGCAAAAAATGATTGGATAGGGATTCAATGCTCATTGATTTCTCAAATATACAATCTATTCTTAGCTACAGCTACAGGTTTCAGCCCTAAACACAGGCGTAAACTTTGTTCTTTGGAAAGTTCATTTTAAATGCCTTTCTGCCTTTTGTGCATGACCAATAATTTAAAAATGGAATTATTATTATTATTATTTTATAATTTATGAAAGAAACAAAGTTGAAAGTCCAAAGACCTATAGTTTGGTTCGTTATAAGAACCCCATTTTTTGGGAAAAGAATATATTGCATTTAAATTTCGTAAATTATTAGCATAATTATTATTATTATTATTTTATAATTTATGAAAGAAACGAAGTTGAAAGTCCAAAGACCTATTGTTTGGTTCGTTATAAGAACCCCATTTTTTGGGAAAAGAATATATTGCATTTAAATTTTGTAAATTATTAGCATAAGGAGGTGAAATTAGAATGCATAAAAGGCAAGATGAGAGCAACACTGGGTGATGGTGTTTCAAAGCTTCAGAAGCTTAGGTCTAGTGTAACAACATGTTGCAGACTTTCCCCCGCAATTTATCAAAAGGCAGTTAACTGTAACTACATGATTAAGCATGGAATAACAAGGCAACCAAATGGATACTGAATTATCTAAAGAAGAAATACACAAACCAAAGCCAAATTACAAACTTTGGAACCAGTGAAGTCAAATTTGAGCATCCTAAATTTAATAATCAACCAACATTGAAGTACTATAAAACCAAGACTCCCTGTATCAACCAAGTCCTGTTTTCTGAAGTAAGCAATAGTTCGATCCTCATGAGCAGAATTTAGTATGTAAAATAATATTATTAGAGAGAGAAAATTAAACAGTGATAAGCAGACCATAAATGATGTTTTGGGGACAAAAGAGAAAAAGTTGACAAGAACCAAGAAGTCACAAAGCCTTACACAATTAGCTTGCCTCGGAAACATTATAACATGCTATGAAGACAGAAATAATCAGGTCAACATGGATATAAGATCCAACATGGACACTCTAGGAACAGATTAACAAGCTAGATACTTAAGCTCTATTCTCAAATCACATTATCAATCATGTTCTGGATAGCGCTTTTAATAAAAACAAATATGAACTAAGCAATAGGGGGAAGTCTATAAAAGTTCTTATAGGACTAATCTTGATCTAAGGAGGATAATGGACGAATAGGTCTACAGATGCAATAAGCAGAAATTTTGTATCAAATGGATTCACACAAAAAATGTCAGAAGACATACCAAAGATGGCGTAACTATAGTTAGACGCAAGCATTTGACACATATATAGATCCTTTTGAAGGTATAAAGGAAAAAACAAAGAAAACCTAACACTTAGGAAGCTCTACAGAAAATCAATCGGAGGGTAGAACTGCAGACAAGTAAGACAAATCATTAAGAACTCATAAAGGGCAGAAAGAACTAAAAGAAATTTAAAAAAAAAGATTTCTAAAACAACTAGAACAAATAAGATCCCACTACAGCATTTACCAAGTCAATCTGTGCACTCATGCATCGTGACAGCTTGGATGGGCAGATTAATAGTCATAGGTGGAGTATTCAACTTCACTGCAAAGATGAGGAGAGATTTAGAGAATAGAGAATCGATAAACTTCAACACCAGGCTGACCAACAACACATTCAGAAAAATTATAGAACTCTGAATCCAGTTTTGCATAATCTCCAATGAGTATCACAATACAAAAGGAAAAATTTACCTCTTCTGCTGAACCTCTCCCTCCAGAAGCAACATCAGCATTGAAGCATTTTATATCCATACTAAAACTGCAAGTGGATGGAAATCAACCAAAACTAAAGAATAACCCTTCATTCATTTCTTATCATCCCAATACCATCAATCAAAAGCATGATTTCAAGCATTATATACTCAACAGTGTAGTGGTACAGAAACCATGCAAAGAAAATGACCTTAAAAGTTCGGCTGGCACCTATATAATACATCACAATATACAATGCTGATGCAGAAATAAGCCAGACAAGTTACAATGTAACAAAAATGCGTTCCAAAACTTCAATACCAATGAAATTTGAATGGTCACAGGAAAGAGGATAATTACGGGGTAAGTTAATTATGGACATTTTAGAGAGGGTACGAATATCTGATATCCAAATCCAATAATTAAGCTTGATAGGCCTACACATGTAGTGAACTTTAAATCATAATCTTCGCCGTTACGAGATGAAGAATACAATAATTAAGCTTGATAGGCCTTCACATGTAGTGAACTTTAAATCATAATCTTTGCCGTTACGAGATGAAGAATACAGTCTTTATTTATTTTTATTGCATTTTATTGGGACATAGCAGACAATTACAGCTTTAAGAAATGTACGTGAATCCTACTCTACCTTGGTTGACTCAATTTCCTGACTTCCCATCTAGTGCACAAACGCCTGTGGCTTTTAAGCTATTAGCTGTTGGTTCCCCTTACAAAGGTTGAATCCTCCAAATTAAAGAACAAAAATGGAGTTTTAACTCTCTCTCTACTTAAGAAAGAGCCATTTCTTGGCAATTCAACAAGAACCATCCTTGTACAAGGCATTAGAAGCCCTCAACATTTGAATTTTTGATTGCCACCATTGTCAAAATTCTACATGAACTCCATTGCTAAATCAGACGGAACTGCCACTAATATACAATTGAGGTCTCATTCCCAGTCTTCTTCACTCAATTGATCATCAGTTCCTTCTCTTGGTGGCCTAACCACCAAGACCACAGCCCCTAAACTCTCCTTCAATCCCATTTCCTTCAATGCCGAGCCCCTCTCCACCTTCAACGCATTATCACCACCTCCATTATCATTTAGCACCACTAAATAAAATCCATCATCTGCCACCACCTCCTTCCTCCCCCTATCTGCCACCACCAAAATAGCCTCCTCCTTATACCACCTATTCACCTTCCACGGCAAAAACCTTGCCTCCGCGAATGCCACCACCACTCCCCCTCTCCTCAGCCCCACTACCGGCTCCCACCCTGGCAGCACCACCCATCTACTCCACCCCTTCTCCGCCACCACCATACCAAATTCCCCTTCACTCCCACACTCCCACGGTGCGTCCTCCACTTCTCTCTCCCTCTCCTCGGCCCTGCACACCGGCAGCACCACCACTGACGTTGCCTCCGCCACTTCGCCCACCTTCATCCTCACCACCGGTACCCGAACCCCATCTTCGACCCCACCTATCTTCCCATCACCATCTCCCCTCTCCAAATCCTCCAGAATCCTCTTCTTCGCCGTCTCCGACACTGCCACTTCCAATGCCTGCTGCAACCCCGCCGTCCTCTGCTCAGACGGGTTTTTATGCTCTAAGGCTTGTCTGTAGTACATAAAAGAGAGACAATCTGCTGGGAGAGCATAGTTGAAGCTTTCCCAACCCCGGTCTCTGCGCCTGCGAGGGAAATCCTTCATGGAGCGCGCCAGCTCCTGAGCGCCCATGGCGTCAAGCTTGTTCTCAACGAGGTAACTCGCGACCGCAGCGCGTTGTGAGGCGCTCAGGAGCCGTATCTCGTAGAGTAGCTCGGCACCGCCGTTGTCGAAGAAGGAGAGGGTGTCCGGGTCGGCTTTAGATTGAATTAAGGACTCTCTAACCTGAGCGGCGACCACGAGGCAGTTCTGCTCGACGCCGGAGATGCCGGTTAGTTCCTCAAGGGTGGAGTGAGAGAAGCCTTCTTGGATGAGGGAGGGGATCAGTGGGGCGTACTCAAACCAGAGGCCGAGGCGGTTGGACAGGATTTCGAGGCGACCGTTGGTGTCGAGGGAGCGGAATTTGGAGGGGAGAGGGGATGGGGGTGGCCTGAATGGCTGGTAGAGTTGCTGCTGTTGAGATGGCTTGGATGATGGGGTGATGGTGGCGGAGACGGGTTTTGACAGTGGGGGTCTATGGGAGGTTGGGTGGCGTTGGAGGGTAGAGGGAAATTGGTGAGCGGAGAGGAAAGTGTTGGAGGAGAAAGAGAGGGGTTTGGGAGTGCTTACACTGAGAGAAAGCATGGTGTCTGAGAAAAAGAAATGGAGGGAGATTGAGAGGTGAGAAGTAGGAAGGAGGGAGGTCTGAGCCTTATCTCCTGAAAATTCTGATATTTGAGAGAGAGAGAGAGAGAGAGAGAGAAGGGTTTCTGCCGTCCGGGCATGGGAATGTGGCGGGTCGGACTATGGGTTGGGTAAATCGTTTGGAATTTGCAAAAATTTGGATGGGCTGGGCTTCACGGCCCAAAGATTTCCAATTACATTCACCCCCAACTTTTTTTACTTATTCTGGTCTGACTAGAGACGATTCCATGATCCTTATTCTGGTCTGACTAGAGACGATTCCATGATAAATCTTCTTTTTGCCTATCGTGGATTCGTGGATGGGCTTGGGTTGGGAAAGAGGAAAGTGAGAATCTATGTAATTACTAATGATAAGTATTGCTAGGAATTAGATTTCAATCTAAAAATAAAAGTCATTCTCTGTCCACTTGGGCGTGTTAGAGGTTTGTGAACACAACGCAAGAGGCGCAAGTCCTTGGTAATTGCTTTACACTTGGGCGTGTTAGAGTTAGTTAATGGCACTTGTTGGGGATACTGGTTGGGGTATAGTTCATGAACCCACTTCCCAGAGCCCTAAAAAAAGAGAGAGAGAGAGAGAGAGAGAGAGAGAGAGAGAGAGAGAGAGAGAGATTTTGGTTCTCAATGTCCTATTATGCTTTTGGGTCTGTGTGTACAACGTTAACTGCAAAAAAAAAAAAAAAAAGAAAAAAAAAAGTATTGAATGTTGCTCTCTTGAAGATTTAGCTCTTTTCATTTGGTTATAAATTCTCTCTATTACGGAATGGTAGAATTAATTGTTGCATCCTTATGATCATAGAAGGAAAAAATTCATTTTCTGATGGTTATATTTACTAGAGCAAAAATGAGTCAGAAATCAAACATAGTGCTGATGTCTGTGTTGTTCTTCAAAACACAGAAAAGAGAGGAAATGAGATATATACTATAAAAATATACAAAATATATAGAAGAAATTTATGCTGGGGAACTTGTGGATTTATGTGGAAAAACAATACGAGGAGAAAAAAAAATGGATTGAGACCAAGAAAAAACTCAATTTACTAAAGACAAATGAAGAATACAAAAAGTGGTCGAACTTGAATCTTGTTTAACATTAAAATCAGTACAAAATCTTGCATAGCTTCTGGTTTGGTGCTTTGTTGTATTCCTTTTCCAAAAAAAAAAAAAAAAAAAAAAAGGGTAGTCTGCCCTTGGTTTATGACGTAAAATCCTCCATTATTATAAAATTTAATTTAAGGTAATGTGTGCATATTCTTGCTTATTTAAAGCAAACGTTTGGCCATATCTTATTTTTATTTACCTTGCAAAAGGTTAGACAAACTCAAAATTTTATTCTTTTATTTTTCCCCCTTTTCCTTCTTCTTTCTACATGAACTAAACGAATATGTGATCATCTACAACCATGTATTTCATGGTTTTGAAAGCATGAAACTTCGCATCTTTTTTAACTCTGACTTGAATGCTGTCCCAAGAAGCCTGAAATTGTCAAGCCTTTCATTTGTCTATAGATTGAGCAGTAGTAGTAGCAGTAGTTTTTTTTTTTTTTTTTTCTTGCTTCCAATATTTCTAAGATTTTCTTGGAATTTTGTTGGTTTCTGCAATAGTCAAAGCAATTTCTTTATTCTTTTGCATCCTGTATTAAGTGCAACTTATGCTTGTTGTCATTAAAAGCAAGCTATGTGACCATGTTAGGCTTGTTGACATAACACACCTATTTTTTCAACTGAATTGTATCACAAGTGTGTATTTTAACTTATTTCAACAGAACAAGTAAAACGTGGTTTGAAATCACATTCTTTATAAAAAAAATTAATAAAAAAATAAATCTATTTATTTAAAATTAGAGATTTGAAAAAAAGGATGAGCATGGTTATCAACTACGCCTTTTGATTTCTAATTTTGTTTTTCAATGAAGACAAGTATACACGTACTTAAACCCTGCTGTGTGCAATCACATAATGGAAATATTTTACAGCTAATGTGGAGAGTCTTCATAAAAATTGTTCTTTCTTTTTCTTTTTTTTTTGAAACAAATTCTCAATAAAACACTAACTCTTTTACTCTACAATCATGCAATAGAAATTTTTTTTTGACTAATGTGAAGAGTCTTAAATAACTTTATCTGTTGCTCTCTCTTCCTCGTTGGTTAGAAACATAGTCTGCAATCATGCACTAGACATTTTTTTATAGCTAATTTGGAGAGTCTTAACCAAACTCTATCTCTTCCTTGTTGTATAGAAAGAGTCTTAATGGAACACTCAAATAACGTGATTGGCTTTTGTGGGTAGCTCTTGGGTTACTGTAAAACAAATAATAATAATAATAATAGCGTGACTGGCAATAACGTTTTTAAAAAGCTTTTAGTTATTTTCATTTTAATAAAAATTACTTGCTTTTTATAAAAATATCGTTGAAACATAGTTAGAAGTCACGCTTTCAAGGAGCATTATTTCTAACCATGCTTTACGTGCTTTACTTAATTAAGTTAAAATTCACACTAGTGGTAGAATGAAGTTAAGAAAATGCATGTGTCAGGTAAACAAGCTGACCATGTTACCTACTGATGAGTACAGATCTAACCACACGGACCAGAGCCCTATTGTCTCATGTGACTGAGTCAGACCAAGCATCCCAACTCGAGGGGAGCATGATAAGTCAAATGGTCTAGCCCCTAACTTGCAAGGTTTAATCCCTGGGAGCCTGTCGATAGTTGGAAATCCAAAATCCCATCTACTATACTCTCGCCATACCATTATCCATAAATGGTCGATTGAGATTCAAGGAATGAAAATCAATTCAAATCATCCACCGAGATTGGAGGCAAGCAAACATGCCAAGATCACTGAATGAACTTGCTATAAATAGAGGGCTCAACCCCATGAAAAGGTACACTATTATTCACTATATACAGTCATAATTCCAATCTCTCACCTGTGATAACTTAGGTATCGGAGAGTATTAGGCTGGGACCCCACTGGTGCTTAGTACTATCCTTTTGCTTCCTGATCTTTGCAGGTGTAATAACTGATCTAGTGGAGATCTACAATTTTACTTCATCATCAGTTGGTGCCATCTGCGGGAATGACAATCTTTTGTTTTCATGGTCAATACTAGATGGATGAATTATCAACACGCAAATCAGGGAGCTGCCGCTGGCTAGGAAAATGATGGTGGCACAAACAAAATCATAGCCCTAGAACAACAAGTTGCCACCCTAGCCACGGGTTTGCAACAGTTGATATAGTAAAACCAAGAACTCACACAACAAATTCTTTACAACAATCGAGGGCACCTGCACTACTGCTAGCCTCTCAGCATGTCGAAGATGGACGACCTGGACGACAAAATGGCGTTTATAAGTAGAGTCTGGTCTCATAAGTTCTTGTTCTCCCTTTCCAAAGAGCCGCCATAGAACATGGCAGAACTGATGCTTTGGGCCTAGAAGCATATGAATGTCGAGGATGCTCTCAATGCTCGATTTAACCGCGTGAAGGGAGCAAAAGAGCAGTCGAAGAAAAAGAAAAGGATGGCTAAGACTAGAAAAGATGATTGAGGCCCTAGAATGCCCTGAGCCTCAGTCCAAACCGAGGCCAATCAGATAGAGTGTTTGACAATTGCTTCTAGATCTTTAAGAGAGTTCTTACACTAGGGCTCTGGGTGTCAACAATCTATACAGGTGTCAGCATTTCTGTCTGCATTTCAATATTCAAGAATTGATTCCAAATCATCTTGAAACACTTCAAATGATCTTCCATGATTGCTAGGTTAATGAATAAGTTCTCTAATCTTCATAAGCCCTTCAATCTCTTTGAGAATAAGATTACTTAAGCAATCTTTTGTTGAGTTCACCATTTATCATTCCATCAAGCTTATCCATGTATTGAGTTCTCAAACATAATCATCTTGTTGATTATCTATAAGCATGAGATGAATAAATATAATGAATCTTTTCGGCACACTAAGTAAACTCATTAGTAAACAAACATATGGTTTTGTTATCATCAAAATCAACAACGAGATCAACCTTGAGTCAACAATCTCCTCTATTATGATGATGACAATACCTTAAAAATATATTTAATTAAGCTCAATATAAGTGAAACATATAAAACTAAAGAAATTAAAGAATTTAAAGCAACATGCTACTTGTAAGGCTCCCCCTTTCTATTTCAGAATAATTCTCCCATTTTTCATATATTTTTCATAGAATATTTCTCTCCTTTTTTGGCAATCAATCAAAAAAAAATTCAATAGTTAGAAGGCAGTTATAGAACTCAAAACATTCATGTATATTCAAGATATTCTCTCCCATAAAAAAATATTTCTCCTTTGTTTTCATAGAATAGATCTTCCCCTTGAGGCAATGCAATAAAAAGAATTTATATAAAATGAAATACAGGTACAATAGTAAAAAAATGTCAAACTAAAATTTAGTTAGTTTAAGTACAACAACCAATCAAACGTTTACGGCATTAAACCATCAAAATCAAGAAGAGTGATTAGCATCCAAACATATACTAGAACGTATAACAAACACCCAACATTCATAAAATGATACAATTAAACACATGCAATCAGCATATTTAAAATGTAGAAATGTAATGGCAATGAAAATCATGCAAATGGGGATTTTGGTTCAAAAGAGTATTGACTTGGTTTGAAGATGTTTTAGGAGTAAAAGTTGGATAGGTTTGATTAGGTGGCTCATCATCAACTGTAACCTTCTCACTGTTAGAGAATGAAGTGATTTCTTCTTTAGAGGAACTGCTACTTGAGTCCCTTCTTACTGGAGCGTAGTCCACAGTAAAAATTCTTCCAATCTCCTCCTTTACTTTGTTGTTGGCAGCCCACAATCTTTTTGTTCAATTGTGTGAGCATTTTCTCTTGATATTCCTTCAGCTCTTTTATCATCCCATTAGAATATCTATTTGCTCATTTTCAAAAGTTGTTATCATGGGAAGAATTTGCTTTGCAACTTTTAAAGTTTCTTCTCTTGCTTCAAAAGTTCCTCTTGATGGGAGTATTGCCCCCCTCAAAATAATATCCAGTTCTTGTTCTTTATTGCTTCAAAAACTAAACACTTCTCCTTTTATTCAATTGATATTCCATTCTCTTCAAAGTAGACTGATTATACTCATCAATCTTTGACACAACTTCCTTTTTCATTTTCTTTTTCAAATACTTTGTCAGCTTGGTCCTTTGTTCATTTTCTTACTCTGCTTTTTGTTCTTTAGCTTCTCTGTTATCCTCTGTTATATTCTTTCCCAAAATTTTTATCCTTTTCAAAGCCAGAAAAGTTTTCATCATTTCTTCAAACAGTTCAAAGGAGAGGAGCTGCTATCAGAATCATTCCTCACAGAAGGTAAATCTTGATTAAAAGCCTTTTGCATTTCTTCTTTAACCCCTTCTTTCACTACCTTTACTTCTTTTCTTAGCTTTATCATTTTCTTTTTCACAAGTATCATCCTTGCAATGTCAATATCTAGTTTGGAGTTAAATTTGTCAAGCATGGAGTCTTGATACTCCTTTATTCCTTTTAGCATATCATACACCAAACTCATATGGTTGCTTATTCCAGAATCTGCAGTAAGAAGTTCAACAAACAAACGCCTAGACACCTTTGGCCATGATTCAAAAGTTTCTCCACCAATAGGGATTTCATCCCCTTTTCTTTACCCATTTCTTGCTCTCTTCACCAAATCTATACTTCATATTCTTGAGAACAGATTCATTGCACTTGGCATATTGAGGATTCACCTTCACTATTTTTTCTCCTTCTAGATTGAAAAGTCATTAAGGATTGTCAAGAATGGATAGGAGGATTTGGGTATGCATTGGTTGTGAAAAATTTGAATAGGTAGAATAGGAGAGAAAAATCATTGTTAGTGTTTGAGAATACAACTACTGAAAATTAGTTAACAATAGAGATTGAAATCTATGCAAAATGTATATATAATAGTGCTAACAATAATAAATAAATACTGACAATATGTAGTGAGAAATCGAACAATTGAAATCACAAACAAATTATTGACATTGTGACACATTATTGACATTGAGGCATACAAAACATCACTGAATGGTTTATAATGTTAGCAATTTATGGAATCACAACAAAGAAGCATATTTAGGCAAGGTTGCACATATTAAGTATGCTGAAACTACTCAGTATTTTTCAAACAATTTTTAATCTGTGAATAGATTGTCAACACTAGAGATAATTGTTGACACTTCTCTGTTAGAAAATAATTTTTGTAAAACTGGTGTTTGCGCATCCTTTGACAAAGTGTTAAACTCAGGTTATCAAAACATGAAGTCTATGCACCTGATCAATGCAAATAAGATTCACACACATATATGAACATGCCAATATGAAATACATAACATATATATCAAAATCAATCAAATGAAAGGATTACATATGCCTAATTATCTTAACATTCATAAAGTATGATTACTTATGATTAGCTTGAAATACAGATACTAAACATAATATATGGTCTATTTACAGTTAAGTAAAGAAAACAACCGATCATTCTTCCATAAATTTTAGTATAAAAAGGAGTACCTTTTTTTTTATCACCATTCAACTTGGTTGATGTGACCATGAGATTGCTTAATAGCTTTGAGTTCCCCATATCAAACCTTTGAGTAAGCTCATTTCAAAATTTCCCAACAATGTGCATTGAGCAGCTATTGTCCAAATTTCAACAATCCTTCTTTGTGTTAGATTGTAGGCAAACCTACAATGAAGATAATTCAAATTTTGTTCTTTGGTACCCACATCATGTTGGGTCCTTGGGAGTTAGTATTAGTGGTTCCTCTAGGAATCCATGTTTTTTTGACATTCTTACTGACTAGTTTTCTTAACCAACATTGATTGGCGTAATGTCCATTCTTATGACAATAAAAGTATTTGATTTTTGAAATCTTTTGTGGTGTAAAGAGATTTTTTTAAGACTTCTTCTTTTCAAAATGATTGTAGCCTATTCCACCATTTTCAAATGTGCACCTTTGATTTCCCAAAATTGTGTTAAGATTTTCTTTCTCCTTCACAAACCTTTTAAGGGAGTTATTTAAATCAGTGACCCTTTCTTTCAAAGAACCATTTTCTTTCTTCAACCAATCAACTTTAGAAATTAAGAGTTCATTTTCATTAGATAGAGATGAAATCATTTTCTTTAAAAGATTGTTTTCGATTCCAGACTTTTTAAACTCAGATAATAAATCATTAAAAGCATCATGTAATTCTTCAAAAGAAAATCATGGAGTTGTTATCTCATTTTCTTCTTCATCTTGATGAGCCATTAAGCATAGATTGGCTACTTCTTCAATTTTAGATTCGTCATCTGAACTGGAGCCTTCAATGTCACTCTATGTTGCTACCAATGTTTTTCCTCCTTTGCCTTTCTTCCATCTCTTTTCAAGTTGTGGACATTTAGACTTGATATGTCTAGGCTTTTTACATTTGAAGTAGATTATGGTGTTGTCCATCTTGCTTGATTCTCCTTTGGTTCCTGTTTTCTTCTTTCCTTCCACTTTTTCTTCATAAACCTTTTGAACTTTTTCGTGATTGATGCAAGTTATTTATCTTTCTCTTCATCACTGCCTTGGTCATTTTTTGTGATTGTAGATTTGAAAGCAATGACCATTTTCTTCTTCTCATCATCTTCTTGTTTATTCTGCCTTTGGGTCATCTCATATGTCATGAGTGAACCAAGCAATTCTTTCAAATGCAAGGTGTTTAGATTCTTTGATTCTTGAATTGTAGTCACATTGGCTTCCCAAGTTTTTGGCAAGGATTTGAGTATCTTCTCTACTTGTTCACTATTAGAATAAACCTTTCTAAGAGACTTTAATCCATTTACAATATCAGTAAACCTTGTAAACATCTCAGTAATAGTTCTTCAGGTTTTATTCTAAACAACTCATAGTCATGCACAAGAATATTTATCTTTGATTCCTTAACCTGATTTGTTCCCTTATGGGTAACTTCTAATCTGTTTCATATTTTTTTAGAAGATTCACAAGAAGATATTCTATTAAAATTATTTGAATCTGATGCACAATAAAGAATGTTCATGGCCTTGGCATATAATTGCATAAGCTTTAAATCATATTCATTCTATTCATTTTCTAGTTTGGCAATAACCACTTTCTCAACTGTTTTCATAGGGACCTTTGGTCCACTCACAATAAGTCTCTATAGTTCATAATCCACAAATTGCATAAATATTTTCATTCTATATTTCCAATAGGTATAATTTGTTCTATTAAACAAAGGAGGTCTACTCGTGAATTAACCTTCCGCAAGGGAGGTTCCAAGATAGGTTGCCATAGATCCATTCTAGGATGTAAAGCCAAAACAAAATGACCACCGAGCTCTGATACTAATTGTTGGCCCGAAATAGCAATCCCAGAAGGGGGGGGGGGGAGGGTGAATTGGGTTTTTAAAACTTTAAAACAATAATCACAAATTAATACAAGATATATATGCAAATAGAATATGCAATCAGCAACCCAATACAAAATATATGTACAAACAGAATATGATAAAGTAATGAATGAAAACAAAGCATAAGAGAAGGAGACACAAAGATTTACAGAGGTTCGACCCAATCCTTGCCTACGTCCTCTCTTCCTTGATCCTCTCGAAGGTATTTCACTATGTAAAGTCCCTTACAAAGCTGCTAGTTTCTCCAAGTGCCCAGCTCATTTTTACAGCCAAGAGTATACACCAAACTCTCAAACTCAAGCAATGTTATCCAAGATTACTCAATCTTACAAGTGTATCACCCAAGCTACACTCCAGCTCACAAGGTTTATAACCTCTTTCAGATGCAAGCATTTAATATAAAGAATAAACTCTCCCAAGAGTAGATAAAATTTTTTTTAGCTCACACAATAAACTCCTTAAATGTGTAAAAATAGAATATGATATGGAAGTGATGAATCTTCCACTTCTAGCACTTGATCTTGTGTTCTTTCATCTCTAAAATGAGTTGGGAGTCTTCTATTTATAGCCCTCCTTCAAATGTAATAGTTGGAGATGATTTTGGAATGTTTTAATGCAAAATCAGTTGGTCAGGTCGTTCAAAAAATATGACTGTTGCTCCTAGATTTTTTTGTTCTAGAGGCGAGATTGTCAGCAATTTCGTATGGTGTTGACAATGTCTGTTCATTGCTTCTCTACTTGCTTACCGAAGGTGTTAGCAATCTTGTATGGTGTCAACAATCCCGATAGCCATTTCTTTTAAGCTTTCGATCTTCATGAAGATGTCAACCATTGTAGATAGAGCCTAGCTTTTCTTACTTTGGAGCTTAGGGACTTGTTAGCTATATATGCCTGGTGTTGACAATAAGTAATGGACTTTTTGAACATTAAGGATCGAGGGTCTTCAGCAACCAAATATTATCCATGTGGATATAGTGATTTTCAAGGCTTTCCACACTTCTATGATTCTTTAGTCAGGTGTCAGCAATCAAATAAAGTGTTGACAATTCCTTCTAGATTTTCAAGAGAGTTCTTGCACTAAGGCTTAGGGTGTCAACCATTTATACAGGTGTCAACACTTTTGTCTGTATTTCAATCTTCAAGAATTGATTCCAAATCATCTTGAAACACTTCAAATGATCTTCCATGAATGCTAGGTCAATGAATAAGTTCTTGAATCTTCACAAGCCCTTTAATATCTTTGAGAATAAGATTACCTAAGCAATCTTTTGTTGAGTTCACCATTTATCATTCCATCATGCTTATCCATGTATTGAGTTCCCAAACATAATCATCTTGTTGATTATCCATAAGCATGAGATGAATAAATATAATGAATCTTTTTTGCACACTAAGTACACTCATTGGTAAACAAACACATGATTTTATTATCATCAAAATCAACAACGACCTTTATTACAGAGCAAGGGTTGTACTACTACAACATGATGCCCTTTAGTTAAAAAAACACCGGAGCCACCTACTAGCACTTAGTCAATAGCATATTCAAAAACCAAATCGGGAGAAATGTCGAGGTGTATGTGAATGGCATGCTAGTCAAAAGCACAAAAAAAGCGCACCACGTGGCTAACTTAGAAGAAACATTTACCACACTGCGAGTGCACAAGATGAAGCTCAACCCGACTAAGTGTACTTTTGGTGTCTCCTCTAGGAAGTTCCTTGGGTACATGGTGTCCAGCAGAGGAATTGAAGCAAATTCCAAGAAAATCTGAGCAATCCTGGATATTTAGCCCCCCAAGATCGTGAAGGATCTCCAAAGGTTTGCAGGGTGGGTGGCAGCATTGAACAAGTTTATTTCCAAGGCTACTGATAAATGCTTACCTTTATTTAAATTTTTGAGAAATTTTATGAGTGAACACAGGAATGTGAATATGCTTTTGCTTAGTTAAAGGTATATCTAAGCTTGGCATCTCTGCTCAGCTGAACAGTGATAGGAGAAGAGTTGTACCTCTACCTAGCTGTCTCTGCTCCAGCGGTCAGTTCAGCCCTGATCAAAGAGGAATAAGGGATCTAAACACCAGTCTACTACATAAGCCGGGCCTTGAGAGGAGTAGAGTAGCGCTATGCAAAGATTGAGCAATTTGCCTTCACCCCAGTGACATTAGTCCGTAGGCTTTGACCGTATTTGCAGTCCCACACCATTGTGGTTCTGACATACCAGTTACTGCGAAGGGCATTGTAGAAGCTAGACATGTTGGGACGATTAGTGCAATGGTTGATTGAGCTCGGGGAGTTTGATGTGCAGTACCAACCCAAGACGACAATCGGAGTAGACCAACCCAAGGCAAAAGTAGACTTCCTCACGGAGTTTACCAACTTGCAGGAACCATCGAAGTAGACCATAGAAACTCAAAACAAGGAGGGACACCTCACTGACCCCACCTATGTGGTGGGCTTTAATGGCTCCTCAACTGACCACGTATGGAGCAGGGGTTGTGTTAACAACCTTAGATGGAGAAAAGCTCGAATATGCTCTCTACTTTAGCTTCGAAGCAACGAATAATGAGGTCGAATACGAGAACTATTGGTAGGTATCTGACTGGCCTGCCACTTTGAGACCGAATATGTGTAGATCTATAATGACTCACTACTGGTCGTACAGGAAGTCAGAGGAGGATACGAAGCTAGGAAAGACAGCATGAGGGCCTACTTTGAGAAGACCAAGAATTTGACCAAAGCCTTCACCGTTTTGAGATACAAAGAGTTTTGAGAGACTAGAATGCAAATGCAAACAGACTAGCAAGGTTAGCATCTATAGACTAGGAAGAGACATACTAGACAATCATGGTGGAGCTCTTCCTGTCCCTAAGTATTGCCACCGAAACTGAAATGTACGAGGTCAATGTGGTAGTCACCTGGGAGGCTCCAATCCTAAAATATTTAACTAAAGGGAGGCTACCAGAGGACAATAATAAGGCAAGGAATGTCCGACTCAAAGCAAGCAGGTATGTTGTGGTGGATAGAAGGCTCTATAAAAGAGGTTTCTCTCTACTTCTCGTTCGGTGCACGTCAGAGTATGAGGTAGAATACGTCCTGCAAGAAATACATGAAGGAGTGTGTGGAAACTACTTAGGCGGAAGATCACTAGCACATAAGGCTCTCAGGACAGGGTACTTTTGGCCAACGATGGCTAAAGACACATATGAATTTGTCAAGAGATGCGATAAAGGAATAAACGAAGTTTGTAGTGATAGCAATCGATTACTTCACCAAGTGAGTGGAGGCAGAACCACTAGCCAGAATAACTGAAAGATAGATGATCAATTTTGTTTGGAAGATGATAGTGTACAGGTTTGGCGTCCTAACCATAATTGTATCTGACAAAGGCAAACAGTTCGAAGGAAGGAAGTTCTAAGGCTTCTGTCCAGGTCTAGAAATCAAGAACCAGTATTCCTCCTCCGAGTCCCCCAAGCCAATAGCCAGGTAGAGGTGACCAACCGATCCTTGCTCAAGATCATGAAAACAAAATTGGAAGAGGCCAAAGGCAACTAGTAGGAAGAGCTCCCTATCATACTATGGGCCTATCGCACTATAGTTCGGATATCAACCGGCAGTGCCTCATTTGCCTTGACCTTTGGAACAGAGGCAGTCATCTCGTTTAAGATTAGCCTCCTAATAACAAGAACGACCAACTTTCAGGTGGAAGCAAACAGGGAAGCCCTCAAAGCCAACCTCGACCTGCTCAAAGAAGCAAAAGATCAAGCCACTATTAGAACAGTGGTGTACAACTAAAGGATGGCCCAGTATTACAACACCAAAGTCAAACTCCAAGAGTTCAAAGAAGGAGACCTGGTGCTAAAAAGGGTTAACCAATCAACAAAGAGCCTCAAAGATGGGAAGTTTGGACCCAACTAGGAAAGCCTTGTGAGGTCGTGGGATTTAATAGACCCGGGACATAGTGGTTGAAAACCATGGATAGGGAATAACTACCTCACCCTTAGAATGTAAAACACTTGACAAAGTACCATGTGTGATGTATCCTTAAGGAGTGATTAATAACTTATCAATTATTTTTGAACTTTTGATCTATTATTCTTGAAATTATATTATTATTCACAAGCATAAAAGCATATATACATGAAATATATAGATAAAATAGAAAGTTCTTTTATTCAAAGGCATGGACAATACTACATAGCTGGTCATGTACCCTATTGAGAGACAAAAGGGAGAAACTCATAAAGAAAATAGTACAAAAGGAGAGAGACATGACTGCCAAGGTAGAAGTCAATCCTACTCCCGGCATCAGCAAGAATGGTGAAAGATGAACGTCACTGCACCACAACAGCGCATGACACCAACTTGTCTAGTTCACACGAAGCTCACATATGCAACACGGTGAAGGAACTCCATCGACAGAAGCACTAGAAAAAGCAAGATTTTTGGAAAGGACAAAAGTTTAGGGGGGTTCGAAGCGAAAAATTAATGCACCATAAAAACCATCTCCCCTTTTCCAACTCCACCTATGCCATGAGGAAGCATCACAACAGTGCAAATAAAGAATATTGAGGCCATCACTAAGATAATAGTCTTTGGAAAAGCTAGGAAAGGCCAACCCAAAAGATGCCAAGAAAATCATGTATGAAAAATCTTGAGGAAGACGATGCCTCAAATAGGAAAAGGGGGCACAGAGAAAGTGGAGACGAAAACCCTAAAAAGAATTCCTTCCGTTCCTATCACTAACGTCATCCACAGCACAAAAAGCCAGAAAAGATACGGTCAATATTCTCCCACCACCTCCTTAGGGAATAGGACCCACCACAATAGCTGTTACTCTAGGTTGAGGTATGGAGCAAAAATACTTTGAGTCAATTCTCATAATACAGCCCGAGAGCATAGTGCCCAACAACTGAGAGGCAGATCGGGAGAGCAAAAAGAAGGTACTTGGAATTTTTCTAATAGACTCCGATAGCTTGAAAGGCTACTCAGGAAAGCACAGTGCTCGATAGTCTGAGAAACTGCTCGAGAGAGAAAAATGAGGATATTTGAAGTCATATCATCATAGAACTCGACATTCCAAGAGGTTGCTCAAGAGAGCACAATGCCCGACAGCCGAGATGTAAATCGGGAGAGCAAAAAAAAAGTACTTGGAATTCTTCTAATAGATCTTGGCAGCCCGAGAGGTTGCCTGAGAGAGCACAATGCCTAACAGTCTGAGAGATTGCTCGAGAGGGCAAAAACACAATACTTGAAGTCTTATCATCATTGGGCCCAACAACCTAAGAGGTTGCTCGGCAGAGTATAGAGCCTGACAGCCTAAAAAGGCTACTCAAGAGAGCAAAAAAGAAGTACTCAGAATCTTTTATCAATGAGCATAGTAACCCCAGAGGTTACTCGGGAGAGCATAGTGCCCGACAACCTAAGAGGCTGCTTGTGAGAAAAAAAAGAAGGGGGGGGGGGGGGGTTCTCAGAATCTTCTCAACATAGAGCCCGACAACCCAAGAGGCTACTTGGGAGAGTAGGAAGAAAGTCCTTAAAAATCTTTTCGTCATAAAGCTTGTCAGCCCAAGAGGCTGCTCGAGAGAGTAAAGTGTCTAATAGCCTAAGAGGCTGCTTAGAAAGTAGGGAGAAAGTACTTCAAAAATCTTTTCATTAGAGGACTCAATATCACAAGAAGCTGCCCAGCAAACCAAGAAGACCAAGCCCTTGAAAGGTCGCTCGGTAAGACAAAATAAAATACTTCGAATCTATTTGAATATCAGAGTCCAACAGCTCGGGAGGCTTCCTGGCCGAATAGGAGGACTAACCCTCTAAGAGCCAACCCGGCAGATCAAGAAATGCATCAGCCTAAAGAGTTGTTTAGCGAGTTAGGGAGATCATGAGATCACTCAGTAAAATATAAACACATACAACAACATAGACACGAAAGCCAAAGGCAGAATAACATAAAAAATGCAAACTTTTTTGGGTAAGAATCACAGTTTTATTAGATTCAATTTCTAGATATAGGTTTCTTACTACAAAAAGGAACTATAAAAAGAGTATACTATTACACAAAGGAACAATAAAATGCATCAACAGAAAGTGATTCTGGTTGAATGAACTTTTCTTCGGCATTAAAAGGATCTTCAACTAGAAGGGCACTTCCCAGTGTCGCCAGCCAAGAAGTTGAATATCTCTGCTAAAGCCTCAGAAATGTGCTTCCCCGAGAAGCCTGGCTGAAAGCAAAGGAAATTTTATCTACTTGAAACACCTAGCTAGAAGCTAGAGTAATAGAGGAAGATAAAAGCTCCCTCCTTCCCCCCCCGAGGGAATTTAGAATCACTAAAGTGAAACCCATATCTCTAGATGGAAATAAGGAAAAGATTGGTATCTTTCCCTTAAGCCATCAATAAGCCTTAGGTTTCACTCAGTGCAGCCTTCAAACGAGAAAAAACCCCAAATCAAAGAGAACAATTCGCAACTCCGCCCATTTCCAAATTCAAGAACCAGCACACTGAAAAGAACAATATCATAGTTCATGGCCGTGAGCAAAAATTTCTAAAGCACGGACCAAGAATCTCCAAAAAATACCAACTTTTTTTTTCACATTTGCCTAAGCCAAAAACACCATCTATGTATATATAGACCCGCGAGGCTTAAGACGGAGGTGACGTTTAACCTCCCCTATTTATGAAAGTAAAAGCCATTAATTACGCTAATAAATACACTTTCAAATGGCGGCCTTAAGTAAATGCCTTAAGGCGACAATTGATGTGACCAACACATTCAAAGATGCAATCAATAAGGAGTGCCCTATGACAAACCCCTGAAGGCAGACCTAGACAAGCACAAAGCAACTCGGGGTGCCAAATAAGGGAATCGAGCCACAGAATGCATAAGTACAACCTTGAGCGTATTATATTTGTTATCTGTACTAAGTATCAGTGTTTGCCAAAGGCAGAACAAAGAGACTTTAGGGTGTAGAACATAGCAGAGCAACAAATAAAATAAAATAACACCAAAGCAGAAAAAGGTAGAGCTAGGAGAAAGCAAGGCTACCATGTTATTTACACAATGCATAAAAATGACAAAAACCAAAAGCTACTACTATTGTTCAGTACACACACAAGAGCTTAAAGAAAATGCTCAAGACTGAGAATCATCATCCATCTCATCACCATCGACAACATCAATTACCATGGAGGCAGAATCCTCCTGCATCTCCAGAATAAAAAAGTCGAGGTTGGGGAAGAGTTTGGCTGTAGTCTGCTTGTAGTTTGCAAAAGCCTGCCTGAAAGCATCAACTAGCTCTGCTTTATGCTCGACAGACCCCTAGTAAGACATCATCTTACTCAACACTACTTGCCCTTTAGCAGCCACCTTCTTAACTTACGCAACCTTGGCCAAAGCCTCCTCCATGGCCTTTTCAGCAGTGCTAGCCTTCTCTTCTACAACAGCTCGTGTCACCTTTTCAGCCTTAAGAGCTTCGTTAAGGGCCTTCAGTTCAGCCCTGGCAGTATCAAGCTCTTGGGTCTTGCTCTCTATACCTTCGAGCTCTATCTTTAGGATCCCGATCTCCTTCAAGGCCACCAACAACTCTTTCTTCTATTCATTAAGCTGAACATCGCGAGAAATATGGGGCTGGCCCAGACAAACCAACCTGGTAGTTGCCAACGTGAAGGAAAAAGTAGAGTTAAAATACGAAAATGCGTAAGGACGTTTGGACAACCCTAGCTTATTACCTTTGCAAAGACTTGTAAGAGGTCTCGAGTAAGAGCAGTAATTGAAGCCCTTCTCAAGGTCTCCAGGTTTGAAGAGGTGGCAACAGCCTTGATCCGACCCATGGCCAGGTTTAAGTCATTGAACATCATCTTAGTCGGGAAAGCGGCCAAGACCTCCTATCGACTAAAAGGTAGTGCAGTTGAAGTTTGGCCACCAGATGACCCAAAGGTGACAAAGGTGACAACAGGTGATAAGGCGAGAATCGATGAAGGGGGAGGCATTAACCCCTTGTCAGTAGAAATTGACCCAGACCCACCTGGGCAAGAGGAGACATATCTGGTAACGATGGCAATGAAGGTGCTAACATCATTCTCTTTACCCCCCGCGTATGGCCACCGCTTTCAGCCTCTTGGAAACGTGACTTAGAGACTTCTCAGGCTGGAGGGCATCTGCTTTAACCGCGACTTGCCACTTGAAGACTTCCCAGTCTGACCAATCAGCTGCTTTATATGTGGCTGGTCATACACCTTCTCGACATATCCAAATCTCCATATAGCAATCCGGTGATAAAAGCAATGTTACAAGTTAGCAACTATAAGAAGAGCTCAAGGTAGGTAGGGGACAAATGGACACACTTACTCTCTAGATGCTCCTTAGTGGTCACCTTTGGGTTATAAATCAAACCTTCAGATAGATATAATTAAACTCCTATCAGACTTGTAAAAAGAGTGGAGTTGGAACACTTATTTGTCAAGCACTCGGCCCTCAAAGTAGGAATAGTGGGCTTGGGACCAAAGAAATACCTACCCAGCGATTCAGCTTTTACTAGGGCCTCAAAGTGCTTCACGAAATGAGCCATTACCTTCTCGATGTTCTCTCGCTACCATGCAGATAAGGTGTCGAGCTTCCAAGCTGCACAGAAACACGAAAGCAAGTCAAAACCTAATGAAAGCTTCACTAGCAATAAAAATCCTTGTTCATTAGGGATGTTAATTGGGTCGGCTCGGCCTGACCTGGGCAATGGCCTACTGGGCTTGGGTCGGGCTTTGAGGGCTCCCGTCATTTTTTGGGCCAGGCCAAAATGTGAAGAGGAAGCTCCAAGCCTATCACACGACCCTAAGGACGGGCTTGGGCTTTGTGGGCTTTTTGGGCGAGTCTTTGGGTCGTGCCCCTTTGGCCTAATTTTTTTTTTTGTAACATTATATTTTTAAAACTAATTAATTTAGTTATAATAAATTATACACTATGATTATATGAATTAGAAATTTATTTGTAAGCTTATATATATTTAATTTCTTTGAACTTATATAAAAAAACTTTACACTTACATTTATTGTTATACATACTTAATAAGAATTGCTAAGGGCCTTGGGCTCAAGTGGCCCAGGGGCCGAATTTACATCCCTATCGTTCACACCTTCGATGCTTGGCTCGCCCCACTCCTTACGAATACGGATGGGGTTGGGTGTTGTGTCATAATAAGGGTCCCATCCTTCTCCTTAGATGAAGAAGAACTTCTCCTACCAACCTTTTGAGAGAGTTGGGAGTCCCCTCGAGCTTAACCCCATTTGGCTTCATCAAAAAATGCCATGAACCCTTCCCTGACTCTGCCATCTTATGGCAGTACAAGAACTCGCCAATGGTTAGATGTTTTTGACCATTATTGAATGCCTCCCATAAACCCATGCACCTTATTAGCAAACGCCAAGAATTGGGGACCAGTTGGGCTAGGGTAAGGTCCAGCCTATCTAGAAATTCCCTAACCAATGGGGGAAAAGAAGCTACATTCGGGCCAGGAAAGCCTTATCATACAGGGCAATCTCCCTCGCTCTAGCCCTGTGAGCTCGATTTGAGAGTTCGGGTATCCTAAACCTAATTCTTTACGAAATCTGGTATGCTTACCATCGTCGGCAGAGGCAACCACCTGATCTGCAGAGACGTCAAGTAATAAAACCTCTACTACTTCAACAAAGGGGCCATCCACTTTCATTGAGGTGCTGGGTCTATTTTAGGGACCCAAGGAACCCTTGAGGGTAGGGTCGCTACGAGTGGGGAATGAGGAATCAACATCCTTAGGGTTTGCCATGGTTCCTAGAAGCCCTAGACTGTTAGAGGCGTTAAAAGTTCTCTAAACAGGGTCAGTCAAATCAATAAACACCTGACTCATGAAACTTAAGTTATGAACCAACCCAGTAAAATCAAGAGCAACACTGTGGAGTGTCAGATAACAGATGTAGTGGAAAGAGTACCCTATCTAGAATCAGTATGGCATAAAATAAAGTAAAGTGAAGATACAGAAACTTAGAAGAAAGCAAAGAGGAGAAAGAGATTACCTGATGTCTGAGAGTCAAGCTTTTGGGGAAGAACTTGAGAGGTAAGTGGAACTGGAGAAGTTGGCAGCTACTTAGACAGGAATTCGAAGTGTCCAAGAGAGACAAAACCGCCAAAACGTGCACAAACAACTCGAGTTGAACCAAGGGTGGTGATGAGTCCACATGGACACTATAAGAGCGCACAACCATGGTTGGTGCACACAACGCTAGGCGTGGGGGCGCTAACCAGTTAGAAACCCCCACTTGGCAGCATAATTGCACGTTGCCACAAATGAAGGGATGCTTCACCATGATGACAAGTTAGTTGGCACAAGTGTAATAAATGACACCACCACTACATGTAATGCACTGCCCCAGGCCAGATAGTTATTCCACCCGGCTATAATATTTGTGACCTCTGCAATAGGGGGTAATTGATGAGTACATATCTAACCACACAGACTAGAGCACTCTTGTTCCATATGATTAGGTCAGACCAGACACCCCAAGCTGAGGGGAGCAAGACAGGTTAGATGGTCTGGCCCCTAACTTACTAGGCTTAATCCTTGAGAGCTTGTCGATATATGGAAATTCGAGATCCCATCAACGATACTCACTATACCGTTATTCATAAATGGTCGCTCGAGATTCAAGGAATCAGAATTAATTCGAATCACCCACCGAGATTGGGGGCATTATTCACTATCTACAATCATAGTTCCAATCTCCCAACTGTGCTAACTTAGCCATAAGAGAGTACTGGGGCGGTACCCCACCAGTGCTTAGTATTATCCCTTTGCTTCCTAATCTTTATAAGTGCAGTCGATAATCTAGTAGAGACCTACAGGTTTACTACATCATCACCTACTCATAGAAATAGATTTAAATATGGCCCCCATAAATGTTGGCTTGAATTGTAATTATGACACAGTGTTAATGGCCACAACGACAAGTACCACCTGCACTTTAAAGAACTTTACTGAATCCTTTTCCTTTTCCTTTTTCTCTAATGCTATATAACGAGAAAATTCGTATAGAGTTTTTATAGATAATAATGTGGTTAAATGAAAACTTTTTACTTTACAACAAAATAGCCATCATGATGGCTCTTAATTACAAAATCGATATCGTCGAGCTATTCTGATGAGATTTTTTGTACAAAATTTTTGAAAAACTAGCATTTTCTTTCTCCACAAAGCTAAACCTATATTTGCTTCTCTTAATTGCTACCTTCATTCTTGTGTTTGCATGAAAATGTGGGCTTTGTTTTGCTTACATAATTTTTTTGGTCTCTTCATTCAACATGTTGGAAGGTTTACTTCTCCTCCCCCAAATGAGGCCAAAAGTTACTTCCCAATTATTAAAGCCCTAAAGAAAACTAGAATGTGAAGTGAATACGAGAATTCCATGAAAGGTTGGATTAGTTATTCTCTTATGATATTTTCAATTAAGGATTATCTTCAAAAACTAATTTTGACTTCTATAACAAACATAGAGAATACAATGCTGGGCGTCTTTGATATGAAATGATAAGTATTGAAGGTCATCTTAAGAAATTGAACAAGTTAATTGAAATAAGGACGGGGAAGTTTATTATCTCATAAGTCACGCTCACCCCATGTAAGAAGAAGGGTTGTAGAGTAGAATTTTTATAAAAATTTATAATGTATTTACCATGAAATGAAGGAAGTATCTTCACAAAAAGTATGTAATTATAAGTATTAAATACTCGAGGAGCTTTCCCATGACATTTGTGAGATATTTGAGTGTATGTACCTTTGTGTCTAGCTTGCTAGTAGTGAGTGCCAATCGGTTTCTTTTTTAATTATTGTATAATGTAACAGAATCCTGTTTTCTTTACTCTCTGACCATCCTTCTAAAAATCTCCTTTCAGACATCTACAAATTAAAGTACCAAAAGAGTGTGTGAAAGCTTCCACACTAACTTTATAATATAATCCATATTGTAAAACTTTTGACCAAACTTTTGTGAGGTTTGAATTCTTGAAGTCTTTCATAACCTTCTGGAAGTTAATTAATTGGATTGAATTACTCACTATAATGTGGCTGATTGACCAGACCCTTAGGAGAAAGCCAAATCCATTGGTCCACAGCGATAATGATATTTCACCACCTTCATTGCCCAAGCAATCTCAATTTAATAATCCCATATGTTGACCAGCATTTCAAAACAACAATAGTAGTGGATAAAGCTACTTAGGCTTATATGGTTTTGTGGCATATTTACACTATATATTAGTCTATTACAGTTATTTATTCTTATAAGAACTGTTACTTTCTGATTTCCAATCAGAGTTTGACTCCCACATATCTATTGGTTTCAGTCAAATGGGTATTATTCTCTTCTTTGATAATTTCCCCATCTTTTAACTTGAGGAAATAATTTTGAGCTAATCCAAATGGATAACATTTTGGGACTATTTAGCAAAAAATCCACTTATCCTTCATCGAAGGTTGTGCTGTTGTGACACTAGATGAGGTTTATAAGTTTCGATCAATCTTTCAAAAATTAAGACTTTAAGGAAAGCCTAGTTGTGTATTTTTTTTTTTTTTTTTTTGGAGGAGGTGTTAAAATCCAACTACAATTAATTCTTTTTTTGGAGGAGGTGTTAAAATCCAACTACAATTAATTCTTTGTGGTAAATGATAAACTTTGTTAGACTAATTAGCGATTTGTGGCTTTTACTTCAAACGGAATGAGAATTTAATAATATGGTATCCGGAATGATCAAGTGGATGTTTGTAATTTGAATGTTAAACTGCGCACGAGGGCTGTTAAGCTAAAAGCCTCCTAATTTGGCTGCCTTGTGCCTAACTATGTTCTATGGCTTGATACGGAAGCCCTTTTTGTCTAACAATTGTTGATTAGTTTATCCCAACTTTGGTGTTTGGATAGTCATGTGAAACATGCCCTTAATTTGGTTTGCGTAATGGCTCAATACAACGCATGACCAAAACACTAGTGTGATGTTATTTATTGACCTAAGTTCCTTACTCCAATTCATTCCCCATAAAATAAAAAAAATTAAAAAAAATTACTCAACGCTCAGGGCACAAGGCTCCTGGCATTGTGAGGTCTAGAAAGTGACAAATATTTCCAGAAGCTCTTTGAACCCATTGAGGGGGGCCTCGGCCCGGGAAGGGGAGAGTGGCCGAGTGGTCAAAAGCGACAGACTGTAAATCTGTTGAAGTTTTTCTACCGCTGCACTAAAACCAACCATCAAACAAAACAATTTCTAATTATTCAAATTCACCTTGTTTGTCTAAGTAACAATGGGCACAAGTAAGTGACCCCGACAAGGCAATGGATAGAAATGAGACTTCAAACTCTATTTTTAAAAAAGGCTAATAGATAGTAGTAGTTTGAGAGTCGTTCTATGCACTAATAAGGATTATTCGGCAAACAATAATGCAAAAAAAAAAACTTTAAGTTATGTTGGTATCAGTATAAAAATTGCGATTACTAAATTAGAACTATGATATCAATCAGAAATATATGTGACACCAATTAATTGCATAATTCAATATGAAAATCCTATTCTGTTTTTTTTTTCTCTTTTTTTTTGGTTTTTTATATGTAGCATTATTCTTAGTTGGAAAAGGATACTTCCAGTCGTATTTATTTAATATCATATGGTTATTTATCTTATTTTACGTGACCATTATTTAAGATAAGGCTAGGATTCGGATTATAAACATAATTTCTTACAAGTTAATAGGCTGAGCAAAACTCATAAACTGGAGACATTTGAAAGGAAAAACAACAAACACATCATTAGGAATTACGATCAAATTGCATAAAAGAAAATTTATTCTTCGAGGTCAGTTCTTTATGCCTCTTGTAGGTAATTTAGTATATTATACCTTTTTTTTTGTCTAATTTTTGGGACCCATTAGCCTAATTAGTCTGCATCTTTTGACCTAGAAACTTTTTTTTTTCTCCAAAATAAGAATAATTAGACCAATAATTTGTCACGCTCAATAAACGCCCAAAAAAAAAAAAAAAAAAAACTTTGGTACATGTACATGAAAGTGCATCCCTGATTACACTCCAAAAGTGTAATCACAAACATTTAATTAGTAGTTTGTTAGCCCTAATATGTCTCTTAGAATAGCTCTTTAATAATAAATTGTTCTAATTTGACATTGTTTTATGCTTTGCAGGTTTATTGGGCTAAATATAGCAAAATTGGGCCAAAGTGCAAAACAACCGTTTGGACAGTGGAAACAACCGTTCAGACGCTGCGGAGCACTGTTTGGATGATGCTTCAGACTGTGGATGATCAGAGTCATTATTTTGCATTCGAATGGGTTCCAGAGTCGTGTTTTGCATTTGAAGGGATTCCAAATTCAAGATTTTGCATTTGAAGCACCGTTTGGACGTTGAGGCCCACCATTCAGACGCTGAAGACAACCGTTCAAATGTTGATGGCCACCGTTCATGCAGTAATCGAATGCACGTCGGACACTTTCCAGAGCCCTATTTAGAAATTGCTGCTGTAAAGCTAGATTTTGGTCGAGATTTGAATATGGATTCCATTATTGTAATTAGATATAGGGAGAGAATAGGTAGAGAAAGAGAGTTAGTTAGATTATTCTTCAAGTTTCCTTTGTTTTTTTGCTACTTTCTCACCTTTTCCTTGCGACCAAATAGTTTATTCTATCAATACAACCCTTCATCTACATTAGTTGATGCTTACTCTTCATCTCTGTAAGCTTTCACCATGGAAATGACTAGCTAAACCTAATGTTTGGATGCAATTGTGAAATCTACCATGGAAGGCTATGGAATTGAAGGGGAGTTCTCAAATCTCATTGAATATCCATTGAATTCATTTTCTCTACTCTTTTGGAATTGATTGCTTGAGAAATCTTTGATCTATAATGATGGTTTGATGAACTTGTGATTTATTTCTAAGGGACTTGCAAAAGGAATTCAAATTTAATTCTAATTGAGAGAGATCCAAGGTTTTAAAGTTAAATCCTCTGAATCAAGGATCCATGAAGTGATCCTTGATTTGAGTTATCTTAATCTCTCTTTTCAATTCTTATGCTAGATTTGGTAGATCGAATAAATTGTGTCCAAACCTTTTTCCATCACTTGATTTCCTAAGTAGTTTCATTTAATTACCTTTGAATTGCCTTAGTTTGGTCAATTATCTCTAATCGTTCTAGTGTAGTGTTAATTGTCTTCAAATAGAATTTTAATTATTAATTGCTAATTAGATCTAGCTTCATTTGTCTAGTTGTTAGAAAATTCAATCATCAAAACTCCTAAATTTTTTTGGTTAAAATTTGGTTACCATAGGTCTAATTCTATTCTTGTTTTGTGGTTTAATTCACTTTCATTTTCATTTTGTGTTTGTTGCCTATTGCTAGATTGACACAAATCTCTTGGGTGAAAATGATATTGGTATACTCCCAATTTAAACTACATCAAAATTGTGCAGTTGTGGCAACCAATCAAGTTTAATGGGGCCGTTGCCGGGGATTTGAAGGCATAACCAAATTTTATAAAAAATAAATTAAAAATTTCAAAAACAAGGTGGGAATTGATCACTCACTTCTGATGGAAGCATCTATGACTTCAGGCCAGGGTAATTTCTTCAACCCTATTGTGAAAACTTGTTAGTGTTTTTGGTTCTTCTTTTTGATAGTTTATTTTGTTTGGTTAATTAGCTTGCATTGCATCTTGCTAGGATCATTAGAGGAGGTAGAATAATGTGCCTTAATTGTGAATTGGTGAAATTGTTATGTGGAGATTGGAGGGTTGGATGGCATATTATTGAGCATTGTTGTGTATAAGGTGTTGACGTGCGGTGCGCTACATTTGTTTGTGTATTGCATCTATCATCTATTATGCACTTCATTATGTTTGGTGGCTCATTTTTACACACATCACCATCTCACCACATTAGCATAGGCACAACAGACTACTCTTCTCAATGGATTGAAAATGGTGGTGAGGAGGCGCCCCCCCCATGTTGGTCTCTTAGAGACTGTATTCAAGCTAATGTAATGAGAAACTAAGAACCATCCAACATGTCCCTCAGAGAGTACCTTCGAACCAATGGCCAATGGAAGCCTCCTCACCCACCTCCCAATTTTGGGTGGTGTAATCAATTCAACCTTGGTAGGGGACATGAGAGTACATATTCACATCATTATCTAGACTTACCCCAATATTACCAAAAGCCCTTTGACTATTACCATGCATCACCTCCACTTTCTCACTATCAATAACCACCACCAATTGGCCCTTGCCATGAGCATGTTGAATATCCATCTCCAACCAATGAGTCTTTTTGGGAGGGCACCCAATTAACATCTCGTGCCTGGGTAAAGGATCAAAGGTGCTAGTCAATGTAAAGGATCAAAGGACCTTATTATTACAAGCTTTAAATCCCCAAGAGACAAGCACCAACCAAGAGAGCTTTAATATAAATCATCTTGATTTTTACCCTAACCAAGAGCAAGTTCATCCAATTGAGCACATCCATCCTATCATTAACCTTGGGAATGAGAGCATTACAATTGATCAAACCACCCTTTCTCAAGACTTTGAGTTTAAGGAAGACATTCCTAAGGTAAGTGAGGAAATTATTAAAAATAAACCTCAAGATGAAGAACTAGAGAGAGAGGAGTTCGAGATAGGACTCTAAGCAAGAGAAAGAGTGAAGAAAAGGGTAGTGATGAGATTACCCTTAGTGATGATGTTGGTCTATTAAATGTTGAGAATATGCATGTCAAACAGGATGTTAATGGTTTAAAGACTATTCCTACCATGTCTTGGGGTTATAAGATCCCTACTTTTGAGCCTCTTGCACCTAGATCTAATCTACTGGAGCTTTTGGAGCTCCATGTCTCAACATTGGAACCAAACATCATTTCCACGACCGATCAACAAAAAGAAAGGGATGGTCAATCACTTCATGACATGAGCATCATTGGCACCGTTGTGCATGATTATTTTTTATTTTCTACCATTCATGACCTTTTTTACCCATGTGTGCTTTCATGTTATCTTATTAAGTTCATCAAAGAGATTGCCATTGTCTATTTTTATGCTTGTTTGAACTCTTTAAAAGTTTCTAAGATGGAGGTGTGAGATGATGGCAACTTCTCACTTTGTGGTGTTGGGTGATTCTGTCTCTAAGTTGTGTAGGAGTAAGAGTAGTTGTTTTTGTTTCTTTACTTTCTTAGTTTGTTTTCTCATTCTAGTTGGGGGTGCATTAGACACCCTACTTTCTATTTTTTCACCATTTTATTGCATTTTATGTTTTGTCTTCATGCATTGATGACAATGTATCATTTTAAGTTGGGGGTGGGTAGAAGCCTTGCTTTTATTTTTGCTTTCGTTTCGTTGTTTTGCACGTTTATTTTTGTTTCTTTGTTTTGCACCCCCCTAAATTTTTTTTTTCTATAACTTCCTCTAGTTAGAGTTAGGGTTTAGATGTCATTACATTCGTGCTATTTCATTGCATATATCTAACACACATTCTAGTTAGGGGTGCATTAAGCACCCTACACTCTATTCTTCTTTGTGTTGCCCTTATCTCTCATATTTGGATTGCATAGTTACAGGTGTGGACATTGCTATCTTCCATCACTTGTATCATTTGCTAGAGGTTTGGGTATTATATGGTCTCAGTATCGACTCTTTCATTAATTTATCATATTTATCCATCTTTTGTTCATGATGACTCCTAGCTATTCATGGTGAATATGTTGACTCTATTTTCTTGAGGAACCACAAGTTTACTTGTGAAAGTGCTAATTGATATTAAAAGATAGGAGTTCTTGTATGTCTCTTCACTCAAGTTGATGTTGATTCACTCTTTACACTTAATATATTGTGAGAATTGCTTCATTCATACATTAGTAGAGCGGATAACATCGTTGTGCACAATTTTGCTTTATAACATCATTTGTTACTATTTTTTGCATTTTCATCCTTACAATAATGGAGGTTATTACCTTGTGAGCTTTAGAGTATTTATCGCTTTTCAGAGCGTTTACATTTACTGAAGGATAGATTCTTCAGCCTCATTTAATCCAATAGCTTCATTATGCTTGTATTTGGTTCATGAGTTGAGTTTTGATCATAATATTGACATTTGTACTCTATGAAATGTTTCAGTTGTACAACTTTCGATATAATTCTATGCCCTATTCTTTTTTATAGCCATGAGTTTCCTGTTGCCAAACCTTGCATTTCCCTTGACCCTTATTGATCTTTTACTTTTATTATTTTGAAAAGTGAAAAGTGATGTTTTCTCTCTTGTATTGCAAAGGGATGCCTATGCAAGAAAAGAGTGTTTGTGCATTGCTAAAGTATGAAAAAGAAGAAAAAAACAAGAGATTGATTTGAGGAATTCAATGCAAAAGAGCGTATTAAAATATAAAAAGTAGATGTTGAATCTAAAAGGGATGATAAAAGGATAAAAACAAAAGAAAAAGCAAGAAAAGAGTAGAAAGAAGAAAAAAATGAATGAGGAGTTCAAACGTTGAGAAATTTTTAAGAGAAGAGCAAGAAGTGGAGAAGAGTGTATTAAGTGTTGAAAAGGAAGAGTTGGAATTGCTTTGCATTTATCATTTTATGCTTTGATCACACATGTTATGAATTTTGCTCCCTCTCTTTACCCTTTATCTTTCACCTCTTCGACATTTCCCTCTTCATCTCCACATGGGCCAATTGATCTGAGTTGTGCTTAATTGAAGTTTTCGATAAAGTATAAGCTATATCTTGTCAATTTCTTTGAATCAATACTTAATTATGAGCATTCTTTCATGAGGTTATGCTAAAGTCGATATACTTCTATCTTTTCGGTTTTTGTAATTGGCATGTTCACTTGATTTGTCTCTTTACATTTACTCTATTGTTGAGTATACCATTGTAAGAACCATGTGGGTCTTCAATTGTGAGTGTATGCCCGATGAGGATTGAATCAAAGCTTTAAAATTCTAGATTTGCATAAGTGAGTTTCATTTGTGTTGTTTAGCATGATTCTTCACCCACACACATAAACCTTTCTTTTGTATGACTTGTTGCATATTCTTGCAAGTGTTAGGAGTTTGGAGTGGCATCTAATGTTGACTTGAGTAGGATTATGCATTCATTCCTTATTCTTATCTTGATTTGCAATTCACAAAAGCATATTTGTGGGTTTCATTACTGGAAGCCCTCACTAGTCCACTAAGAGTAACTTAGGGGTTTAAAAGCTTAGTGTATATGCTAAATGCACCCGAGATTCCCCCAAAAGAGAATTTTACTTTTGTACATATCTCTTTTTGTATATATTTTCCTTTTTGCTAGGGACTAGCAAAAACTAAGTAGGGGTGGTGATTACACTCCAACAGTATAATCACAAACCTCTAATTAGTAGTTTGTTAGCCCTAATATGTCTATTAGAATAGCTTTTTAATATTAAATTGTTCTAATATGGCTTTGTTCTATGCTTTGTAGGTTTATTGGGCTAAATATAGGAAAATTGGGCCAAAGTGCAAAACAATTGTTCAGACGATAGAAGCAAATGTTCAAACGCATCATCTAACCATTTGGACGGTGCACAGACGGTGGACAACCAAAATCATTATTTTGCATTCGAAGGGGTTCAAGAGTTGTGTTTTTGCATCTGAAGGGATTCCAGATTCAAGATTTTGCGGCCAAAGCACCTTTCAGACACTAAGGTCCACCGTTCAGACACTGATGGCCATCGTTTGAATGATAATCGGAAGCATGTCGGACGCTTTATGGAGCCCTATTCAGAAACTGCTATTGTAAAGCTAGATTTTGGCCGAGATTTGAATATGGATTCCATTATTGCAATTAGATATAGAGAGAGAATAGGTAGAGAGAAAGAGAGTTAGTTAGATTATACTTCAAGTTTCCTTTGTTTTCTTATTACTTTCTCACCTTTTCCTTGTAACCAAACAGTTTATTCTATCAATGCAAGCCTTCATCTACGTCAATTGATGCTTACTCTTCATCTCTCCAAGCTTTCAACCATGGAAATAACTAGCTAAACCCATTATTTGGATGCAATTGTGAAAATCTACCAAGGAAGGCTATGGAATTGAAGGGGAGTTCTCTAATCTCATGGAACATCTATTGAATTCATTTTCTCTACTCTTTTGGAATTAATTGGTTTACAAATCTTGGATCTATAATCATGGTTTAATGTACTTATGGTTTATTTCTAAGGGACTCACAAAATGTATTCAAATCTAATTGTAATTGAGAGAGACCCAAGGTTTGAAATCTAAATCCTCCGAATCAAGGGTCCATGGACTGATCCTTGATTTGAATTATCTCAATCTTTCTTTTCAATTCCTATGCTAGATTTGGTAGATTGAATCAATTGTATCCAAACGTCTTTTCATCACTTAATTTCCTAAGTACTTTCATTTAATTGCCTTTGAATTGCTTTAGTTTGGCCATTTATCTCTAATTGTTCTAGTGTAGTGTTAATTGACTTCAAATAGAATTTTAATTGTTAATTGCTAATTAGATCTAGCTTCATTTGTCTAGTTGTTAGAAAATCCAATCATCAAAACCCCTAAATATTTTTTGTTAAAATTTGGTTACCATAGGTCTTATTCTACTCTTGTTTTGTACTTTGATTCAATTTCATTCTCATTCTGTGTTTGTTACCTATTGCTAGATTAGCACAAATCTCTTGGGCGAAAATGATATTGGGATACTCACAATTTAAACTACATCAGAACCGTGCACTTATGGTAACCCAATCAATCCCCCACATGTCGGGCCCTAGTTTTTCGCACTCGAGATATGTGGGAAACACATGTTACTCTCTCGTTAGAACTTATCCTCCTAGAAGGACGAGTGCAACTAGGCTTGAATTAGAAATTGATTAGAATTAAGGCTTTTGGAAAAAGGTTTGGAGTCATTACCTAACTTTGTTAAGGTGAGTTAGGTAACCTAAAAGTAAAATCTGAAAATTAAACTTAGAGTTTTTGTAAATTTTGAAAAACTTTCTCTTGAGAGAGTTTTTAAGAAAACAGGTTGTTTGGTAACCTTTTAAAAGATTTAAGCCCTTTTTTGAAAATAATTCTATTTTGGTCTTTGAAACAGAAATCTATGGTATGAGGGTTAGTTATGTATAAGGAAGATGCATTAGGCTAACACCATATCCCACCCTTGCGGTACCTATATATCTAATCACCCTAAGTTCAGTCATTTAAATCTCTGGTTACTAAATTTTCAATTATATCTACTTTGAGAATTTTGAAAAAGAAGTTTGAACCACCATTTTAGGGATGATGTGACGCATGATACGCAAGTGCAAGAAAAAAAATTTTAATTTGAAGAGAGATTTGAAAAAGGAAATTGGAATTTTGAAAACGGTTGTGACTGCACCCATTAGAGTTGTCTATATATCCTTTTGTTGGGAATTAGGTCAGTCATTGTTTGGACTCAAGATCTGATTAAAAATACACTTTAGGGTCTAGTTTGATTTGAAAATAGACTTTAAGGCATTTGGAAAGTTTGACTTTAAAATGTTCTAGTTTGAATTTTGATTTGAAGATTGGAAATTGAACTTTGATTTAAAATTGATTTTGATTTGGAATTGAACTTAGAGTTGACTTTGTAATAAAACTTGAATTTGAAATTGAACCTTGAAATAATACTAGAACTTGTCTTGGAGAGTTTGAATTAAACACTGAAATTACCTTGACTCGAATTAGGGTTTGAAAACTATCTTGATTTAGACTTAAGATTTTGAAAAAAGTTGATGTTTCCTAACTTAGGGTTAGGGTTTGACTAGAGCTTAGGTATCTTGGGGTTTTTATAACTTAGGGTTTAACATGCAATTGAAACAGAAATGTATGATTTTAGAAAGTTTGATTTTAGGAAAGTTTTCATTTTAGAAAAGACTTGATTTTGGAAATGTTTGATTTAGGAAAGGTTTGAATTTGAAATTTGGAAAGTTGAGTTTGAAAAGATTTGACCTAAGTTTGAGGTAACTTGGGATTTAAGCAATCCTAGGACCTAGGGTTTATGCCATGCACTTGAATTGAAAAGATTGGATTTCAATTGAAAAAGAAGAGTTTTATTTTTGGAAAGTTGGCAAAGGGAAGGTTTTGAAATTAAGAAAGATTAACATTAAGAAATATTAGAATTAGGAAAGATTCGATTTCTATTTCTTCAAACAGAATATTGGATTTTATTTCAGAAATATGATATTTGATTTTGTTTTGGACAAGATATTATTTGACTTGAAATTGAAAACCTTTAGTTTCGAAAATCTATCATTTTATGTGACTTTTGAAGTAAGAAATCTATGATTTTATGTTAAACTGAATTTAGAAATCTACGATTTCATATAGAAAATGGTTTTATAAGTTTATGATTTGATGCAAAATAGAAAGTCATGATTTTAAGTGAGAAACTTAGGGTTTCCTAAACATAGACTCTAGGGTTTTGACTTGGACTTTAAGACTAAATTTTTTTGAAAAGTAGATCTTTTAGAAAAACCTTTAGGAAGTAGATTTGCAAATTTTATTTTAGAAAGATTGGAATATAGACTTTTGAAAGTCTCTTAAATATCTCATTTTTCTAAAACGTTCTGATAATGAGAAGACTAAAACCATTCTAGGGTTGTGATTTTGAAAACAACTAGGGTTTGAAACCTTAATATGGACTTTGATGGTCTCATTGAATGTAACATGTTCCTAAAACAACCTTAACTATGGAATGGTTAGAATCATCTTAGGGTTGTGATTTTGAAAACAAGTAGGGTTTAAAATTCTAATATGGACCACAATGGTCTTATTGAATATAACACGCTCCTAAACAACCCTAAACATGAAATGACTAGAATCATTTTAGGAATGTGGTTTTGAAAATAATTTTTGGATGAAAGTTTTAAATAAAGTTTTTATATACGATATTAAATACAATGTATAAACATAACAACCACAATGCAATAGGGATGTGAACATACAAGGCATGGTTTCAACACATAATTAATGGGGGTCAGACCCACACCATCTTAGGTTGAACATAAAAAAAATTCCCGACACGGTGACTTTCTCTAAGGCCTTCCTAGGCATGAACTGGGGAGGTAGAAGATGGGGATTAAAATAGAAAATAATCCAAGTGGACTAGGTGAGAAGAAAAAAGGGGGGATTACATAAAATTAAATAGAACTCTATCTTGTCTTCCTATTGTTGAATGCTTTAATGGAGGACTTTCTTGAACTTAAGAGACCTTCAAGAGTTTTAAAGGGGCTGGAAGTGGCCTTCAATAGAGCTTAGAGGCTAGGGTTTGAAGTGTATAGACGAGGGTTTGAGTGTAAAAAGCTAGAACTTAAGAGGGTCTTGAGAGAATTAGGGTTTTGGGTCAACTTAAAGTTTATTTTTAGAGAGGTAGAGTTTTTGAAGCAATTTTTTAGATCTAGAATACAGAGGGGGTGGCTTGTATTTATAAGCAACCAAAATTTGACTCTGGTGCCTGTTACGGTAGCGCTAGGCCAAATTTTGGCTTGGCGCCACTAGTAGCCCATTAGGAAGGTTGTTAAGATCGGCAAGAAATAGATCTTTGACTCTTGGGACGTAAGGTAGAAGATTTGGGCGTCTGTCCTAGTGATTACCACGCAATTTTTGGATTGACTTCACTATGAGTGACTCTAGAAAGTCTAGGAATGATCTGAAAGGTTTCGAGTAGCCAGACTTGGCCAGGAATGGATGGGAACTCCTAAAATAGTGTCTCGGAGGTAATTGGGTTGACAACCAAAGTCAGCGTGGTTGAAAAGGGTGACCGGCCAACCAGGGGTAAAATAGTCAATTGATTTGGGAAACACCGAGATTGATCTAGGGTTGACCGCGAGAAGACTCCAAGGTTGGAAAAACTATTGAGAGTGCTCCGGGAGATTGTCGGTTTGATACCAAAAGCCAGTGTGGTAGGAAAAGACAACTGGCCCACCAAGGGCAAAATGATCATTTAACGCTGCGTTTACCAGAATGGACTCGAAATAGTCTAGAAAGGTGCTAGAAGGTAGGAATACTGTTAGAAGCATCCCTGGAAGGTAATCAGTTTGATATCCAGAGCTAGTGTGATTTCTAGAGGCGATTGGATGCCTAGGGGCAAAATGGTCATTTTGACCAGATATTCTCATAATTGCTCCGGAACTGATTGGAAGACACTAAAACATGCTAGATTATCTTTGGGACAATCTTGAAATTGTGGACTTACTGCTTTAAGGTCTTAGGTACTTTCTCAAGAAGTGAACTGGTGGGGCTCGTTTGCGCATTTTTGGTTATTTTTCACCAGAATAGGCTAGCAGTCACTGATATTGACTTAGGTTTTGAGTGTTTCAATCACTCTGACAGTATGTGACGAGTTGGTTTTCAAAGTTATCTCATCCTCCAGTAAACGTGGCACAGCCAAGAGGCGTGATTGGTCTCGTGACATAGAGGGTTTGTTGGCATTCTCGATGTCGACTTATTTGTGAGTATTTTCATCATTTTGACGGTTGCGATGTTTGTGAATGTTTCTATCACACTGGCGGTGTGCGTTCATTCCGAAGACTACATGATCTCAGAAAGCTGCTAGATGGTCTTATCGTCTCGAGGCCTTAGGTACTTTTTCGATTGACGTGCCAAATAGCAAGCATTCTACGTTGGTAGGTTAGCAGACATTAAAAGTGAACTGCTCTACCATGTTGAGGACTTTCTCAAAAGATGTGCTAGATTGAGTTTGACTAACCTTGACTGGAATTAGAACTGGAATTGCGGTTGAAATATGGACTTATCGTTTTTAAGAAGACGTGCCAACTGAAATTAGATCGAGCAATGCCCCAAGAGTAATTTGGTCATTTTTCCTCTTCTGGGCCTAGTGGACGCGCGAAGCAGTTGATTAATTGGATTGAGTCTAAAAAGCCGGTTTGAGCTTGAATGTGTAAATGAAGATTTGAATGTGAGTTCGGTCGGGCCGAAGATTAATAAGCGAGCAAAAATGAGGTGCTTACACCACATATACAGTTATATAGATTCATGCACCATTATGCTTATTCTTTATTGTGGTATAATAATAAGAATAATGAGTTAAATAATTTTTTTATTCATACTTTATTGATCATATGTGGGCTGAGATGGCGACAGAAAATATTGTAAATACCAATGGTAATTCTAAACGAGAAGGCAACATAATGAGATGACCCTTCTCTAACTTAATGTCGCATTTTGGATCTAGATTTCACGAATGGATTTAAGAGCTTTTTAGATGGATGGATTAGGAATAACTTGGTTAATACCGTTATTTAAAATCCTTCCATGAATGGCCGGCACTCATGTGATTTAGTGGTATTCGTTGCCTATTCCAAGCGTATTGTTGAGGTCTTACTTCCACTAATGGTGAATTTATATTGTGGTTTGTATGATTCTTCGATTGATTGTAGAGTTATGAGTCTCGGACATTATAAAGAGACGAGTGTTTAATCTAATACGTTTTTCAAAGGTACTCATTTCCTATCAATTGACACACCCCCCGGGGCGCAAAAAAAAAAAAAAAGAGAAGAAACCCTTCTTTAAATGATTTATTTTGTACAAGCATCTTAACAAAATGCATCTGTGTTATCTCTATTAAATCCTCCACTTCAGAATTATAAATCTCCACCCGACAATTAATTTTTCTATAATTTTATACAATTTATTCTCAAATCTTCCCTTTCAATTACCTGTGCAAGATCAAGGTACAAAAAGCTCTTGATATTTAATAATAGTAAATGGTATGAATATGGAAAAGGAGTCTGTATTCACATTTCACACAATGGGATCCAAACAGGGAGTTTGGAAAGAGTCTAAACCCCCGCCCCGCGCCAAAAAGAAGTCAACCTTTAAAGAGCTCTATTTTTATGATATGCAAAAATATTCATTGAAGCAAATTTTATATCTCAATATGGTAGATTTCCAATAGATGAGACTTAGATAATTAACTAAATAATCATTTTTTCTCTCTAACTTTATTTCGAGATTTCAATGCCATATTTCTGTTTTTATTTATTATTTTTAAGCCCTTTAATATTAAAAATACTTTAAAAAATTAACAATTAGTTATATTTTGACCTTTTCAACTTGGGCAAAGTTAAAAACTTAATCTGTTAAATTTAAAGTTAAAAACTTACTTGGGCAAAGTTGTATATTATTCTGTCAAACCAAAACAAAAGAAGAATTCATGTTATAAAGGGATGTAAAGATAATCCACCTCAAAGGCATACAACATTTTCCAAAATTATTCAAAAAAGTCTTACTGTTTTTGATAATTTGTTATTGCCTAATGATTGCCCCATGAATATTAAGTGTACATTTGAAATTATACTTAACCAAAGAAAAAATATATTGCAATATATTTGTCCAGACTAAAAGTGTCAAATTATTTCTCCTGTTAAAGGTGAATATTAAAGGTTAAAGGAGAAAATGTAATAAATCCTCAGGGGTTAGCCCAGCGAGCACGAATACGCTTCCTCCTTAATAGGTCGCAGATTCAACTCTTGACATAAGCAAAAGTATATAATGTGATAATTTCTTTTCCATACTTGTGTTGGCTTTTGCTACAGTTGGTGTTTAACGATGCCTGTCTCCCATGTAACCTATAGCAGTAGGCTAGTGCTAAAAGAAAAAAGAAAATATAATGATTTTTAATCCAAGCGGCAAAAGGGTGATTAAACCATAGTTGAGCTATACACGTGTTATTAATTCTTTAGTTTTCTCATCTGTGTTAAAATGTTAGATTAGGTTGACCTATTTTTTAGAAGATAGAAGACTCAAATAGAAAATAAAATAAAATTTCAAGACGACTTTGAAAATTGACGCAAGGTTAAAAGAACAGAATGATTATTTATCCTATATAATTTGTATTTACAAGACTTCTAGGACAAAAAAAATTATGTACACATTTACATATATACAGTTTGCGCTTGTGGCTAATTGTTGGCTTTAATATTGTTTGAAAACATTCATGATTTGACCAAAATAGCCACGTGACTAATTTTTACTGGCCACAAACACCATCATCTCAAATTGCATATAATTTTTTTCCTCTTTTTCTAATCACGCAACCATTGCCACTACTATTACTCCTAGTTTGGTACAATTTTTTTTAAGTTTTTTTAGTTTGACTTTTTTATATTATAAGCAAATAAAAATGAATTATTTTAGCTTTTTAGCCATTTTTTTTTCTTTTAACTAAATTTAAGCTCTATCAAACAAAGTCTCAATCTATTTTAAAGACGAAATGGAATATTTTACTCTGGGTATTATTATACAAACAAAATCTATATACAAAATTTTATCAACGTGGTTGAATAAGAGTCATTCTCTTAAAAATAAAACACCCATCATTGTGACTCTTATTTATAAAAATTTACAAAAATATTGTTGTCACATCATTCTGATGAGATTTTCTATTCAAATTTTTTAGGAGAATAACATTTTCCATTTACCGTCACTGTTACCATCAAAATTAGTGTCTTTCTTTCGGTACTATAAATGGATATGCAGATAGGTTATTCCATATATCTGCTAAGAAGTATTTGTTGGCCCAAGTAGGCAACCCAAGAGGAGGGGTGAATTAGATTTAATAAAATTTATATCAAATAATGCAATTAAAAAATTTTTAAGTACTTTAATAATAATTAATCAAAGTATAAATCAAGCAAGTAAATGATAAAACACAATGCAAGCAAGTATAGTGAGAAAATAAGCAAAACATAGCAAGAATAGAAGAGCACCAGATTTACAAAGGTTCAGCCAACCTTGCCTATGTCATCTCTTCTTCGATCCTCTCGAAGGTATTTTACTATGTAAAGTCTTCTTACACAGTAGCTGGTTTTGCTACAAGTGCCTAGCTCACTCTTACCAAAGCACTTTCTCAAACTTTTAAAACTCGAGTGATATTGTCCAAACTTCACTCAAACTTACAAGTGTTTTTACCTAAGAATACTCAAACTCACAGGTTTACAAACTCACTCAAGTGAAATAAACAAAGGGTATACAAAAAACAACTCTCTTAATGAGTAGATGAACAAGAATAGTTCAATAGATAACCTCAATCACTCAACAAAAAGATGTAGCAGTTAGAGCACAGAAAATTTAAGCTTCAAGCTTTTGATTCAGCATATATAATCACACTTTCTTATGTTTAGAAGCTATGGGGATATTGTATTTATAGCCATGGATTGATTCTAGTTGTTGGTAGCGGATGGGAGACCATTTGATGCAAGAACGGCCGAGTATAACGTTAAAAAATAGAGTCGTTGCTGTCAGGGAGTCGACTCATTTTATAAGGGGTCGACTTTTTTTGTATCTGCTTCAGTATTCTACCCTGAGGGGTCGACTCTTTTGGTTTGAATCTGCAGACTCAACTTTCTGTCCCAATGAGTTGACTCTTGAGGAGTTAGGTGTCGACTCTTTTGAGCAGTCTTTAAAATTTTTAGACCCTGGCTAAATGAGTCAACTCCTAAATTATGAAGGGTCGACTCTTTTGAGTTTTCAACGTGATTTTCAAGACTCTGTCTTGATGAGTCGACTCCTAAACCTTGAGGGGGTCGACTCTTTGCATCAAAAAACTTATTTATGCAGGTTTTCTCCATTCTTCTCCAAAGTCTCCAATCTTTTCAAGAATCATCCAAATTAGCTTTCTAGGCTTGAAAATACTTCTTCAAGGCTTGATGACTTCAAGAACGTCTTAAATCTCTTCGAGATGAATTAACTCCATTGTGATTACTTGTAGAGCTCTTCAATCAATATTTCTTCTTCCATTTATCCAAGTCTTCTTCAAAATCTTCAAGAGAGCTTTCACTTGAGATCTTTATATTTCAACTGATCTTTGAGGAATTTTCAACATATATGGCTTCTACTATTTATTCATGTCTTTGAGCATTTTCAATCTTCTTTCTTGACATTCATCATCTTGAAATTTCTTCATTTTCTTACAATACTAGCTTTGTTGAATGTGTCATCTCATCATGCTTATCAACCTTCATTCTAATACTTGCATCACAAATCCTCCATTGAGATAAGCTTTAAGTCATAATCTGATTGAAATCTAATTAATAATTAATCTGCACGCTAAGTAGAATTATTAGATCACTAAATTATATTTTATTATCATCAAAATCAAGGCATGGTGTCAATAATCTCTCCCTTTTTGATGATGACAAAACCTTTATGAATATAAACAACATGCTTAAAATCTAATAAACTTAGTGATGACAATATCAAAAAAATATAGAGAAGATGAAAGCTTCATACTAAGCATTCGCTCCCCCTTTCTTTTGTACTTTATGCTTTTAGAACATTTTTCAAATTCAAAGTAGAGCAAATCAACTAACTTGGAGGTTCAGAGCATGTAAGCACTTAGAAATTCAAGATATTCATGCTTTTGCTCCCCCTTTCTTTTGTAGTTGATGCTTCATTGCATTATAACACATTTGCATTCAACTAGTACCAGATAATGAAAACTAAAAAATAATATGTATTTCATTTCAATTAAACTACTCATTAATGCAATGAGGAGTGCATTGAGGAGTGTTCTCTCCCCTTTTTATCTTTTGAGATTCTCTCTCCCTTTTGTTTGTTGAGAATATTCTCTCCCTTTTTTGTCATTATAAAAAAGAGTAATAAATAGAAAATATAGACAGGTACAATAGCAAAAAATAAAATAAAATAAAATAATTTTTATAAAAAAGACGATGATCAAGGCAGTTAAAGTATTCATGCAGACAACATTCACAAGGAAAGTAGCAATGATAAGACAAGGAGATTCAAAACATATCATTTGTATAATCATTCATAGATAAGAAGTATCGGAAGAGTTTGACAAAGAGAATCATTCACAAAATATTACGTATATTTTAGAGAATGACATGCCATTCTATTTAAAGTAAATGTTTAAAAAATAGAAAATATGAAATGCAAAGGCAAAGGTCTTCATTTTCCTTTGGGAGATGGGTTTTTATAGTTTTGGATCAATTTGAGGCTAATGGGTCGACTCCTGGCTTAAAGGGGTCAACTCATTTTTGTGGGGAAGACTTTCTTGAGCTCTCTATTCAAATGGGTCGACTCTTTTGGCAAGAGGAGTCGACTATTTTTAATAGAGGACTTCTAGGGCTAATTTCAGAGTCCAGGGGTCGACTCATTGAAGGCATGAGTCGACTCTTTTTCTTTAGAAATGCAGAGATGTATTTTTAAAAGCTATGAAATGTAATAAACAAACTTATAATCTATTTCAAAGGTACATATGCATTATCAAACACATATAAACATCTAAGCATTTAAGGTAAAGGATTGCTCATCCCCAATTCTCTCCTAATCATACAAAATCTATCTTCACTTAAAGGTTTTGTGAAGATATCAACTAGTTGATATTTAGTACTCACAAAATCAAGCAAAATATCACCTTTCTGCACATGATCATGTATAAAATAATGTCTAATCTCAATATGCTTTGTACGATACTGTTGGATAGAATTTTTGGTTAGATTAATATCATTTGTGTTATCACATCTAATCGGGATATGCTCAAATGTTAAATTAAAATCCTTCAGTTGATGTTTTATCCAAAGAACTTGTGCACAACAACTCTTGGCTGCAATGTACTCAGCACCAGCTGTGGAAAGGGCAACTGAGCTTTGTTTCTTACTAAACCAAGAAGCAAACATATTTTCAAAAAATTGATAAGAGCTACTAGTGCTCTTTCTATCAACCTTACTACCAACATAATCAACATCTGAATAGCCAATTAAGTTCAAAGATATGCCATTAGGATACCATAATCCAAGATTATGTGTGTGCTTAAGATATTTAAATACTCTTTTAACAGCAACAACATGTGATTCCTTAGGATTAGATTGAAAACGAGCACACAAGCATACGCTAAACATAATATCAGACCTACTAGTAGTTAAATAAAACAATGAGCCTATCATACTTTTATATAACTTAGTATATATAGAAATACCTTTCTCATCACTGTCAAGTTTTGTTGAAGTATTCATAGGGGTGCTCAATGGTTTTGCATATTCCAGTCCAAACTTCTTGAGTAGATCTTTGATGTATTTAGCTTGGTTAATGAAGATTCCTTTCTTTGATTGTTTGATTTGAAATCCAAGGAAGTAATTGAGCTCACCCATCATGCTTATCTCAAACTCACTTTGTATACACTTAGCAAATTTTTTGCAAAACTTTTCATTAGTAGAGTCAAATATAATGTCATCAACATAAATTTGCACAAGTAACATGTCATGATCTTTAACCTTTATAAAGAGAGTTGTATCAACTTTTCCTTTTGTAAAACAATTTTCAGTTAAAAATTTGCTTAACCAGGTGGTTATTCAACATACATCTCTTCAGATATAAAACCATTTCGGCAAATTATTTTCACAAATCATTATTCTCCCCATTTCTTCTAAAGTTCTATTTTTCTTTCAACAACCCCATTTTGTTGAGGAGTTTTAGGTGCTGAAAAATTATGTTCAAAACCATTTTCATCACAATATATTTCAAAAGGTTTGCAATCAAACTCACCACCATGGTCAGTCCTAATTGCTGCAGTTGTAAATCCCTTTTCGTTTTGAACCTTTTTACAAAACTTGGTGAAGAAAGCAATTGTTTTATCTTTGTGAGTTAGAAAGAATGTCCATATAAATCTTGAGTAATCATCAACAATGACAAGAGCATACTGTTTACTAGTTAAACTTAAAATTCTAGTTGGTCTAAACAGATCCATATGCAATAGTTGTAGTGGTCTGGAGGTAGATAGCATGTTTATGGATTTAAAAGAAACTCTGGTTTGCTTTTTCATTTGACATGCATCACAAGCTTTGTCTTTTTCAAATTTGAGTTTGGGAAGATCATTTACTAACTCATTTTTTAAAAAATTTGAAAGAATGCTCATACTAATATGATTAAGTCTTCTATGCCACCACCAACTATCCTCATTATTCACAGCAGCAAGACATTTGATTTTATAACAAGATAATTCATTTAAATTGAAAGTGTCAATATTGTCTTGTCTATGACCAGTCAATAGGATCTTGTTATCATTTATGTTTACTACATCACATTTAGAAGATTCAAACACTACTTTTGCAACTTTTGTCACACAATTAACTAATGCTCAACAGGTTATGCTTAAGACCTTTAACAAGTAAAACATTTTCAATATAGGCTGAAGAATTTTTACCAATACTACCTATACCGATGATTTTGCCTTTGCTATTATCTCCAAAAGTAACCAATCTTCCATCCTTAGGTGTGAGAGGAGTGAATTGAGTTTCATTACCAGTCATATGTCTTGAACAACCACTATCCAAGTATCATTGATCCTTTTTGGAATTAGTTTGAAGATATACTTACAAAACAAGCAATTCAATCTTTGACCTTTGATATCCAAATCTTCTTGGGTCCAATGGGGTTAGTCATCAATGTTCCTTTTGAAACCCAAACTTTCTTAGCAGCATGAGATTTTTGTATAAGGAAACATTGATTTGCAAAGTGACCTCTCATATGACAATAGAAACACGTGATTGTAGCTTTTGAAACCTTTTTATGTTTAAAAGCATTATAACCTATTCCAGCCTTGTCAAGAGAGCAATTTCGGTTACCAAGCATAGCATCAAGTTTTTCTCTTCCATTGACACATTTAGAAAGAGATTTTTCTAAATCAGTGACTTTTTCTTTCAAAATAGAGTTTTCCTTTTTCAAAATCTCATTTGTATTTTGTAACTCTTCACTTTCTTCTGTGAGAGTGGATACCATATTCTTGAGACGATTGTTTTTTATGCCTAACTTTTTTAAATTCAACAATCAAATCATTGAAAGCATATTGTAATTCATTAAATGAAAAATCAAAATTAGTTACCTCTGTTTCTTCTTCATGTGCTATAAGACATATGTTGGCCATTTCATGAGTTTCAAATTCATCTAAGCTTGAATCTTCACGTTCACTCCATGTTGTTGTTGGAAATTTATACTAAAAGACATGCTTTGTGTAATGGCTTTAGTATTTATTAATAAATTAGTTATTCCATTTTAATGAGAATCTATGTGAGCAATGTTTGCATTGCATTATTTAATAATTGTGCATGTGTGTCTTTTATTCTATATAGTAGGTGATTTGGTGTGTAGAGTACAACTTACACACGGAAGATCAGATCATCGGTTCTTATAGAATATAAGCTTATCGTTCACAGTCTTAGATGAAAATGGACACACCATCAGTAGGACTGTAGTACAAGGTTTTAATATGTCTGTCTTGACTATGGGGAATGGTATAATTCCAACTCCTTGCACTAGTACACTTTATGTGTATTGAACAGGACTGTGTTGAGGTAATTGTTTTTATACTGACTATATAAAACAATTAATACCTCATGATTATTATGAGTGCTTATACTCTTAATCCTAATATAATAAATAGACACGTACATGTAGTGTTTATTGTTTTGATTCACAGAAGAGTGAGATTCCTTATGGGTAAATAAACTCAGTGAGTTAGACAATAACATTACGTGTATGGTGAATATTTATTATTGATGAAATCCACGTTTTCGTATAGGGATTGATGATACCCCCTTGAGGAAGCTTATAAGTTTTGATTATGTTAAACCCTGCAGGCGGATTATGAATCCGACATATCAAATAAGTTAAGTGGAAGGTCTTAAGGAATTAAATAAGTTTATTAAATTTAATTGTCAGTAATTTAATTTAATAGACGGGTATCTGTAATCTTAACGTGGGGAGATAAATAAGCATTTAATAATATGGAGCTCGAAATATAATTTCTAGTATAACAGGGAGTGCAATTATAATTTATTAGTGGTATAAATTATAATTTACGTAAATAAGGATTAATCCTAGTTGGATTAGGAGTCCTTATTTGCGTAGGAAGCCCTAGTTATACTAATCCTATGGTTCCTGTTGTAACATATATATATAAGCGCTCTAAGAGCTGCTAGGGTTACACTCTGCACATAATTGAGAGATACACGTTTTTGTGAGGAAGAGAAACCCTAGTAGCAGCGAGCCCACTCTCTGTAGAGCAAGGCGTGTACGAGGAATATAGCAGAAATTCGAAGGTTGAGTTCGAGCGATTACTTCGTGCTTAGTGCTGATTCTTGTTATTCGGGATCAAACCAGAGAGATCTCGAAGGTACGATTCTAATCACGTAGATTAGGCTATGCTAATCAGATCAGAATTGTTGGTAGTATGCGTATACACTATAGCCAGGTCATGGAAAATTCCGCAGTCCCCAACAATTGTAGCTAGAGCCCTCTTCCCTCTTTTTTCTTTCCTTTCTTTTTCAGCTGCTGAGGACACTCATTTTTCATGTGTCTTGGCTTTTTGCATTCGTAGCATATAATGGTCGAATCCTTGTTATTGGATTCACCCTTTGCTTCAAAATTCTTTACTCATTTCCACATTCTTTTCATAAATCTCTTAAATTTTCTTGTGATGAGGGCAAGATTTTTCTCATATTTTTCTTCACTTCTAGATTCATTTTCTAATGTGGTGGACTTGAATACAATATGCTTCTTTTTTTTATCCCCTTCTTCTTGAGCATTCTATTTTCGGGTCAGCTCATAGGTTATGAGAGAGCGAAGAAGTTCTTCAAGAGGTAGAGTGTTGAGGTCTTTAGTTTCTTGTATGGCTGTCACCTTTGCTTCCCATGTCTTTGGCAGTGATCTTAGGTTTTCGTACCTACTTACTATTAGGATAGAATCTTCCAAGAGACTTTAAACTATTAACAATGTTAGTGAATCTAATGAACATTTCAGTTATAGATTCATTAGATTTCATTCTAAATAATTCGTAGTTATGCACAAGAATGTTAATTTTGGACTCTTTGACCTGATTGGTCCTTTCATGGGTCACTTGAAGTTTATCCCAAATTTCTTTGGCGGATTCATAGGTAGAAATTCTATTGAACTCATTGGGGTCTAATGTGCAATATAGAATGTTCATAGCTTTATCATTAGATTGCATAAGTTTCAAGTCATTCTCATCCTAGTCATTTTTAAGTTTGGGGATAACTTCCCTCTTAATGAACTTGGTAGGAGTCTTAGGACCATTAACAATAATCTTCCATAACTCATAGTCAACAGATTGAATATAAATTCTCATCCTATTCTTCCAATAGTTGTAGTTTATTCCATTAAACATAGGAGGTCTATTGGTGGATTGACCCTCAGCTAGAGAGGTTCCAAACATGGTTGTCATGGATCAACTCTATGGATGTTAAACCTTTAAACTAGAGTACAAGCTTTGATACCAATTGTTGGCCCAAGCAGGTAACCCGAGGGGAGGGGGGTGAATTGGGTTTTATAAAATTTATATAAAATAATGTAACTAAAAATAATTTAAGTACTTCAATAATAATTAATCAAAGTATAAATCAAGCAAGTAAATGATGGAACACAATACAAGCAAGTATAGTGAGAAAATAAGCAAAACAAAGCAAGAATAGAAGAGTACTAGATTTACAGTGGTTCGGCTAACCTTGCCTACATCCTCTCTTCTTCGATTCTCTCGAAAGTATTCTACTATGTAAAGTCCCCTTACACAGCAGCTGGTTTTGCTACAAGTGCCCAACTCACTCTTACAGAAGCTCTTTTCTAAGCTTTCAAAACCTAAGTGATTTTGTCCAAACTTCACTCAAACTTACAAGTGTTTTTATCCAAAAAAAACTCAAACTCATAGGTTTACAAACTCACCCAAGTGAAATAAATAAAGGTTATACAAAGGATAACTCTCTTAATGAGTAGATGAATAAGAATAGCTCAATAGATAACCTCAATCACTCAGCAAAAAAATGTAGCAGTTAGAGCATAAAAAATTTAAGCTTCAAGCTTTTGATTTAGTGTATATAATCACACTTTCTTATGTTTAGAAGTTGTGGGGATCTTGTATTTATAGCCATGGATTAATTCTAGTCATTGGTAGTGGATGTGAGACTATTTGATGCAAAAACGGCATAGTATAACGTTAAAAAATAGAGCCATTGCTGTTAGGGAATCGACTCATTTTATAAGGGGTTGACTCTTTTTGTATCTGCTTCAGTATTCTTCTTTGAGGAGTTGACTCCTGACTGGTAGGGGTCGACTCTTTTGATCTAAATCTGTAAACTCAACTCTCTATCCTAACGAGTAGACTCTTGAGGAGTGAGGGGTTGACTCTTTTGAGCAGTCTTCAAAATTTTTTGGCTCTGTTTGAATGAGTCAACTCTTGATTGATGAGGGTCGACTCTTTCTCAACAGATTTTCAAAGCTCTGTCCTGATGAGTCGATTTCTAAATCTTGAGGGGTCAACTCTTTGCATCAGAAAGCTTGTTTTTGCAGGTTTTCTCTATTTTTCTCCTAAACTTTGAGGGGTCGACTCTTTGCATCAGAAAACTTGTTTTTGCAGGTTATCTCCATTCTTCTCCAAAGTCTCTAATCTTTTCAAGGATCATCTAAACCAGATTTGTAAGGCTTGAAAACATTTCTTCAAGGCTTGATGACTTCAAGAACTTCTTAAATCTCTTTGAGATGAATTAACTCCATTGTGATTGCTTGTAGAGCTCTTCAATCAATAATTCTTCTTCTATTTATCCAAATCTTCTTCAAAATCATCAAGAGAGCTTCCAAGACTTAAGATATTTATATTTCAACTGATCTTTGAGGAATCTTCAACATATATGGCTTCTTCTATTTATTCAAGTCTTTGAGCATTTTCAATCTTCTTCCTTGATATTCATCGTCTTAAAATTTTTTCATTCTCTTACACGACTAGCTTTGTTGAATGTGTCATCTCATCATGCTTATCAACCTTCATTCTAATACTTGCATCACAAATTCTTCATTGAGATAAGCTTTAAGTTATAATCTGATTGAAATCTAATTAATAATTAATTTGCACACTAAGTAGAATTATTAGATCATTAAATCATATTTTGTTATCATCAAAATTAAGGCATGGAGTCAATAGTATTACCTCTTAGCATCACAGAGCCATTTGTTGGAGACGCCAATGCACCTACGTCGGGGTCAAAGTTTAGGTCCCACTGCGTGCTCTAGGTGCTAAATAGTATGTTTAGCCCCATCAAGTAGCTATGGAACTTGAACTTAAATATTGAACAAGAAAATTTAAGTTCTTACCCACTAAATCAACATTTAGTGGTCAAATTAGTGTCACTATGACATCACCACTACCATTTGAAGTGCATTATGTTTTCTTCGTGCTGTCATCCTCCCTCAGATGGGCAATCACTTCCATTACTAGTATCATATTACGGGTCGACATTGGTTGGGTCATTCGGCTTTGTGCCTAAGTCACACAAAGCACGAGCGAGTACAGGTGCGGGTGCGCCAGAATGTTATTTGTCAAAAGAATTGAGAATGAGAGAGTTCCTACAGCACGTTTATTAATATATATATATATATATATAAAATAAATTTTATATTCATACATTAGCATAGTCTATTTAAGTAATTTTATTTTTTTATATTTCAATTCCATGTATTTATAATTGTATCTATTAAATACAAGAAACATACAATAAAAGAAAAAATGAGACAATAATGTTCAAGGAAGACAACCGTGGTCCAGTGGACAATGATGTGACATCTTATTACCTGTCCCAAATGAGGCAATTTGTTTGTAGTTCACGGATAAGCAGAATTCGGGCATTATGTTCTGGTGTGGTTCTTCTCACCATAAGCTCACCATGTGACATCTTATTAAATTCGCAAATTGACAGAATTTGACTCCAATCCATCAATCTGCACGTTGATGTGCGATTCGCTTACCTGCCGAGGAGGATTGTGTGACCTAGGTTCGCATCGAATCTATGCTAGTAATTATTTTTATCGAGCTTAAAATGAATTTCAAGTCTATTGAATTAAAAAAATTACATTCTTAAGTCTGTCCATTTAATATACAATTTATTTTATAAATAATTTTCTTTTTTAAAAAAAAATTTAAAGTAACATAAAATTTTATTACATATATATATATTAAAATATTAAAATATGTTATTTTAAATGTATTCTGAGCTAGAGTAAGCCTCAAACAAAATTTCTAAGTATGCTCATAAACATAATCAGGCCTAAAAAAATCTTCAAGTCCTGTATATGATGGGTAGGCCTAACGGGCCATAAATCCATAACCGCCCCTACATGATGCTCCCTCTCGCTCCAAAGAATAACCTAAGCTTCTGTGAGATTGAGAGCAGGAACGACGCAAGCCAATTTGTGGCCTTAAGCGATAACTTTAAATAAAGCCTTTTATATATTTTTTTAATTGTTGTAAAACTTTTTGGGTTAAATCAGTTATTGTTGAAATTAACTATTGTGTTGATTTTGAACTTTTTTTTACAAAAGTATGTAGAAATTATATAAGATTTGACCATAACATTTAAAATTTTGGAAAATCTACAGATTTCATAATTTTTGTACGATTTATTTTATTGGGTCAATCCAGTTTTGTTTTTTGTTTTTTGTTTTTTAAGTTAACTAATGTAGTTGATCTTTGATCTTCTTTTAATAGCACATTTTTTTTTCTCATCGAGACTGGGCTTTTTATTTCAAAAAAATTGTAGAACTTATATAGGGCTTTACTTATAACATGTAAAAGTTTTAAAAAAACTTAGTCTTCAAAATTTTATTTATTAGTTAAATTCATATTTTTTTCCTAAAGTTCAGTAGTGTAGGTGATTTTTGACTTCTTCTTCTTACAAATTTTTTGTTCTCATCTAAATTGGCGCCTTTTTTTTTTATTTAAAAAAAGGCCAAGTTTGGGTCTCGGACGCACCCACTAAGTATTGGGGGTGAGCCAGCCTGATTGAAAGGAAAAATTATTGGATCTAATCCCTTCTCCTCCTACAAAGTACACTAAGTTCATGTAGCAAGGGGGAAATTGATTGCTCAGAGAGAAAAATGTAGTGACATGGTGCACTTGGAGAACTAATTTTTTTAATATAGAGAGTTCTCTGGTCTTTTAACTCCTCTTTTTACCTTTGCCAACCAGATGGTCATATTTACCATGCATTACCGTCATCATTTATTTCGACACACCATATTCAATGTCCAATGACAAGTTTTTTGGAACGTTAGATGTCAAAGCTATGGAGGAGGAGAGAGTGAACATGTAAGTCAACTATGCTGTAAAATAAATCAAGTTAGTTGAGCTTGGCTCGTTAAAAATTTATTTAAAATATGTTCGTTATATTAATATATCAAAGTTTATACATATTTTAAAGTTCGAAAATATTTTTAACTAAGCTCAAACTCGGTTTAATAAAATTATGTACACTAAAAAAATAAAATTACTTGAAATCGATTCGATTGAAACTCGTTTGAGAAAGACTTAAAATTTAAATATGTCAAATTTAACTACTTTTTAAAATTCATTAGGTTTATCAAACCAAATTCGCACAACTCACTTAGAATCGACCCCATGCTTTATTGTACTACATGAGTGAGAGCCATATATCACTTAGACTGCTCAATGCCAAATGATGGTACAAACATCACACAAGACTATGGATTAGTTCCTTTACTTGCAACAGTAGATGATCATTGGCCTTTGAAAAAAGGTAATAAGACCATTAGACCAGTCAACAACAGTCGTGGGTTTTGAAGAACTGTCAATTTTAGTAATGAGAAAAGGAGTATCTTTCACTCACTGACCAAAGTTCAGTGACAAACGCACTAGAACCCCGAGCAGTGCCACGTGGACCAAGAGTGCCAAGTGGACCAGACCCAACAGTATTTACCAATAAAAAAAAGCCCCCCACAAACAAAAATACAATGAGCCAGTTGAAATCATCAGAGCCAACGTCACATGGAATTCTCATCTGACCTGGCCGCCATGCCCAAAAGTCCTTTGACTCACGTGCACTATCTCCTTTTAAAGGGTCCCCCAACGACCACCAATGTTCATACATGTATCCCCATTCGCCACCTTCTTATCATGTTTTATATTGTGTATATGTATACATATATAGGGTTTATAATGTATCAACTTTTGTAATGCACCCCCGCGTGCGGCTATATAAAGGCCTAAGCTTTATAATATACGACCAAAGACCATTACAAAGTTGAGAGTTATCAAATTATCAAAGCTGAGAAAACATCAAAGCTTGAAAACCCTTTGAATCCATTCATGGATACCTCTTTCTTCCAATACCCATTTCCAGGATTCTCATCCCAATCTTGTTTCAGTACTTCAGAAGAATCCTTGCCATGTAATGTGCTAGGCTTGAACAACCAAGCCCTTCCATTCAACGAAAATGACTCCGAAGAGATGCTTCTCTTTGGAATCCTAGCAGAAGCAGACAGTACTACTGACTCGTTGGGCGCTTCCTCAGCCCGAGCCAGAGAAGAAGAAGTATGCTCAAAAGCAAACGAAGAGCCCATGAAGGAGGTTACCTACAGAGGTGTTCGTAGGCGGCCTTGGGGAAAATATGCAGCCGAGATAAGGGACTCGACCAGGAATGGGGTCAGGGTATGGTTAGGGACGTTTGATACTGCCGAGGAGGCGGCTTTGGCCTATGACCAAGCCGCATTTGCAATGCGAGGTTCTATGGCAGTGCTCAACTTTCCGGCGGAGATGGTTTACCAGTCCCTTCGAGAGATGAAGTGTGGTTTCGAGGAAGGGTCTTCGCCTGTTTTGGCGCTGAAGAAGAGACACTCCATGAAGAGGAAACGTGCAAGTAGGAAGCAGAAAGAGAGAGAACATCAGCTTAGGTTAGAAAATGTTGTGGTCTTAGAAGACTTGGGCGCTGATTATTTGGAGGAACTTCTGAGTTTATCTGAGAGTACTAGTGCTGGCCCTTGGTGAATGCTACAGTGTCACCCACATTTTTTCTTAGCCTGTCTCTCTCTCTCTCTCTCTCTCTCCTTTTAGATATGATTACTGCTTGAGTTTTGTTCTTTACCACTTATTTGTTTTTTTAGTAAAATTTGAAGATAATGGATGATTTAAGTCTCAATTATTATGTGGGCCTCTGATGTCTAGTAAACTAACGTAGACAAAGGGACAACTATCTCTTCCTTTTCTTTCTTTTTCATTTTGTCTTTTTCATAGATGGGCACCCTTTCCTGATTATTAGTAGAGATGTGCAAGATTCGGAATTAAATCTTTTGCCAAAAATCTGTAGCCTTTGCTTCATTCCTAATTTATGAGCTTCAATCAAATTCATGGTACTTAATTGATCTAGTAGCAAGACAGCATAAAAAAAAAAAAAATTTCCTCTCCGTCTCTGTCTTTTTACTTATTTATTTATTTATTTGAGATTTGGCTGATCGCTAATATGTGTTCGTCACTTGGTTTTCTAGCTTCCTTTGTTTGGCATTTTTCTTCTGACCTTTGCTTAGCCTTTTTCTTCAATTTTTTTTCTTCTGTTTTTCCATTTTTAACAATCTCATTATAACTGAAAGCTTCTACCACAACCACTTGTTCGATGAAAATACATGGTTGCATCGAGATATAGGTAAGTAGATCAATCATTGGTACTGAATTTAAGGCGAAACTTCAAACAGGCAAAATTTTTTATTCAAAAGAAACACAAGAAAAACGAGGTAAAACGTTACCTAAAAGAACTCTGAAAAATGAAAAATGTTAGGTGACATGAAATTAAATAGGATATTTATAGGAGAATTTTGTAAGAACCTTTAGCAATTGTGAAAACCAAGTTTTTAGGAAGTTTTTGTGACATTTTTTTAAGAATTTCTAACAAGTTTCTATAAATTATGTTAGAATTCTAGAAATGTTTCCCCAAGTTTTCTCTAAAATTTCATGAGGGTTTAATCTCCGTTTTGAAAGTGAGTTTTCAGGGAAACAAATTTTTTTCTTTTGAAGAGAGTTTCGTGGTAACTATGAGACAAATCTGGTAATTTTACAAGTTTGCATGCGGAGATCAGAACCATTTCAAATCTGCAAAATGGACGTTCTATGGTTTCACACACACACATGTATATCTATATATATGATTTGCATTGGACAGTTTGTGATTTTAGTTAGAGCAATATTCTTTTGATTTTGATCTTTGTTCACAATGCAGATTTCAAGATTTTGAGTCGATAATATTTAGGCAATTTTAAATTATTGTTCTAATTATATGATATTGTGCAGTATTTATCAATCATCAATGTGGCTGCGGCATACCAGAATTTCCTTATCACTCATTTTGTGGTGTCCCAAAGTAGTACGCTTTTAATAAAAAAATTTGGAATAGTTTAACTGAAAATCGAGCCATATGGGTGCCACAACTTATTAACTAATGAGAAAGTAGTTGGATTTATGCAGACTCATAATTTGGAGGGAACTGAAAAAAATAGATAAATGTCAAATAGTAGATTCATGCATAATGTTAAAAATTGATATCCAATAAATGGTTTCATAGTTACTTTATATAACATTTTACGTATGATGTTTTACTTTAAATAATATCATTTAGAAGAATAAAGCAATATCATCGAAAATGTTAAAATTTTAGAAGAATAAAGCAATCTCATTTAATGATGTTGCAATTTTTTAATTTCGTGAGTTTGAAATAAAGTGAGGCTTCCGACTTTTCTTGTGTCTCATTTTAACTAATGAATTTTTTCTTAAAGTGTCATTGAAAAGGGAATGAGATTGTTGAAATACACGCCGACACATAAAAGCACCATGCAAACTAGTGCTAAATAGGTAAGAAATTGCTTCTGGAAGATCAAACTGATAAGATTTAATAGCACTAAACCTAATTAAGAATTGATGATTAAGAAAATTTGAGTGAATCTGAGCTGCAGCCGAGCTTGAAAATATTCAACCTACATAAGATAGGCAAGTTGTTTGGTTTAGGTCAAACATTCGTAGCTCTATATCCATTTTCTTTGAGAATTAGAGTTACGTACTTCCAATATAAGTAGTTATTTTAATTTTTCCAGACGCTTTAGTCTAATTAATCTGCAGGTTTGGTTCATCAAGATATAGAGGTTCATGCACTGCTCCTTAAATCTACATGTGCATTTTAGTTTAATCTTACTTTTCTTCTTTTTCTGTTTTCTAATGCAATAGCTCAGGAAAATGAGTTATAGGGGAATTTTTAATACTTCCAAGACGCAACTTGTCTGGGATTAGGACATGAATATTGCAATAATGCTGGCCGGCTCAAGGGCATTGTAGAATAGCAAGAGCTTGTAGATTATACAAATTTTCAGCAACGAACATTGCAATTAGTAGTGTTTAGCTTCTTTCACTTCACGTTCTGCTTTTCTCTTTTCCTTTCTGTTTTCCTCAAATTAAAGATCAAAACATAACATAATAATACGAAGCCCGCATGGTGTCATGCACATTGAGACTTATGGCTCATTTGGTAGAGCTTTTTGGCTTGACAATTTTCTTTTGTAGCTTATAAGCAAAAATGTCAGTTTTGTTTTGACTTTTTAGTTTAGTTTAGTTTTTTTACTTATCTTTAGTTTATAAAAGTAAAAAAACAAAATTTATTTGGCTTTTTTTTTTTTTGTTTGAAAAAGCTTGAAATAACTTCTACCAAACAGACTATCAATAATTGTTTTAATATTGATTTGAAAATTTGAATCCCAATGGCGATGTTCCAATATAGTTCATCATTTTCGTTTGCAATTGACAAATGCAAATAGGATAGAATCGTCAATTTATACGGTCAAATTTGTCAATAACTAAATAGAAAACTACAAACAAAGCTTATGGTAATGGGTCGTAGTGCTGGTACACAAAACCTCAAGTGCCTACTTTCAAACATATACTACTAGAAAATTGGGCTTTTGCGAAGGGCTCATGCCATTGCAAATAGTTGCCTAGCTATCACAAAAGACTATTAGCGATGGCAGGGTAACGACATGTGCCATGTAGTTAAAAGTAGGGTCGCAAAAAGTATTGGCGACGGGATTATCCATTTTAGCGATGGGTATGAGTTTTCTTTAGCAACGATTTTTAGCCGTCGCAAAAACATGTGTGGCACATGAAAACCTTTAGCGACGGCTAGTGCTGTCGTTATTGGTTGTTAAAGCGACTGCTTAAACCGTCACTAAAGTAACTCATACTCTTTTAGCTATGGGCCATAACCGTTGTAAAAAATAACCTTTTGCCACAACATTTACTGTGGCCAATAACTATAGCATAACCATAGCAAAAAATAACCTTTTGCCATAGCATTTGCTGTGGCTAATAACTATAGCATAACCGTAGCAAAAAATAACCTTTTGCCACAACATTTACCGTGGCTAATAACTATAGCATAACCCGTCCCTAAAAATAACCTTTTGCCACAGCCTTTACTATGGCTGATAGCTAATAACTATAGCTTTACCTAATACATGTTATTGCGATGCTTCCAATTAACTGTCACTAATAGCCAACAATATTGTCACAAAACCATTGTAAATAACCTTTTGTTTTCAATAATTTACTTATACATTTTTTTCAATAACAAAAACAAAATCCATTCATATTCATCTGTATCTAAAATATAAATAATTTGAAATTGTATTAGATCAAACATTAAATCTCTATACAAAAATTCAAAATAAACTCTTATAGATCTCTAAATACAAAATCAAACTAAATAAAAATATCCCCATACACAACATTTTGTTAACTACAATTTTTCAAAAACAAAGTAGCTACCCATCATGTGGCCTAGCACAAAATCTATTCAATATATTAAGCATTTTGCCCATCACTTTAGTCGATCTGTCCATCGTCACTCTCTTTGTATTACTTGAAAAAAATTTAAATATTAATGATAAACGATTTAATAAATAAAAGAGTACATGTGCATTCAATTACATCAACCAATAAAATGAAAAGGTAATATACATCACAAGACTGCCAAGCAACACATCGACCAACTGATTCTCCAACAGTTTTAATGCCATAGTGAGGTTTTTCCAAAAGGGCTGTGGGCTTTTTTGCCAATTTGACAAACACTTTTGAAAAATCAGGACCAACGGTTCGGCATCCACTTTTGTTAAAGGGTCCATACTAACAAGAAGTCCTTCTGCAACCTCTAATTTCAGAACACCAAAACAAAGAAAGTATACTTTCATAGTGTCATACAAACACAAATATATAATTATAATTTTATTAAAAGTTCACTATTCGAGTGAGAAAAAAAAGTTTAGTTTAAGAGATAAGCCAAAAGACGATCTACTAAAAAAGGGGTAAAATTTGGAATCATTATGAATTTAAGAAGCTAGCTAAAGGGTTTGTGCAAGGCAGCATATTGAATTCATTCTTAATTTGTCATGAAGTCTCAAGGCAGAAAATACTTATTGGAATGCAACCATGACCCTTCAGTGTAGCCACCATTGCACTTAATATGTTACAAAAATTTTTTATCTGTTGAGTCACAAATTCCATTATCTCCTTACAAATTCCATCTTAATTGCTGAAAAATAGGAGACTAGCTTGATGATTTAATTCATCCCATGCACATTAGTGCGAGATGATGCTTGTTTAATTCATCCCATGAACATTGCTGCGAGATGATGCTAATTGTTTGCCCTATTAGGCAATGAGAAGAACCATGCAATGGCAACTTAAAAGGCCAACTATATATACAATTGTCGTGCCTAGTGTAAGCACCCCATTTTTGACCGCTCGGCAGTCTACACTCCGTCCAGACTTGTTTTCAAGTCATTTTGGGTATATTCCAATCGAAACCAATTCCCTAGGTCCAAATTTCGTCTTTTCATCGCTTCGCGGGCCTGGCAGGCCCAAATAGAGGCAAAATGACCAAAATGCCCTTAGGGGCATTGTCCTTTCTTATTCCAATTTCAATCCCTCTCTCGAGACAGTTTATTCCTCGAGACGGTCCGAGTAGCAAAACTACTCACAAAACCGTTAGGGTGGCGGAAACACTCACAAAACCGTCAGAGTGGCGGAAACACTCACAAAACCGTCAGAGTGGCGGAAACACTCACAGAACCGTTAGAGTGGCGGAAGCACTCACAATTCAGGCACGTCTCTTCGGAGACGGTAAGACCCCTTTCCAATCCCTCTCTCGAGACAGTTTATTCCTCGAGACGGTTCCAATCTAGGCACGTCTCTTCGGAGACGGTAAGACACCTTTCCAATCCCTCTCTCGAGACAGTTTATTCCTCGAGACGGTCCGAGTAGCAAAACTACTCACAAAACCGTTAGAGTAGCGGAAATACTCATAGAACCGTTAGAGTAGCAGAAATACTCAACCGTTAGAGTAGCGGAAATACTCACACCACCGTTAGAGTAGCGGAAATCCTCACACCACCGTTAGAGTAGTGGAAATACTCACAGAACCGTTAGAGTAGCGAAAATACTCACAAAGCCGTTAGAGTAGCGGAAATACTCACAAATCATTAACCCCGTTCGAGTAGCAGAAATATTCAACCCCGTCCGAGTAGCGAAAATACTCAACCCCGTCTGAGTGGCGGAAACACTCAAAACCTAGGTTAGTACCCATGTTTGTTAGCTCACTTCGGTGAAAAATGACCAGACTACCCTTAGGACCTTTTTCGAGACTTCTCGGTTAAGATGACCATTTTGCCCCTAGGCATCCGAACGCCCTGTGAACCACACCGGCTCTGGGTATCAAACCGGTAATGTCTCGAGAATACTTTTTATAGTGTTCTCAACCTCCCTTTACCTTTTCGGACCATTCCGAGTTAGTTCCGGCCAACCCGGTGCAAAATGACCGTTTTGCCCCTAGAGGGCCGGTCTCCTTCTTCGACCACACCGGCTCTGGGTATCAAACCGGTAATGTCCCGAGAATACGTTTTATAGTGTTCTCGACCTTCCTTTACCTTTTCGGACCATTCCGAGTTAGTTCCGGCCAACCCGGTACAAAATGATCGTTTTGCCCCTAGAGGGCCGGTCTCCTTTTCCGACCACACCGGCTCTGGGTATCAAACCGGTAACCTCCTAAGACTACTTTTATAGTGTTCTCAACCTCCTTTTACCTTTCCGGACCATTCTGAGTCAGTTCCGGCAAACCCGGTACAAAATGACCGTTTTGCCCCTCGAGGGCCGGTCTCCATTTCCGACCACTCCGGACCTGGGAATCAAACCGGCAACCTCTGGGAACATTCTAAATAATGTTTCCAGATCCCAAGTTTTCTTCCGGGACAGTTTGAGTCTGTCCCGGCAATTTTTCGGTCCGGTTGACCGTTTTGCCCCTAAAGGCTCGGTCAACCTTTCCGACACATCCAATCCTCATTTTTCAAGTCAAATACCTCCAGGACACTATTTCAAGTGTTCCTGCTCCTTTCCGGCCTTCCGGGTCACTCCCGGCTCCTTCAAATCATTCCCGGACTTTCCGGAGTCACTCCTAGTGAAGCCAGGCTAAAATTTATATGGTAGTCACTAGTACAGACGCCCAAATCTAGTCAAAGATACGTTGCTTGCCGACCTTAGTTGTTTCCTAAATGGCTGGTGCCACTAGCAGTGGCGCCAAGCCAAAAAATGGCCTGGCGCCACTACTAGTGGCGCTAGTATAAATTTTGCCCTGGCGCCACTGCAACAGGCGCCAGGCTTGTCCAACTTCTATAAATACAGAGCCTCGTTTAGCGTGAAAGGGGTCTGCAAACTTAACCTAAAAATCACACAATTCGATACACAGAGCTCGAGCACCTCCAAAAACCCTAGCCTCCTAGGTTTTCCAAACCCTAGCCACTATACACAAACCCTAGCCTCCTATACACTCATACATACCCCTATACACTCATACACTAGCCTTCAACCACTCTCTCAAGACTTGAAGAGCAGCCATTCAAAGCTTGAAGACAATCCTTGAAGACTGAGGGTGAAGATCAAGACCGAAGACTGAAGACCGAAGGCTACACGGCGCGCAAAATAAACATGAAACAAGGTAGGCTCCCTATTTAATTTTCTGCACTTTCCCCCTCTCTCTTCTCTCTCCAACCCACTTGGGTTTTCTCTATTTTAATCCCCCATCTCTTTCCCCCCCTTTCTTTGCATGCTTGAAACAAGGGGATTCCCGGTCCATGTGTAGGATTGGACTATGGGAGAGTCACCGTGTCGGGGGCTTTCTTCTAGTCTAACCAAAGACCACGTGGGTCCGACCCCCCTTGATTATGTGGTGAAGCCTTAACCTTGTATGTTCACGACCCCAAATTGCATTGTGCATATCATAGTCTTGCATCTTTCAAATTCGTTTTCAAAAAGTTGTTTTCAAAAATCGTTTTCAAACTTGTTTTCAAAATTGCATCAAAAGCTCTTTTTCAAAAACATGTTTTCAAAATCACAATCCTAGGGTGATTCTAGCCTTTCCATGGCTAGGGTTGCTTTAGGAAAGTGTTATATTAAAAGTGGCCTTTTGGTCTATATTTTCAAACCTTGTTTTCAAAACCGCTTTCTTAAAGTGGTTCTAGCCTTCTTATGGTTAGAATTGCTTTAGGAAAGTGAGATGTTTTTACATATTCTAAAAACTCTTTCTTCAAAAATCTCTTCCTAAAAATCTCTTTTTCAACATACTTTCCTAAAACTCCCCTCTTCAAAATTGATTTCAAAAACTCCCTTTCAAAATCTCTTTTTCAAAACTCTCTTTTTCAACTCCTTTCCAAAACTTTCTTTCCTCAAAATTCACTTTCTAAAAACACTCCCTAAAAATCTTTCTAAAAACTCTCCTCCCGGAATCTTCCTTCTAGAAATTCCCCTATAGGATTTTCTTTCTAAACTCTACGATTCCAAAAACATGCTTTCCAAAAAAATCCTCCCTAGGATTCCCTTCTAGAAAACCTTCGTTTCCAAAAACGCATTTTCCAAAGAAAACTCTTTCCTTAGAGCCCAAACCAAACCCTAGAACCCATAATTAGGAAACCCTAGTTTTCTTTCCAAAAACATGATTTTCAAACTTTGCCCCAAACCTAGGTTTTCAAAATCTTTTGTTTTCTATATCAAAACTATACATGTTTTCAAAACCTATTTTCCACGTCGAAACTATAATTTTCCAAACCTAGGGTTTCTAGAATCCCCCTTTCCAAATCCTTGTCAAATCCTATCTTCCCTTTAGGAAACCAAATCAAATCTACCCGTTTAGGAAACTAGATCCTATTCTCCGTTTTTGGAAACAAAATCAAACCTGTCTCCTTTAGAAACCCAAATCCAATCCCTCCTAATCCCAAACCTTTCTTAATTCAATTCCTTCTTAAGCCATAAGTTTCCTAAACCCAAACTTTAAATCTTTCCTTAAGTTTCAAAATCCAGCTCTTTCCTAATTCGAATCCTTCCTAAACTCCCACTTTCTTAAACCTTAAGTTTCCAAAATTTGAACATAAAAATCTTTCCTAAACTTTAAAACTCAACTTTTAAATCTTTCCTAGTTCAACCCTTTCCTAATTCTACCCTTTTCCAAAATCTTTTTCAAATCTAAGTTTTCAAACCTTTCCTAAACTTAAGCTTTTCCTAATTTCAAGATTTTCTAAAACTCTAAAACTTTCTAAATCCTAAACTTTCCAAATTTCAAATCTTTTCAAATCCAAGGTTTCCTAAATTCAAAACTTTCTTAAGTTAAATCTTTCTAAACTTCCAAGTTTTCTAAATTCTAAACTTTCCAAAACTCCAACATCTTTCCAAATCCAAAACTTTCCTATTTTCAAAACTTCCTTATTTTCAAAACCTTTCCTTCTTCAAAACTTTCCTTGAAATGAAGCTTTCTTAATTCAAAACTTTCCCTTTCTTAATTCAAACACTTTCTAAGTTGAAAACTTTTCTTTTCCAAACCTTTCCTAAAACGAAACTTTTTTTATTTTCAAAACTTCCTTGTTTTCAAAGCTTTCCAAATTCAAAACTTCCCTTTTTCAAAACATTTCTAAAATCAAAACTTTCCGATTTTCAAAACTTTCCTAATTTGGGAACTTTCCTAATCTGAAAACCTTTCCTTTTTCGAAAACTTTCCTAAACCTAAAACTTTCCTAATTTCAAAACTTTCCGAAAACGAAACTTTCCTAAATCGAACATTTCCTAAGTCGAACATTTCCTAAATCCAACCTTGCCTAATCTCCTAAACCTTCCAAGTCGAGTCAAGCCTTTCCTAAGTCTAGGTTTCCTAAACCTCCATCTTTTCAAAACAAAATCTTTCCAAAAATCAATCTTTTCAAATCAAAGTCCAATCTTCTTCTCAATTTCAATTTCCAATCTTCTTTTCTAAGTTCAAATCAAATCCAAATTCCAATTCAATCTCTCTCTTCCAATCAACTCTTCTCTTTTTAATCGGACTCCGGTCCGAACTACGACTGACCTGATTCCCCCAAAGGGATACGTAGGCAACCTTCACAGGTGCGGTCACAATACTTTTCAAACTTTCAATTCCTCCCTCATGGGTGCGGTTTCCAAAATCTTTTCAAACCTCACATTCCAATCTATTTTCAAAATTCCAAAATTTCTATTTTTAAACTTCTACTTTCAATTTTCAAACTTTTCAATTTCAATTCTATTTCTTCAAATCTATTTTCAAATCAAATCAATTTCTTTTCAAATCAATTTCTATTTTTTTTCAATTCTTTTCTATTGCTTGCATATCATGCATCATATTTTTCAAACATAGTTTTTCTAAAAGTGAATAGGGTTGAACCATTAGTTAGTTAAAGACTCTCATAGGTAAATCTAGGGTAGATTGACATGTAGGTACTGAAAGGGCGGGGTAGGGTGATAGCTTAGTGCGTCTTCCCTACACGTAACCAACCTCCGAACCTAGATCACCGTTTTCAAAGACCAAAAAGGAGTTATTTTTCAAAAAAGGGCTAAATGTTTTCCAAAGGTTGCCAAACAACTTGTTTTCTTAAAAAACCGTCTCTTGAGAAGATGTTTTCAAAATTGTTTTTCAAAAACCCTAAGTGTAGTCTTCGGATTATTCTTAGTTTTTAGGTGACCTAACTCACCTTAATCAAGTTAGGTGGCGACTCCGAATCTTTTTCAAAAAGCCCTTTATTCAAACCTGTTTTCAATTCAAACCTGGTCGCACTCATTCTTTTAGGAGGGTGAGTTCTAACGAGAGAGTACAACATTTTTCCTGCTTGGGTGAGTATTCCTTGAGTGCAAAAAATCTGGGCACGACACCTAGATTTTTCGCACTCGAGGAATACACACACAAGCGGAAAAAATGCTGTGCTCTCTCATTAGAACTCACTCTCCTAGAAGAGTGAGTGCGACTAAGTTTGAATTGAAAATTGATTTAAATAAAGGGCTTTTAGAAAATATTTGGAGTCGCTACCTAACTTGATTAAGGTGAGTTAGGTCACCTAAAAACTAAGCACAATCCGAAGACTATACTTAGGGTTTTTGGAAAAGAATTTTGAAAATATTTCCTCAAGAGAGGGTTTTTAAGAAAAACAGGTTGTTTGGCAACCTTTAGAAAACATTTAGTCCTTTTTGAAAATAATTCTGTTTTGGTCTTTCAAAATCAGTGATCTAGGTTCGGAGGTTGGTTACGTGTAGGGAAGACGCACTAAGCCATCACCCTATTCCACCCTTTCGGTACCTACATGTTAATCTACCCTAGATTCACTTACGAGAATCTTCAACTAACTATAGTTTAATCCTATCCACTTTGAAAAATAATGTTTAGAAAAACATGATGCATGATATGCAAGTGCAAGAAAAGAGAATTGGAAAATAAATTTGGAAAGAGATTTGAAAATAAATTGATTTGATTTTAGAAGAAAGATTTGAAAGGATAGATTTGAATTCGGAAAGTTTGAAAAATTAGAAATAGAGATTTGGAAATAGAAATTTGAAATTGGAAGTTTAAAAATAGATTGGAGATTTGAAAAGATTGTGGAATTAGAAATTTGAAAAATGCTGTAGAATTTGAGATTTGAAAAATGTTGTGACCGTACCCATGAGGGTTGCCTACGTATCCTTTTGGGGGAATCAGGTCAGTCGTAGTTCGGACAAGAGTCCGATTGAAAACAGAAGAGTTAATTTGGAAGAGAATTGGAGTTGGAATTTGAATTGGAATGAGAAAAGTAGGAAATTTAGACTTTGATTGGAAGATTTGAAAAGATTGGTTTTGAAAGACTTGGTTTTTGGAAACCTAGACTTAGAAGCTTGAAAAAAAGAAGGATTGGACTTGACTTGGAAAGATTTTAGAAAAGATTTGACTCGAATGTTGGACTTGGAAGATTTGGAAAGATTGGATTTAGGACATGTTCAAATTAGGAAAGGTTCAAATTAGGAAAGTTTCATTTTAGGAAAGTTTTTAAATTACGAAAGTTTTCAAATTAGGAAAGTGTTGGAATTGGAAAAGTTTTCATTTTAGGAAAGGTTTTGAAATTAGGAAGTTTTAAATTTGGAATGTTTTGAAATAGAGAAGTTTTGAAAGTAAGAAAGTTTTGAGTTTAGAAAATTTTTAGATTAGGAAAGATTTGAAGTTTTTTAGGAAAGTTTAAAATTTAGAAAGATTTGAGGTTTAGAAAGTCTTAACTTAAGAATGCTTCGAATTTGAAAAGATTTGGAATTTAGAAAGATTTGAAATTTAGAAAGTTTACGATTTAGAAAGTTTTAGAGTTTGAATTTTAGAAAATCTTGAGATTAGGAAAGGTTTGAGTTTAGGAGAGATTTGAAAACTTAGATTTGGAAAGTTAAGATTTGAAAGAGGGTAGAATTAAGAAAAGGGTTGAATTAGGAAAAATATGGAAGCTTAATGTTTAAGGAAGGATTTGGAAGTTTTAGGAAACTTATGGTTTAGGAAGGTAGGGAATTAGGAGAGAGTTGAATTAGGAAAGATTTAGATTTTGAATTTTAAAATTTGGGAAGGACTCTTATGTTCAAGTTTTGAAAACTTAAGATTTAGGAAAGTGGAAGATTAGGAAGGAGTTGAATTAGAAAAGATTTGGATTAGGAAGGGTTAAGATTTTGTTTCGAAAAGAGAAAATTTGATTTTGTTTCTAAAAATGGAGGATTGGATCTAGTTTTCTAAATGGGAGATTGAATTTGGTTTTCTAGAGGGAAGATTTGATTTGACAAGGATTTGGAAAAAGGACGTTTTAAAAACCCTAGATTTGGAAGTGTATAGTTTTGAGTAGAAAATAGGTTTTTTTTTAGAAACTTATGATTTTGATGTAGAAAGGGAGATTTTGGAAACCTAGGTTTGGGGCAAGGTTGAAAATCACGTTTTTGGAAAGAAAACTAGGGTTTCCTAATCGTGAGTTCTAGGGCTTGACTTGGGCTCTAAGGAAAGAGTTTTTTGAAAAGTGTGTTTTTTTTTAAAACGAAGATTTTTATAAGGAAAAACCTAGTGGAGTGTTTCTGGAAGGAAGATTTTGGGAAAGAGAGTTTTTAGAAAGATTTTTGGTAGAAGATTATTCGAGAGAGTTTTTGAAAAGATTTTAGGGAGCATTTTTAGAAAGTGGATTTTGAGGAGAGTATTTTGGAAAGGAGTTGAAAAAGGGAGTTTTGAAAAATAGATTTTTGGAGGGAATTTTTGAAAACAACTTTGGAAAGGAGAGTTTTAGGAAAGTATGTTGAAAAAGAGATTTTTAGGAAAAGAGAGTTTTTGGAAGGTATAAAAATGTCTCACTTTTCTAAAGCGATTCTAACCATAATAAGGTTAGAACCACTTCAAGAAAGTGGTTTTGAAAACAACAAGATTTTGAAAAAATAGACCATATTGGTCACTTTAAATGTAACACTTTCCTAAAGCGACCATAGCCATGGAAAGGCTAGAATCACCTTAGGATTGTGATTTTGAAAACCAGTTTTTAAAAAGGAGATTTTAATGCAATTTTAAAAACAAGTTTTAATGCAAGTTTGGAAAACGAGTTTGAAAACAATTTTGGAGAGATGCAAGATCATGATATGCACAATGCAAATTTGTGGTCGTGAACATACAAGGCTAAGGCTTCACTACCTAATCAAGGGGCCGGACTCACGTGGTCTCCGGTTAGACTAAAAGGAAGCCCCCGACACGGTGACTCTCCAATAGTCTAATCCTACACATGGACCGAGAATCCCCTTGTTTCAAGCATGTAAAGAAAAAGGGAGAAAGAGATGGGGGATTAAAATAGAGAAAGCCCAAGTGGGTTAGGAGAGAGAAGAGAGAGGGGGAAGTGCAGAAACGTTAAACGAAAGCCTACTTTGTGTCTTCTTTATTTTGCTTGGCTTTGCACGTCTTGCTTTCTTCGGTCTTGGCTTCACTTCAGTCTTGATCTTTGAGGGCTCGTCTTTGGTCTTCAAATCTTCGTAGTTGCAGCAATCCAAGTCTTCAATGGAGGGTTGGAGGCTAGTGTATAAGTGTATGGGGTGTGTATGAGTGTATATAGGGTTTAGGGTTTGTATATGATGGCTAAGGTTTGAAAAACCTAGGGAGGCTAGGGTTTTGGGAGTGTATGAACTCTGTATATCGAATATTGGTGTTTTTAGACTGAGTTTGCGGACTTCTTTCACGCTGGAAGAGGCTCTGTATTTATAGAGATGGGATAGACCTGGCGCCTGTTGCAGTGGCGCTAGGCCAAAATTCCTTCTCGTGGCACCAGGCCAAATATTGGCTTGGCGCCACTAGTGGAGCCAGCCAATTAGGAAACTATTAAGGTCGGCAAGCAACGTATCTTTGACAGATTTGGGCACCTGTACTAGTGAGTACCATACAATTTTTAGCCTGGCTTCACTAGGAGTGACTCCGGAAAGTCCGGGAATGATTTAAAGGACTGGGATTGGCCTGGAAGGCCAGAAAAGGGTAGGAACACTTGGAACAGTGTCCCAGAGGTATTTGACTTAAAAAATGAAGATAGGATGTGTTGGAAGGATTGACTGGGCCGTTAGGGGTAAAACGGTCAATCAGGTTGGAAAGCTGTCGGAACGGACCCGAACTATCCCGAAAAAATTCTCGAGATATGGAAACATTATTCAGAATGTTCTCAAAGGCTGCTGGTTTGATATCCAGAGCCGGTGTGGTTGGAAAAGGTGACCGGCCCACCAGGGGCAAAACGGTCAGTTCGTATTGGGTTTGCCGCAACTGACTCGGAATGATCCGAAAGGATAAAGAAAGATTGAGAATACTATAAGAAGCAATCTTAGGAGGTTACCGGTTTGATACCCAGAGCCGGTATGGTCGAAAAAGGAGACCAGCCCACTAGGGGCAAAATGGTCATTTTGCACCGGGTTTACCGGAATTGACTCGGAATGATCTGGAAAGATAAAAGAAGGTTGAGAATATTATAAGAAGGATTTTCGGAAGGTTACTAGTTTGATACCCAGAGCCGGTGTGGTCCCCAGGGCGTTCGGATGCCTAGGGGCGAAATGGTCATATTAATCGGAAAGTCTCTGAACTGGCCTGAAACTGACTTGAAGGCACCTAATCGTGCCGGATTGCCTTTAAGACAATCTTAGAAGGTTGGACTCACCGTTCTGAAGATTCAGGTGTGTTCTCAAGAAATATGTCGGAAAAGGCCCAAGGCGCAGTTTGGTCATTTTTCACCGAAGTGGGCTAGCAGGCATCGGTGTTGACCTGGGTTTTGAGTGTTTCCACCACTCTAACGGCGGTTGCGTGATACAGGGGTTTGTTGGCAATTCCCTATATCGACCTGTTTGCGAGTATTTCCGCTACTCTGACGGTTTGTGATCATTCCCGAGAGTGCCTAATCTCGGGTAGCTGCTAAAGGGACTTAGCGCCTGAGAATCAACTTTCTCGAAAGGCGTGCTTAAATGGACATTTCTGCATTAGCGGGCTAGCAGGCGCCAAAGGTGGACCGTTCTACCATCTACGGGACTTGGGGTCTCGTCCTAGTCGACAAGTTTAAAGGGACTTACCGTTTCGAAGAGATTTTCTTCGAAAAATGCGCCGGACCGTCTTGAGGAATCAACTATCTCGAGAGAGGGATTAGAATTGGAAAGGGGTCTTATCGTCTTCCAAAAGATGTGCCTAATTGGAGTAGATTTATCGTCTCGAGGATTAAACTGTCTCGAGAGAGGGATTGGAATTGGAAAGGGGTTTTATTGTCTTTGGAAAGACGTGCTTAATTAGAGTAGATTTACCATCTCGAGGAATAAACTATCTCGAGAGAGGGATTAGAATTAGAAAGGGGTCTTATCATCTTTGGAAAGACGCGCCTGATTGGAGTAGATTTACCGTAAAGAGGAATCAACTGTCTCGAGAGAGGGATTGGAATTGAAAAGGGGACTTACCATCTTCGGAAAGACGTGCCTAATTTGGAAGTTAGAAAGGGGACTTACCGTCTTCGGAAAGACGTGCCTAATTTGGAAGTTAGAAAGGGGACTTACCGTCTTCGGAAAGACGTGCCTGTTGGATTAGGAAAGGGGACTTACCGTTTTCAGGAAGACGTGCCTAATTTGGAATAGATTTACCGTCTCGAGGAATCAACTGTCTCGAGAGAGGGATTGAAATTGGAATTGGAAAGGACAATGCCCCTAAGGGCATTTCGGTCATTTTGCCTCTATTTGGGCCTGGTGGGCTCGTGAAGCGATGGACAGACGGGATTTGGACTTAGAGAGTTGGTTTCGATTGGAATACGTCCATATTGACTTGAGTACGAGTCTGGACAGAGTGTAGACTACCGAGCGGTAAAAAATGGGGTGCTTACAGCTGCCCCTCTTTTTCTGTCTTTGTTTGTCAAAGACAGAAAACAATAAAAGTAAGAGTCCTATGTTGATCGCGAGGCAGTCGGAGGGACGGACATTGGGAATTTTTCGACAACGAGGGTCGAAAATGGATATCAGGCCAAAAAAGGCCTTCGAAAATGAGATTTGGCGGAAAAAAGGGCAAAGCTGCCCAGAATTGGACACTGGTGCCACTAGTAGTGGCGCCTTTGGTAGAAGAAGTTTAGCGCCTCTGCTAGTGGCACTAGGCTTAGGAACAAAACCAGAAAAATTTCTGGTTTGAACAGTTGCGGCATTTTAGATAGTTTTCGTAAATCTGAGAGGCATTACGAGGAAGCTGACTTGGACATTGAAGGAGCACTTCATGGAGACTACGGGTGATTGCTGGAAGGAGACCACGTCGCCGGAAAATTCGTCGGAAGAAAAGATTTCGCCAGAGACCTCCAAAAAGTGAGTTTTCACATTTTTGTTGATTTTGATGTGTAGAATTTCGTTTGAATCATGTGAATAGTGAAAATTGATATTTTGATATGTTTTGAACATGACGGTGATATTATTTTTGCATTTTGGTGCTTGTTTAATTGAATTTGAGTGATTATATGTGAATATGTGAAGGGGATTTTTTGCAGGAATTGGGGATTTGCTCCCACAGGCTTGGGCATTGGGTTTTCTGGCTAGATTTTTGTGTAATGTGACTTAGAAAAATGTGTTTATTAGCTGTGTGAAGTTTCGTGATTTTTTGAAAACTCAGTGAATTTTTGAAAAATAAGAAAATACTTAGAAAATTTAAGAAAATGAGAAAACTCAGGAAATTGATGAAATTCCTTAGAGTTTAAAATTTGGAAAATATAGGAATATTTTTGAAAAATATTTGAAATGATTTTGAAGAAATTTAAAGCATTTTTGAAAACCATTGATTCATTGCAAAAATAAAACATGTGTTTTGAAAATTTCAAAAAATTGAAAAGTGTGCACGAGTGCGGATGTTATGTGATTGTAACGTTGTGAAGTGCACCATTTTTGTTTTGTGTTAATGTCATGGGTGTTGTAGGGGCTATTTTTAAACGGGACTCCCCCAAAATTTTTTGAAATTAAGGAAAGAGTTAGAAATAAATTTTTAGAAATAAAATCTTTTTGAAGAAAAAAGACAGAAAACCCTTGAGATTTGATTTAGAAAATCAAGATGTGTGGAAATTTCATTTTTGACTTATCATTTGAAATCTTGTTATTTATTTATTATTATTATTATTTTTGTGTTAGTTGTTTATTCTATTTTGCTTTATTATGTTATTATTTATTGCATATATGGTACATTCACATCTCTTACCTTGCCTTATCTTTTCAGGATGGCAGATGCGGGCGATGATGGCTCTGAGAGGAGACGCCGTTCGGGGAAGGCGGCTCGGACAGATTCTACTAGCGGTTCCAGTTGGTCTAGGGGTAGCCGACGGTCTACTGGGCAGGCAGCATCTAGTCAGAGTGGTCGGGGGAGTAGGCCACCTATCGACCCCTTTCCCCCAGTTGAGCAGGCTTTCGTAGAGGAGATTGGTGTCGAGGAGGAGGTACCGAGCCTTAAGGATCAGGTGACCGGTTATGGGAGAGCTTCCTCCAAGCATAGGCAAACGGATGCTGATTTGGGAGATCTGCAGATACCGGACGTCCCACCACTCAGGGATCTTGCTTACCACCCCAGCGTGTACTCTAGATAGCATTTGCCCCCTCCGCGGGTACATACAGCTTTTAGAGGGGCTTTTCATCAGGTTTTTGTGACCATGCAGCGGGCTGCCCCATCATATCGCGCTTTCTTGGCAGAGATCGGATTCGGCGCCTTTATGGGATTACAGGCTAACCGCCTGAACCGGCATTTAGTACTGGCATTGGTTGAGCAATGGTTTGGAGAGACCGGGACCTTTCACTTTGTCGGCTTCGAGCTAGGTCTCACTCCCTTGATTGGGCGATCATCACAGGGCTTTCCTTTGTCAGCTGGCAAATCACCCTGCATTCAGTCAGTAGGGACGAGGCCTGTTTGCTGTTGGACTTGCCTCCTCCTGAGCGTTCTACCTTCCCAGTTTCTTAGATCAGTCAGGATGACTGTACCTTTGCTACTGAGCCATCGCCTGTCAGGCGGGATATTATGAGACGGCGACTTGTTTTGTACATCATCTTTAGCTGCTTTTGCAACAACAACAAGTTGCTCGTGTCATGTCGGTTGGTAAGTATAGTAGCTGATCTTGGAGCTTTATCTGAGCTGGACTGGCGATCCTTCTCCTTTGGCTGCTTTCTTCAATCGATGTGGGTTCAGACTTCTTCTCATTGGGGCAGCATGACTAGTTTCTGGCCTTTCTTTGTCTGGTGGAGTTACGAGTACCTTCCCGCTCGTCGCCCTGCAGTCGTTGAGGATGACCTCTATCCTCGTGCTTTGAGGTGGGCTCGTGACCGGGTAGCCCAGCGATCGGAGATTATTGATTTTGTGATGCTTCGGGCTAACCTGGAGCTGATTGAGGCGAGGGATGTGACCTGGCGGCCCTTTATTGGATCAATCCATTATGAGACAGTCCGGTACTTGGTCCCATTGTCCCTGTCGAGAGCTGCTTTTTTCAGTGATGACACTTGGGAGTGCTATCTTGGAGAGTGACACTGGCGGCAGTTTCATGAGGAGTTCCGATCAGCAGGAGCTCCGCCAGAGTATATGTTTGGAGTCGTGGTAGCGGGAGTGCCTATCCTGTATTAGGAGCGTTAGCCGGGTGCCGAGTTCCTACTTCCTCCAGATACAGACTACGCTGCACACTTTGGGGCTCATTTGGTTGGTGCCTTCACCCGGTTTGAGGTAGTGGTCGGCGGGTACGCTGTTGGCCAGGAGGTGGTTGACTTATGGTGCCGTGCTGGAGGATATGTGCCCTAGGCCGAGTTTACTGCTGTGAGAGACCAGAGGGATCAGTACCAGATGGAGCGGGATCAGTACCAGACCGAGATAGCTTCCTTGACGGCTCGGTTATCTTAGATGGGCGGTGGGGGGGTTATGTAATTCTTTCTCTACTTCTTCTGTTCACTCTGCTATTGTTTAGTTCTGCTTTCATACGACTAATTTTGGGTCTATCTTCCTTGTAGGATGGCGGTGCTTTGAGTAGTTATCCACCTCCTCCGATGCTGGGTTTCGGGGATTTCGATCCAGATGACATTGACTTTGACCTGTAATAGATGCCCCTTGTGGAGACTCTGATTTTCTTTTGCCCCTTGTCCCTGAGATGTATTTGTGTTAGACAGTTTTATTTTGATATTTTGTACAAAAATGAATATTTATGGTATTCAGATGCATGGATAGACAAAGACATTTACAATCTTTTTAGCTAAGTATATGATCTGATGCATGTGGTGGATGATGATGTTATGTATCTATTACATGAGTTGATGTTGGTGACTTCTATTTCTACAGGGAGTTATATCCTATGTGTGCAAAGCCCATGCTGATTTTTTTTTTTTTTTTAACATATGCACAGGTTAGAAATATGTTAATAGAATGACACAGGGTGCTGTTAGACTAGTAGTCTTGGGAATGGTAACTCCCTCCTCTTCGGGGATTCAGCCTCTCTTTTGGCTCAACCCTACCTTGATTGGATGATAGCGCTTCGCACCTTTCTCAACCTTTTGACCCTCTCCCATTCTCTGTTTCAGGGTTAGTGTATGGGCACTGGGTTGAAACTCTCGACTCTCGAGGTTTTAGCAACAGCTTACCTGACCTTTAGCACAGCGATAAGTGGCCAGTCCTTTCAATCCAAGAAGACTTTGTTTAGGACCGTAATGTAGGCTAGGTTATGAGGTTTCAGAAACAACGGGATATGCAGGCTCAAATTTGATGTTGTTTTCGGTAGGGTTTAGATCCATACCATCCTTGACTACTTTTAAGTAGGATTAGCATCCTTCTTTAGCTTTGGCAGCGTATCTAACTCATTTAGATCAAGTAATCTGCTTTCAATCAGAAGGGACTTTAATAAGGTTGTAATGTAGGCCATGGTTTTGGGGTTTTGCAAGAAAGGGTAAAGGCTCGAACCTATTGTTTCTACTGGGTTTCTTCGTAACCTAGGATCACCTTTAAAGTTTCTCCTTGCTTTTTACATGACTTCTCAGGGTGAAAATGACCTTGTTCTTTCACCCTTTCTATATGCCTTTTGAGATAAACATGACTTTCTTTTCTTTCGATCCTCTTATTATGCTTTTGAAGATGACTCAATCATGATTTTCTTCAAGCCTTTCCTTAAAGGATTTTTTTTTTTTGCTTGGCCTCTTGCCCCTTGGCGACTCCTTTCCTTTGCTTTTTCTTTCTATTCCTTCATGAAATGAATAATTCTTCGACCCTTTTTCCTTAGGCCTTTTCCTTGGCATTCAATCTACCCAATGTGGGCGGTGACCCCTAGGTTGGGGTTTTCTCAGGAAAAAGATAGATGGCTCAATAGGTTTGGCAAGGGGTTGCTTTTGACTGTATGGGAAATGAAATGAAGGCCTCTCTTAACTTTGAATTAGATTGCCTGATCCATAGAGCTTTCGACACTATCCTAGCATGATAGAGGTGGACACCACTCCTAGAATTCTCAACTGTTGTCTGCCCCAGTGTGGGGAGGACAGTCTTGGATTGGGGTTAACAAAGAAAACTTTGTTTGTTGTGAGGCTCTAGGGGTTAAACAAACGGAATATGAGCATATTTTTTTATTTATTTAGTGCTTCATTCCTTTTATTTATATGTGGGGAAGTGAAAGATGGTTCCTCTTTATTTTGATAAACTGGCCACACATCGCTTAGCTTCAGAGTCTTGCAAGTGCTGCCTTTGGGTAGTATCCTCACTCATCTTTATCCTTTCTCTCTTTGGAAAGCTGATCATTTGGTGAGTGGTTAACTCATGCTATCATCCCTTCAAATTGGATCATTCCATAAGATATACTATGGCCCTTGTATAGAAAGTAGCCACCATTCCCAAGAGAAGATAAGACAACTGTGATGGAATAAAAGACTATTATTTGATTATTATTATCATTTCTTATGGAAAGCATGGAGTTCTTAAGCAATAAGAAAATGTAAGCATTAATTTAAAAACAGGAAGTAAAAGGGATAGAAAGAAAGTGGATGAAAACACCCCTCTCTTGTATGCTTCTGCAAGGAACCCATTTTTAGTAAGGTCTTGGGACAGTGCCCTTGTCTGCATTCCATCCACAGTTGAGATTTTCAGCCAGGGCAGGATAGGTAGATGCTTCTCCCGGAGTTCCAAGTGTGTTGGCGGTGATGATGTAGTTGTCAGCTTTCTTGACCGTTATGCCTTCATTTGTTTGCTCCGGAGTTTCTCTAACAAACCACTCAGGCGACTCATCTTCATCCAGCTTGATAAGTTGAGCCCGGGGTTTTCTGCTCTGGCCTCCAGCCGTGGCTCGGTGCTCCTCAGGTGTACATAATGGGAAATTTTTATTACCTAGTTTGGACAACTCTTGGTTAATTTTCTTCACAGATTCATATGCGAGTTCGTCTTTGGGGGTCGGCATTTTATCAGGGTTGCATCGTAACCAAGCACGACTCTGTTCCATATCGTTGCATTCCATCTCCTCCCTATCCTTGTAATATCTCTCTTGGCATGCAGCAAAACAAACCTTGTTGTTACCAAACTTTGTAACGATGTTGATGGTGTGGTCTAGTGGAGGGTTTGTAGGGCCGTTCGGAGAAGGATTTGTTGGTCGTACCCCAATGATCTTGTTATCTATCAGGTCTTGAATCTTATGCTTAAGGGTCAAACAATCTTCAGTGTCATGTCCTTGGCTATCCGAATGATACTTAAAGCTTGGCAGATTTGAATTAATGAGGCAGAGGATTGGGTTGGGGTCAGACAGGTATAGGTTTCAGATATCCAGCTGCTAAGAGGCCAAAATAGGCTGCTGTCTATGAGCACGCGAGTTTAGTAAATGTCCGTTTTTCCCAGATCTAGGCCGAGGAGGTGTTGCAGATGTTTTTGATGATTGGGGACCGAGCTTTGGTGAGGTCACAGCTGGGTTGATGGTTCGAGAATTGAAAGGGCTTCGGGTTCTATGTTTCAAAATGGGACAATTTTCGGTGGCAGGGCCAAATGGGTTGGGATGATATTCGAAGGAGAGATTATATAATCCTTGTGTTTGGTTAGGGGTTGGTTTGGAAGGAATCCGAGCAAGGCCCTCGGCCTGGGGAGGTCGTTGGTAAGCAATGGTGGCGGCATAGTCATAGTCTTCCTTCTTCATCCTTTTCCGTCCATCATGGGTTTGGGCTAGCGAGGACTCTACTTGCTCATGGGTTGAGTGGGATAAGAGTGAAGAAAGCATGTCTTCCATTTTAGTCATCCTGTGTCTTACTCCTTTCGCTTCTACTAGTAGTAGAGTTAAGGTGTCGAGTGTGAGTGACTCAATAAGCGTTTCTGAGCTTTTGGCCGTAATGGCAAGGGGAATGAGGGGAGATACCTAAAACCAACAAAAGGAAAGGGTTAGTGTTTTATCTTGACAAGTCTTTATGTAATGCATGCTCTAGGGTGCCCCTATTTAGGAAGGAAACTAAGCATGATGTATTGGCTCACTTTTGGAGATAGGGGGTTTGCCCCTGTATGTCGATACCTTACCATCAAGTAGGAACCTTCAGCCATCCATGCATTCATTCATAAAAGTAAAGAAGTACATTAAATTTTGGGTTTAAGATACAAAAGAACTGAAATACATTTTAATAGGGGGAGGGGGAACATTCTCCTTTGGATTTCCACCTATCTACTTTTACAAAGGAAAACCCTAAACTACTCTTGAGTCTTCGAATTCGCCTTCCTTGGATTTGATGTCGAGGAGGTCGCTGAGAGACCTTACTGATTGGTTGCCCCTTGTCTTCATGGCAATCCTATCTCCGTGAGCATAGAGGGACTGGGGCCCCTCTTATGGAATGGATTGGTATGCATGCTATGAGTCCTTAGGGTTACGTGGGAACCCTTAGGGTTTAGGTATGTTTAATGCAAGAGAGAGTGACTTTAGTGTCACTCTCAATGGGTTGATCATATGCATGAGAATGGAGTGACTTGAGTTGCTTGGAACTCTTGTCTAGACATGGAATATGGAATGCATGAACATGGATATGCATAGAGTATAAGGAGAGAGAATACAATAGCAAGGTAAACGTGCATGCATGAGCAGTTAGACAGTGATTATAACAGTAAGAATATAGGTATTATAACAACTGGAATAATCAGATGAAAGTAAGAGTAGTCGCCCTTTCCTCTGTGGTTTTGAAAACGGTGCTCGTGTCTTAAATCCGGCAGAGCTTCGGCTATGCATGGTGCCTATATGAGCATGAGATTGAGGGTTGACTAATGTGTCCTAAAAAGGCTCAGTCCCCGAATCTTCAAACCTAGGTCCACTCCCCGAGGTGGTACCATGATCGGTTGGTGATTCGAGTGGGAGAAACATTAAGAGGCCGTAGGCGAAGAGACTGATGCAGCATCTTGCCCACAACCAATATACCGCTCCCCCTGTCTAACTAGAAAGGACATATCAGGGAAAAATGCAAGTATGTAGAATGTAGGTGTACATGCAGTGTGTGTGTGATTTTTAAAAGTGGAGGAAAGAGCCCAACAACTCCCATTCATCACATTTATGCATAGCAGTTAATAAAATTTAAACAAAATGTGTACCTACAAAACAAAGATGCAAGTGTTAGTATGAGGATGGCAAACATAATACAAGATAATATGAATAAAGGCATGTTTTTTTTTAAAACAATTTTGAAAATTTGGTTTTGAAAATTTAAAGTGAATAGGATTGAACCAGGTTAATTGAAGACTCTACATGGGTGAAGGATAAAGAGACATGACTACGGCCTAACCCTTTAAGTGTCCCTAGTGGAGTCGCCAGCTGTCGCGCCCAGATTTTTCGCACTCGAGGAATACACACACAAGCGGGAAAAATGCTGTACTCTCTCATTAGAACTCACCCTCCTAAAAGAATGAGTGCGACTAAGTTTGAATTAAAAATTAATTCGAATAAAGGGCTTTTAGAAAAGATTTGGAGTAGCCACCTAACTTGATTAAGGTGAGTTAGGTCACCTAAAAACTAAGTACAATCTGAAGACTATACTTAGGATTTTTGGAAAAGGATTTTGAAAATATCTCCTCAAGAGAGGGTTTTTAACAAAAATAGGTTGTTTGGTAACCTTTAGAAAACATTTAGCCCTTTTTGAAAATAACTCCATTTTGGTCTTTCGAAATCAGTGATCTAGGTTCGGAGGTTGGTTACGTGTAGGGAAGACGCACTAAGCCATCACCCTACCCTGCCCTTTCGGTACCTACATGTCAATCTACCCTAGATTCACCTACGAGAGTCTTCAACTAACTATAGTTTAATCCTATCCACTTTGAAAAATAATGTTTAGAAAAACATGATGCATGATATACAAGTGTAAGAAAAGAGAATTGGAAAACAAATTTGGAAAGAGATTTGAAAAGAAATTGATTTGATTTTAGAAGAAATATTTGAAAGGATAGATTTGAATTGGGAAAGTTTGAAAAATTAGAAATAGAGATTTGGAAATAGAAATTTGAAATTGGAAGTTTGAAAATAGATTGGAGATTTGAAAAGATTGTGGAATTAGAAATTTGAAAAATGTTGTAGAATTTGAGATTTGAAAAATGTTGTGACCGCACCCATGAGAGTTGCCTACGTATCTTTTTAGGGGAATCAAGTCAGTTGTAGTTCGGACAAGAGTCCGATTGAAAATTGAAGAGTTGATTTGGAAGAGAATTGGAGTTGGAATTTGAATTGGAATGGAAAAAGTAGGAAATTTAGACTTTGATTGAAAGATTTGAAAAGATTGGTTTCGAAAGACTTGGTTTTTGGGAACCTAGACTTAAAAGCTTGAAAAAAAGAAGGATTGGACTTGACTTGGAAAGATTTTAGAAAAGATTTGACTCGAATGTTGGACTTGGAAGATTTGAAAAGATTGGATTTAGGAAATGTTCAAATTAGGAAAGGTTCAAATTAGGAAAGTTTTCAAATTAGGAAAGTGTTGGAATTAGGAAAGTTTTCATTTTAGGAAAGATTTTGAAATTAGGAAGTTTTGAATTTGGAATGTTTTGAAATAGGGAAGTTTTGAAAGTAAGAAAATTTTGAGTTTAGAAAATTTTTAGATTAGGAAAGATTTGAAGTTTTTTAGGAAAGTTTAAAATTTAGAAAGATTTAGGTTTAGAAAGTCTTAACTTAAGAAAGTTTCGAATTTGAAAAGATTTGGAATTTAGAAAGATTTGAAATTTAGAAAGTTTTAGAGTTTGAATTTTAGAAAATCTTGAGATTAGGAAAGGTTTGAAGTTTAGGAGAGATTTGAAAACTTAGATTTGGAAAGTTAAGATTTGAAAGAGGGTAGAATTAAGAAAAGGGTTGAATTAGGAAAAATATGGGAGCTTAATGTTTAAGGAAGGATTTGGAAGTTTTAGAAAACTTATGGTTTAGGAAGGTATGGAATTAGGTGAGAGTTGAATTAGGGAAGATTTAGATTTCAAATTTTAAAATTTAGGAAGGATTTTTATGTTCAAGTTTTGGAAACTTAAGATTTAGGAAAGTGGAAGATTAGGAAGGAGTTGAATTAGGAAAGATTTGGATTAGGAAGGGTTAAGATTTTGTTTCTAAAAGAGAAAATTTGATTTTGTTTCCCAAAAATGGAGGATTGGATCTAGTTTTCTAAATGGGAGATTGAATTTGGTTTTCTAGAGGGAAGATTTGATTTGACAAGAATTTGGAAAAGGAAGTTTTAGAAACTCTAGATTTGGAAGTGTATAGTTTTGAGTAGAAAATAGGTTTTTTTTAGAAACTTATGATTTTGATGTAGAAAAGGAGATTTTGGAAACCTAGGTTTGGGGCAAGGTTGAAAATCTTGTTTTTGGAAAGAAAACTAGGGTTTCCTAATTGTGAGTTCTAGGGCTTGACTTGGGCTCTAAGGAAAGTTTTTTTAGAAAGTTTTTTTTGAAACGAAGATTTTTAGAAGGAAAACCCTAGAGGGGAGTTTCTAGAAGGAAGATTTTGGGAAGAGAGTTTTTAGAAAGATTTTTGGTAGAAGATTGTTGGAGAGAGTTTTTGGAAAGATTTTAGGGAGCGTTTTTAGAAAGTGGTTTGAGAGTATTTTGAAAAGGAGTTGAAAAAGGAAGTTTTGAAAAATAGATTTTTGGAGTGAGTTTTTGAAAACAACTTTGGAAAGGAGAGTTTTAGAAAAGTATATTGAAAAAGAGATTTTTAGGAAAAGAGACTTTTGAAAAGAGAGTTTTTTGAAGGTATAAAAATGTCTCACTTTCCTAAAACGATTCTAACCATAAGAAGGTTAGAACCACTTTAAGAGAGTGGTTTTGAAAACAACAAGATTTTGAAAATATGGACCATATTGGTCACTTTAAATGTAATACTTTTCTAAAGCGACTATAGCCATGGAAAGGCTAGAATCACCATAGGATTGTGATTTTGAAAATAAGTTTTGAAAAAGGAGATTTTGATGCAATTTTGAAAACAAGTTTTAATGCAAGTTTTGGAAAACGAGTTTGAAAACGATTTTGGAGAGCTACAAGATCCTGATATGCACAATGCAAATTTGGGATCGTGAACATACAAGGCTAAGGCTTCACCACATAATCAAGGGGGCCGGACCCACGTTGTCTCTGGTTAGACTAAAAGAAAGCCCCGACACGATGACTCTCCAATAGTCCAATCCTACACATGGACTGGGAATCCCCTTATTTCAAGCATGCAAATAAAGGGGGAGAAAGAGATGGGGGATTAAAATAGAAAAAACCCAAGCGGGTTAGGAGAGAGAAGAGAGAGGGGGAAGTACAGAAACGTAAAACGAAAGCCTACCTTGTGTCTTCTTTGTTTTGCTTAGCTTTGCGCACCTTGCTTTCTTCGGTCTTCGCTTCACTACAGTCTTGATCTTCGAGGGCTCGTCTTTGGTCTTCAAATATTCGTAGTTACAGCAATCCAAGTCTTCAATGGAGGGTTGGAGGCTAGTTTATAAGTGTATGGGGTGTGTACGAGTGTATATAGGGTTTAGGGTTTGTATATGGTGGCTAAGGTTTGAAAAACCTAGGGAGGCTAGGGTTTTGGGAGTGTACGAACTCTGTATATCGAATATTGGTATTTTTAGACTGAGTTTACAGACTTCTATCACGCTGGAAGAGGCTCTGTCTTTATAGAGATGGGATAGACTTGGCGCCTGTTGCAGTGGCACCAGGCCAAAATTCCTTCTAGTGGTGCCAGCCAATTAGGAAACTATTAAGGTCGGCAAGCAACGTATCTTTGACAGATTTGGGTGTCTGTACTAGTGAGTACTATGCAATTTTTTGCCTGACTTCACTAGAAGTGACTTCGGAAAGTCTGGGAATGATTTAAGGGACCGGGATTTGCCCGGAAGGCCGGAAAAGGGCAGGAACAATTTGAACAGTGTCCTAGAGGTATTTGACTTAAAAAATGAAAATAGGATGTTTTGGAAGGATTGACTGGACCGTTAGGGGTAAAACAGTCAATCGGGTTGGAAAGCTGTCGGGACGGACCCGGACTGTCCCGAAAAAAGACTCGAGATTTCGAAACATTATTCAAAATGCTCTCAAAGGTTGCCGGTTTGATACCCAGGGCCGGTGTAGTTGGAAAAGGTGACCGGCCCACTAGGGGCAAAACGGTCATTTCGCACCGGGTTTGTCGGAACTGACTCGGAATGATCTTAAAGGATAAAGAAAGATTAAGAATACTATGAGAAGTAATCTCAGGAGGTTACTGGTTTGACACTCAGAGCCGGTGTGGTCAAAAAAGGAGACCGGCCCACCAGGGGCAAAACGGTCATTTTGCACCAGGTTTACCGGAATTGACTCGGAATGATCCGGAAAGATAGAGGAAGGTTGAGAATATTATAAGAAGCATTCTTGGGAGGTTACCGGTTCGATTCCCAGAGTTGGTGTGGTCCCTGGGGCGTTCGGATGCCTAGGGGCGAAATGGTCATATTGGCCGGAGAGTCTCGGAACTGGCCCGAAACTGATTAGAAGGCACCTAATCATGCTCGATTGCCTTTAAGACAATCTTAGAAGGTTGGACTCACCGTTCTAAAGACTCAGGTGTGTTCTCGTGAAATGTTTTGGAAAAGGCCCAAAGCGTAGTTTGGTCATTTTTTACTGAAGTGGGCTAGCAGGCACCAGTGTTGACCTGGGTTTTGAGTGTTTCCGCCACTCTGACGGCGGTCGCGTGATACAGGGGTTTGTTGGCAATTCCCTATATCGACCTGTTTGCGAGTATTTCCGCTACTCTGATGGTTGTGATGTTTGCGAGTATTTCCGCTACTCTGACAATTTGCGATCATTCCTGAGGCTGCCTGATCTCGAGAAGCTGTTAAAGGGACTTAGCACCTGAGAATCAACTTTCTCGAAAGGCGTGCCTAAACGGACATTTCTGCATTGGCGGGCTAGCAAGCGACAAAGGTGGACCGTTCTACCATCTAGGGGACTTGGGGTCTCGTCCCAGTCAACAGATTTAAAGGGACTTATCGTTTCGAAGTGATTTTCTTCAAAAAACGTACCGGACCGTCTCGAGGAATCAACTGTCTGGACAGAGGGATTGGAATTGGAAAGGGGAATCGGAAAACTGCCTAATTGGTGTAGATTTACCGTCTCGAGGAATAAATTGCCTCGAGCGAGAGATTGGAATTGGAAAGGGGTCTTATCGTCTTTAGGAAGACGTGCCTGATTGGAGTAGATTTACCGTCTCGAGGAATAACCTGTCTCGAGAGTGGGATCTTAATTGGAAAGGGGTCTTATCGTCTTCGGAAAGACGCGCCTGATTGGAGTAGATTTACCGTCTCGAGGAATCAATTGTCTCGAGAGAGGGATTGGAATTGGAAAGGAGACTTACCATCTTCGGGAAGATGTGCCTGTTGGATTAGGAAAGGGGACTTACCATCTTCGGGCAAACGTGCTTAATTTGGAATAGATTTACCATCTCAAGGAATCAACTGTCTCGAGAGAGGGATTGGAATTGGAATTGGAATGGATAATGCCCATAAGGGCATTTCGGTCATTTTGCCTCCATTTGGGCCTAGTGGGCCCGCGAAGCGATGGACAGATGGGATTTGGACTTAGAGAGTTGGTTTCGATTGGAATACGTCCATATTGACTTGAGTACGAGTCTGGATGGAGTGTAGACTGCCGAACGGTCAAAAATGGGGTGCTTACAATAATAAAACAGATCAGATTTTGAAAACTGTCTCCCTCACACAATTTGATCCAATGGTTGAAATTTACTTTGAAATTGATTCTACAGTTGTGATGAAGTTTTATCTCCTCTTTTCACTTTTTCTTTCCCTCTTAAATCTGTCATAGTTAGAGGACCCACTATCTGAACTTTAGACCCCTCTCGGTTTCCAACATAAACTCTACCTTCTTCACTTTCTCTCCTCATTTCACCCATCTCTCCCTTTATTTGTATCCTTCTAGAACCAAGACGTTCACGTCTCTATTTTTTTTTTCAATCCATTGTGACCATGCACTAAAAAATTCCCTTACAAACCAGCAACAACATAGTTGCCGTAGCCACACCTATAGAATCAATCAATGCTAACGTTGATGGAAGGGCCCAAGCCGGACGAAAAAGGGCCAGCTCTGTAAGGCTCCATTTGTCATCCTATTCCTACCAATGGTTAGATTTGAATAGGCTGCTATGGTTTTTGGGTGCACCACTAACTCAGTGCGTATAAGCAATAATGACTCTTAAATTCAAAGACACACCAACTGTTAGTCCTCTCTCTCTCTCTCTCTCTCCCTATATATATGGAAAATAAATAAAGAATTTTATTGCGTAGTAATATCGTTTAAAAAGCAATTTTGTATGGTTTTACATACATAGGTATGTAAGTGAATTTCTAGTAGGTGGAGGCAGCCACTAATGATGTGGAAATATTGGGCTTTCTGCTTTTTCTCTTGCTAAAGATTATGTTCTTAGGCCGTCGGATACCTTCTTGACAATTGTATCAACTAGTTTTACACTTTTCAAAACTTTCTTGGGTTCACTTCTAATTGCATTTTCATTTAGTTTTTACAAAGCTGCACTTGTCGTCCAAGATAGATGTCGAACATTTCTTACTACGTCATACCAAAGTCCTTGGAGTGAGTTTCCCCCTCTCTTCTTTTTGCTTGCTATTTCGAGATGGGAGTCTTTGATTGTCTTTGATTCATTGTCTCTATAACCTTGATTTTCAACTTAGGTACCATAATTTTTTCATTGATCTAATGAAGCTAAAAATTAATGTTGGCTTGTTGAAAAAGTTGTTGGTGCATGAGCCACTGTAGCAACCTGTGCTAGAGGTTGGTCTTTTGGGAGGCAGAGTTGCTAGAGTGCAAGGGCATGTGGGCGTGGCTGACAAGGCAAAGGTAGAGGTGGGCCAAAGGGCAGAAGTTTAGGTCCATGAAGAGGCATGGGCTTATGATCAAGAAAACTATTTGAGGTTTGTTTGTTTGTTTTTTTTTTTTTTGGGTTGTTTTGTATGTGCCAGTTGATTGTTGTGTATTGGTTAGTTTAATAAAGGTAAATGACAGAAATAGAAGTTAATAATTGTAGTTGCTGCTTAAAGCAATGAAGTAGTGCCAGACGTATGACATCTTGAGAGCTTTTGAAATCAGTGGGTGTTTAATTTCATGAAGTGAAAATTCCCTGTTAGCATTTGATAAAGTGAAAAGACATGCTTTCTTTGTTATGAGAAAGAGAGCACGAGGCCCTTGATTTGGATGTCTTATTTGCAAGTACCCAGGCTATCGGAATTAGTTGATACAATTGCCAGTGTAGTGCATGTGACAAGGTATGCATATGGGACAATTATGAATCCTTAAGAGTATTTATTTTATATAGTTAGTTCTTTTTGTTTGAGTTTTTATTTTTTTAATTTCTTTAGCTATTTGTTTAATATGTTGGAGTTAATGGTTAACGTCGTTAGTACATAGTATACCCAAACAATGCTCAAACATAGTGTGACAAGTACTTGGCTTTTCTAGCAGACCATATGTGTGATTTGATTTGGTTGTCGGCATTGTTATTTTGTTATATGTTTATCATTTCCTTCGTATTTTGGACTCCAGTTTGACTCCATTTCTTCGATAGAGATATCAGGGGTTTTGTCTTCCTTATCTAAAGTTTTCTTTTCTTTTGTTGTAGAAATTTTTGTGGTAAACTAAATTTAATCTTCAAATTAGCCAAAGTTAGGAGACAGAGTTTCTTAATATCCCTTTCAGTTACAAGTTTATTTGATTTTTGGAGCTCACTTTAGAAGTTCAGTAATTTTTAGTTAGGTTTTATCCTAAAAGACAAGTGAGCTTTATAAATGTCTGGTTCAAAATTTTATGACATGTAATGGGAATCTCTGTTATGAATTGACCTATACATTAGAAGTCCCTAGGACTGACAAAATCATCAAATCTTATTAGCCCTTGGGCAATGGACAGGCCATGGGTGAAGATTGGCTCCTTTAGTTGAATGCATATACTACATTATCATATGCTTATGGATCACTTTTAAGCATCACATATACTGCTTCATTCATTGAAATCTAGAATATCTTGACTTGATGAAAAACTGCTGGCAATGAGATTTTTATTTATTTTTTATTGGTTGTTTCCCATTTGATTTATTTTTATTTTTAATGTCTCTGGCCAATAGGTGATGGCTCATGGGTAGGTCTTTTACGGCTAGGGACGCATAGTGATGGTTAGAGGCCAAGGGACAGAGGTGTTGTGCATAGTGGTGCACTGGTGGTGGAGAAAGGAGTTACTGCCATGGTGATTAAGTCTTAATTAAGAAGACAATGGTTTTAGCCGTGGAAGTGTGTTTGCCTTGGCTAAATTTGAGCTGCAAAGTGAGAGAAGTGGCTGCTGAATTTGACCTACTGCAGTGAAGATGGCAGTCGAAGATAGAGAAGAAGAAAGGGCGAACAAAAAACGAAAGGAGTAGGTGATTTTCTGGTGGGGAAAGAAGTAGTAGCTTGCTCGTGGAGAGGATGCATAGCAAAGGACCTTATCGTACTCTTCATCTACTAATGGAAAAAGATTGCGGTGGGGACAAGTTGTTGTCCTGTTTTAAATATATGAGCAATCTTTGTATTTGCAATCCATTTGGAAATTCAATCTGACCTCTACAATAGTTTTCTTGATTTGATTTTCTCTTAGTTTATAGCCATGCTTTGGTATACATTATGAGTTGGCCTAAAATACATTAGGTTTTTTTTTTAATTTATCTAATTCTTTTAATTTATTGGGATGCAAGTATTCAACATTTCAGATATAATCTAATTTTTAAGGCTTAGTGAAAGGAAATTTCATTTTTTTCTTAGTAAATGGCATAAGAGTTTTTGAGTTGGAAAATTAGACAATAATGTCCCAACTAGCAAGCTTGCGGTGATTTTTTTTTTCCCTTTGAACCAATTATCTTCGAAATCTTGGAGAAATACTTTCCAAGATTGCCTAGTAGAAATACTTAGGCAGTGTTTGTTGATTCAGTTACATATGGTACAGGTCTTAGGCAGTGTTTGTAGTTTTTGTAGTTACATATTGTGCAGGTCTTAGATAGTGTTTGTTGATTCAGTTTTTGTAGTTAATGACTTAGGCAGTGCTTGTAGTTTTTCTCTTCTTCTGCTGCCTTAGTGATGATTTCTTGCTAAAGGTATTGCTTCTTTATATTCTAACATTATGTACATGGATCCTCATTCTATTCTCTTAATTTATTTCTTCCAATTTTGTTATAGCACTAAGTTCTCAACATCAGGCCTAACTATGATTTTTATCCACTACAAGAGTTTTTGAACGTTAATATATTGATTTTTAAGAAACTTTCCCTGCCTTCATGGTTGTACATTTTATAGTCAACACAATCAGTGAACCAAGATGATCCACAACCTTAGAAAATGTGATTATATACAGTCCAACACCCCTAACTTGAACATATATCCGGGTTTTCAGTAGGCTCACCCCTAACCTCAACAAATATCCGGGTTTTTAGTAGGCTCACCCTCAACCTCCTAACACCACTAAGGGTTTTTAGTAGGCTCACCCCTAACCTCAACCATGTGTGTGATTGTGTACATATATGTGATTGAGTTGTAATTAACACCTCATCCCCAGCAAGTTGTGGAGAGGGTGATGATGGTGCAGAATTAGGGCGAGATGGTGTAGTGTCCTCACCCACATACTCTTTGAATGCAAAGTGGCCATTGGATGCATCTGGATGTTGGGAATTTATACTAAAAGACATGCTTTGTGTAATGGCTTTAGTATTTATTAATAAATTAGTTATTCCATTTTAATAAGAATCTGAGTGAGAAATGTTTGCATTGCGTTATTTATTTAATGATTATGCATGTGAGTCTCTTATTCTATATAGTAGATGATTTGGTATGTAGAGTACTATTTACACACAGAAGATCAGATCATCGGTTCGTATAGAATATAAGTTTATCGTTCACAGTCTTAAATGGAAATGGACACACCATTAGTAGGAGTGTAGTACAAGGTTTTAATAGGTCTGTCTTGACTATGGGGAACGACATAGTTCAAACTCCTTGCACTAGTACACTTTGTGTGTATTGAACAGGACCGTGTTGAGGTAATTATTTTTATACTGATTATATAAAAAAATTAATACCTCATGATTATTATGAGTGTTTATGCTCTTAATCTTAATATAATAAATAGACACGTGCATGTAGTATTTATTGTTTTGATTCACAGAAGAGTGAGATTCTTTGTGGGTCAATAAACTCAGTGAGTTGGACAATAACATTACGTGTATGGTGAATATTTATTATTGATGGAATTCACGTTCCCGTATAGGGATTGATGATACCCCATTGAGGAAGCTTATAAGTTTTGATTATATCAAACCCTGCAGGTGGATTATGAATCCGACACATCAAATAAGTTAAGTGGAAGGTCTCAAGGAATTAAATAAGTCTTTTAAATCTAATTGTCAGTAATTTAATTTAATAGACGGGTATCTGTAATCTTAACGTGGGGAGATAAATAAGAATGTAATAATATGGAGCTCGAAATATAATTTCTAGTATAACAGGGAGTGCAATTATAATTCATTAGTGGTATAAATTATAATTTATATAAATAAGGATTAATCCTGGTTGGATTAGGAGTCCTTATTTGCGTAGGAAACCCTAGTTATACTAATCCTATGGTCCCTGTTGTAGCCTATATATATATGCGCTCTAAGAGCTACTAGGGTTACACTCTGTACATAATTGAGAGATACACGTTTTTGTGAAGAAGAGAAACCCTAGCAGTGGCGAGCCCACTCTCTGTAGAGTAAGACGTGTATGAGGAATACAGCAGTAGTCCGAAGGTTGAGTTTAAACGGTTGCTTCGTGCTTAGTGCTGATTCTTGTTATTCGAGATCAAATCAGAGAGATCTTGAATGTATGATTCTACTCACGTAGATTAGGCTATGCTAATCAGATCAAAATTTTTGGTAGTGAAAAATTCTGCAGTCCCCAACAGTGGAACCTACAAATAAAAAACTAGAATTAAACCCAAACATAGATATGTGAAATCATCCTTGTAAATAAACAAAAAAAAAAAAAAACACCAATTCAACCTGTTGGATGTCATATGAAGTTCTCCTCCCCTCATGGTCTTCTAAGAATGCAAGCTGAGCCCTCAGCTATGACATCTCTGCTCGTATCTCCTCTTACTGCCTCATAGACTGCTTAAGCTGGTCCCTCATGGACTGTATTTTCATCTCAATGGTTGTGTCGCGCTGGTGAGACTGGGATGGTCCCGGATCTTGCAGGTATACTACACTTCTAGGTGTGCCCCCGACCCTTTGGCCCCCCACACCCCCCAGCGTAGGTCTGACCATACCCATGTGCATCATCCCCAACAATATCATGGAATAACCTATCTCGAAATTCTTGAGTTTGCTCAAGCTCGGGCACCGCATTAAGCTGCTCATCATATTCAGCCTATAGTTCAAACCAAAAAAAAAAAAAAAACATTCCATGTTAATTACAAAATAAGTAGCTTCAAACACAAAACTGGCATTCATCTAGCCAGATATGTTAACATCTAAAACAAAAAATTACAATGATGGTTGCCACATCTAGGCCAGATACATTGCGTGTCTTCTTGAAGACACTCATCTTATCTGTGAGCTCTCCCTTGGCCTCCATCTAAAATGAAGAATCAAATATATGGTAGTTAGAAACTAAAGAATAAAATACAGAGTTCCAAAAGTGCTATATGCGTACATCAAAACGTATTTGAGAGAAGTGTGTCCTCCCAGTTGTATGGAGTGGGCCGTAAAGCTCTCGATTTCTAGAGTTTCGTGCTGATATTGCCTACAACATCAATTGCAACTATTAGCACATATTAATACACATGCATTCCAATGCGTAAAAATTTGTGAAACACTTATTTATACCTCTGCCTTTGGGCTAAGCCAGTAGTCTACAAGTTCTCTCCACTGATTTGGTGGGATGTGGTGAGGCACTCTGAAATAGATGTTAGGCTTGTGTCTTATAGGGTTAAACTATTTTTTCTTTGTCTTGTTCTTGTTATCCTTCCATATCGTCCTATACGACTTAATGAAAACATTTCTATATCGGTTTGGACAATGGACCAAGTTGTCCTAAAAAGAAAAATTGTAATTACCAGCAAACACTAATTATATTAAAAAATAATGTCGTAAATTAAAAGTTAATTTTACCTTCACCTTCTCCTAAATGGAATCTATCACATCTAAGGGTACCACATTCCAATCAAGATATTTTAGGGGAACTTAATGGATGTCCCGTACCATGATCCCAATCTGCCTTTTTAGTTTAGTGCCTAGTGGGCCCACCGGATGTTCCACATTGTCAAACTAGACATTCAAGTTCACCTCTCTCCATTTATCAATGGCTTTGGCAGCGCCTCAACCTTTCTTACTTGAGACCGAGGAGGATGTCCCTTCAACTGATAAATAAATGAACATTAATTGAGATAATAGACTGTTAAAAAAAACTGCAACTGTAAAAGAACTGTAAAATACAAGTGTAAAAAAACTGCAACTGTAAAAAAAAAAAAAAAATGCAAGTGTAAAAGCTGTAATTGTAAAATCTAGAAGAGTAACCAAGTGTAAAAAAACTGCAAATTTGTTGACAAATACCTATTCGTTAATTGTTTTCTATTTTCCTAAACTAACAAAGAATATTAGCTCATAAGTATTTGGTTTCTCATTAAGAAATTACTCATTGGTTTCTCGTTATTACATTACTTGATGGTACAGTGGATGAAGATGGATGGGATGGTGCCAGTGACGGCAGTGATGGTGTCAATGGTGAAGACAATGATGAGCCTAATGATGATAGTGGCAATGTTGGCTCTAGCCGTGATGGAGTCGGTGGTGGTCGTGATGATAATGTTCCAGATGATCTCGCATGAAGCAATGTCGGCTCTAGGCATAATGGAGCCGGTGGTGGTTGTGATGATGATGGTCCTGATGATGTTGCTTGGGACAAGGTCGGCGGTAGCAACGTCGGCTCTATCTATGATGGTGCCGATGGTCATGATGATGGTCTTAATGGAGATGTGTGTATACCCAAAGCCTCAACCATAGTGCGAGGGGAATGACGACGAGATCTCTTTGTCATTTGACTGTTCTTCATAAACCACAATTAATATTGCAAGATATGTAAATAAACCAAGATATGGACAAAATAAACTATATGTACAACAAAATAAAGTCTAAAAGTACAAAGATAAGCAATTTCAAAATAGAAACAATACAAGGATATATAAATAGTCTCAAAATGGATACAGTGTTAAAAAAAAATGGACATCTTAATGATAAAGCAATTAGACATCAATGGTTACTCCTTCTATACTTTCACACACCCAACCAACATTTTCATCCCAAAGCAATTGTTGACTTGCTTTAGGCTTGGCTTGAGGGTCATTGGAATGCATATCAAACAAGCCTCTTTGAGACATTTTCACAACAACATGCTAGTCTTGATCTAGGGGGTCTGAAGCATACCAAACTTGCATTACCTGGGATGACAAGATAAACGGCTCATCTAATGGCTGGTTATGTCGATACAACTAGTGGTTAAAGTTGACCAATGTAAACTTAAAGGCATCTTCCTTTTTTCCGTGATGGTTATCAATCCAATCACACTTAAATAACACATTTTTTTTATGTTATTAGTTTATTCAACTTCTACAATGTCAGTCAACTGTTCGTAATTGTGTACAGCCCTCACACGAGGATTATTGTCTGCTTGAGAAGCATAACTCAGGGTATTTGCCATTAATGCTACACCAATATTTTGCATTAATAGATCATTATCCTTGTGCTTCACGTGAAATTTGAACCCATTAACTGTATAACCTGTAAACCTCCTTGCCGACATTAAAGGGCCATTAGCCAAACTATTTATTTCTAGGGAAAATGTTACATTATTTGTCCTTCGCATAGTTTGGACCTGTTTAAAACACAAATATATATAATGATGTCAAACGTGCAAATTTGCATATGGTTGGGCAACATATTTAAACACATACATGTTCCTTGAACCAAATGTCGAATTCTCTAAAATGTTTACTGTGGATTTGATGTTCGCTGGCATGGGGCATTTGGCCTTTAAGGATTTCAAGGTGCATGTTGTGTAGGTTGGAAACTATGTTAATAGCCTTAGCATTTTAAGAAAAAGAAAATTGAAATTTGAAGTTTGAGTCCTAGCATAACTTACATTATGAATGGTGCCACTGAGTTTGTGTTGAACAAGATATATCGATGAGTTTGTGTCCAAGTTTGAGGGTCAAGTTGAAAAGATGTCGTGCCTTTTTCTCTTGCACCATCAGGGTTTCGAACTGGTCGGTTAGATTTGGTCTCCACATCATCGAGATGTTGCGCAAAAAAATTCATACATTCTTCCATCAAGTAACCTTTCGCTATTAATCCCTCTGGATGAGCTCAATTGCGCACATATTCTTTTAAGGTATGTAGAAACCTCTCAATTGGATACATCCATCGATATTTTACCGGTCCGGTTAACAATGCTTCATCAGCTAAATGTATTGACACATGCTCTATTATATCAAAGAAGGCCGGCAGGAATAGTTTCTCAAGATGACAAAGTGTTACCGCGATATGGTCTTGGATATTTTGCTAATCCAAAGCACGATTCACCTTTGAGCACAATCGTGTAAAAAAATTGCCCAGTTCAATCAAAGATTCAATCACATTCTTAGGCAGAGATTTTCGTATAGCCAAAGGAATAAGTTGTTGCATAAGAATATGATTGTCGTGGCTCTTTAGACCCCAAATAGTTCTATCTTCCAAACTAACATGTCGCGATATATTAGATGCATACCCATCTGGCACTCTAACTTCCTTCAGTACTTTAAGAAACATGTCTTTTTCATCCTTGCTCATCGTGAACTGTGCTGCAGGCAAATATGCTTTATTGGACCCTCTTTCTTGAACATGTAATGCCTCTCTAATCCCCATTGCTTTCAAATCACGTCGAGCATTCACATTGTCTTTGGATTTTCTCACCACTCCTAGTATTATATTCAGTACATTATCACAAACATTCTTCTCTATGTGTATCACATCGAGGTTATGCCTCAGTAAAATGTGCTCCTAATACTGCAATTCATAAAATATGCTATTTTTCTTCCAATTATGCTTTTGATCCTTGACTTGATCTTTTTCTACTATTCTTCTTCGCCTTTCTATAAGGTCATCTCTCTTGTATTGAGTCAAAATACCTTATGATTCCAATTGTGCCAACAATGCCGATTCAGATAATGTTTTAGGTCTTCCTCTCCATTCCTAGTTGCCAACAAATGATTTTTCATCCTTTCAATATCTATGACCTGTGGGTAAGAACCTACGGTGACCCATATATGCAAATTTCTTACCATGCTTTAACTTGCACGATTCAGTTTTCATATTACAACAAGGATAAGCATATTCACCTTTGGTACTCCATCCTGACAATATGGCATATGCAGGGAAATCATTAATTGTCCATAAAAAAGTGACACATAATTGAAACATTTGATTTGTTGATACATCAAATGTGGGTACATCTTCATTTCACAATTTCTTTAACTCGTCAATTAGTGGTTGCATGTACACATCGATCTTGTCACCAGGCCCTATTGGTCCATCGATAAACATTGACAAAATAAAAAATGATTGTTTCATGCACATCCAAGGTGGTAAATTGTATGAAATTAACACTACAGGCCAAGTGCTATAAATAATGTTCATTGACCCGAAGAGGTTAAATCCATCAGCAGCTAACCTAAGCCTTACACTGCGACTATCATTAGCAAAGTCTGGGTTTTGTCGATCAAAATCTTTCCACACTTTAGAGTCAGCAGGATGCCTAAAGGTCCCGTCGTCTGTTCGTTCTTCTACATGCCATCTTATTTCCTTAGCCGTCTTCGCTGACATAAACAACCTTTGCAATCTTGGCTTCTAAAGGAAATATCGCATTTGTTTTCCAGCAATCCGCTTATCACAATCGTTAGCACTATTTGAAATACCACTACTTTGCTTCCATCTAGAACTACTACATATAACACATTCATCCAGTATCGAGTCCTCGTTTCTAAACAACATACAGTTGTTAGGACATGCATCCCATGTTTCATACGTGAACGCCAAATCTTGTGTTAACTTTTGAGCTTTATAATATGAACTTGGTAATTTCACTCCTTCGGGAAAAGCCTCACTCAATAACTCAAGTAACATGTCAACAAACTTGTCTGTCCACTGGTTAAGCACCTTCATATGTAGAAGCTGAACAATAAATGACAATGATGTAAACTTTTGACACCCTAAATACAGTTCACATTGTGCATCTTCTAATAGTTTGAAATATTTTGAGGTTTCTTCATTTGAACCAGTATGCAGATCATTTGCATTAGCTTCGTCATTCTCAACACTTGTATTTACATATGAAATTCCAATAGCTTCGTGTATGATTCCAACCATATCATCCCCCATATTTACATCCATCAGGCTTTCACTTTCTCGGTTATTATACAAAGAAACGTATGCTTTCCCATGATTAGTCTAATTTTTGTACTTCTTAGAAAAGCCACGGTCAATAAGATGCTCTCGAACATTTTCTTGGGTCATATAGCTGCGATTCACACATGTCCTACACAAACAACTGATCATTAGCTCTTGGATCTTATTGGTATACACAAGGAATTGATCGAATGCCTTCAACATATTCCTTTGACATCCTATTTGGCAAATCAATCCAACTCTTGTCCATCTTTTTATTTCTCCCAAATATGATTGTATTATTAAAAAATAAATTCAACATTACTTAAATGACAACAACTCAAAATGATTCATAAATGTTAATGCAATGTGAATCCTATCCATAATACTTTTCTCTTACTGGTAGGTGGTCCTATCACATTCAGGAGTGCACAATCTATATTACACAAAGTATCTCAAACCGTCTTGTTCAGATCTAAAGAAATTTTGGCAGCATTTACCCACAGTTCTTCAAGTACACAAGCTAGAAGAGGTGTACTCTTATACACCATGTCCAGTGTGTACCCGAAGAACAATTGGATCTGTCGCACGAAATCTCCAATAGAGAGAACAATTTATAACAGTGAACCACTAAGTTTGATATAGATTTATGCATTTCCAAATTGTCCGAAATTGGACAATTCAAGAATTGTCTCATCATAGTTGAATCCACAAATTTTGATAAGGCTTCTTGAACGGGTCTAAGGTTATGTGCTTATAATTCAACTAACTCATGGATGCATGAGTTCATTAAAATATAGATGCATGTATGTGTATGCAACATTAATGAGTACATAAACAATGCAGGATGTTGTCTGTGACTGTACATATCTAGGCACAAGGATTAGATAGGCAGCTCTTTTATATGCTAATTGTAAAGGGTTTCATCCATTTCCATGATTTTTTTCACTGTACTTAATTACTCATAAAAAATGAAAATAACTTACATACTATAATAATCACTTAATATTTTCAAGCAAAAGGACAAAAGGGTTGTTTTCCAAGAAAGATGAAAAAAATCAGATATTATATAATAGTCATTTCTCAAATCCCTACATAATATTATCAAGTAGAAGATAATGAAAACCTTGGAAATTTTTGTAAGGACACAAGAGAAACAAAATTACCATCATAATTCACACTTCTAGCCACCAATATACAATTGCTAAGGATAAATATTGAAATTATTATGCCCTCCTAAAGCATTGACTATGTGTTCATACAAAGTTAAGAACCTAGTTACCTACAATTTTATTACTACATTTTTAATTAGAATACCTAAAGCAGTTGAATACCTATCAACAGTTAGATATAGAAACTTTTTAAGAAAGTAGTTGAAGACCTACCTGTCGCGCCCCGGTTTTGGGTGTCCAAGGTCCTTTCGGCTTGGAGACAAAAGGCACAGAACTCTATCACTAGAACTCATCCTCCTAGAAGGACAAGTGCGACTAGGTTTGAAAATTTGTTTGACTAAGGGCTTTTCAGAAAAATAAGAGTCGCCACCTAACTTGATTAAGGTGAGTTAGGGCACCTAAAACTAAGTGTTAATCCAAAGATTAAAATTACGATTTTTTTTGGAAAAGGTTTTGAAAACTCCCTCAAGAGAGGGTTTTTAAGAAAACAGGTTGTTTGGCAACCTTTGAAAAGATTTAAGCCTTTTTGGAAAATAACTCCATTTTGGTCATTTGAAAACAGAAATCTATGGTTCGGGGGTTGGTTACATGTAGGAAAGATATACTAAGATCATCACCGTACCCCGCTCTTTCGGTATCTACATGTCTAATCACCATTTTGTTCACTCACCAGAATAACCGGTTACCATTGTCCACTTAAAATCCACTTTAGAACTTTGAAGATGGGGTTTAGTCATCACTTTTCGGATGAATGATGCATGATGCAAGTTTTGGAAGGAGTTTAAAAACATGGGAGTTTTGAAGGAGTTTGAGATAGAAATTTTGACTTGATAGAAACTTTTGAAAAAGGGATTGGAGTTGAAATAGAAGTTATGACCGTACAATTTTAGGTTGCCTACGTATCTCATTTGGCGAGAATCAAGTCATCCGTAGTTCAGGCAAGAGCCCGATAAAAAATAGGCGCATTAGGGCTTTGGAAGGTGTGAAGATACTTTGGGCTCTTTGAAAAAGTTTAAGACACTTTGAGGTCTTTGGAAGTTGAGAACACTTTTTAGAAGTTGAAGACTCTTTGTAGTATTGGAAGTTTTGACCTAGAATTGGATGATGGAGTGTTTTGAAAACGTTTTTGGATCAACTTAAGGGAGTTTAGGAAGAATGCTTTGGCATGACTCAAGAGAACTTGAAAGTGTTTTTGAAGTCTTGTTTTGAAACCTTGGAGGCATGACTTTAGAATTATTTAGATGAATTAATTTTTGAAAGTGGTTTTTGGAAATGGTTAAGGGTTTGGAATCCTAACACGGACAACCTTAGAGGGTTGTTCTTGATTTATCCCTTATCCTTGGAATCCCTAACCATGAGAGGGTTAGGGACACCTTAGGTTTGTGACTTTTTGAAAACATTTTTGGAAATATCTTGAAGATGGAGTGTAAGAACATTCGAAGAGTTTATGGAGTTGGTTTTTTGGAATCAAGAGAGTAGGAGGTTTTGGAAAAATGGGTTGTGAGGATCGTTTAAAATTGAGTAATTCATTTAAAAAAAAAGGGTTTAAGAGTTGGAACCTTGAAGTATACTAACCTAGGTTGGGTTAGCTTATGGTTAAGGATGACCTAAGGTTCACTAACTTGGGTTAGGTTAACCTAGGGTTAAGGTGACTTAAGGTTAGCTAACTAGGGTTAAGTTAACATAAGGTGAATAAACTAGGGTCAAATTAACCTAGGGTTGGTTAACTAGGGTCAAGTTAACCTAGCGTTGGACGACTAGGGTCAAGTTAACCTAGGGTTGGAGAACTAGGGTCAAGTTAACCTAGGGTTGGATAACTAGGGTCAAGTTAACCTAGGGTTGGTTCGGAAAATAGTTTTAAAAGTTGGTCTAATGTAGCTTTGGAAAGAGTTTTGAAAAACAAAACATGTTATGCAATGGACTTTGGTGGACAACCCTTTTGAAGATCATTTCCATGAAAATTTTGACTCTAGCCAAGAGTATGGTTTATATGGTTGGTGATTGGAGACCATTCCAAGTAAGATTTCTTCATGGCTATTATAACATTTATCTTGACAAGAGTGGGGGTTTCAAAAATCAACATAATGATGGCAATTTTTAGAAAATCATTTTTGATGCAAAGATGGAGAGAATGCATTTTTGAAAATCATCTTTTGAGAAGGATTTTGAAAACCATTTTTTAAGGAAAACATTCCATCAAGAGAGGGTTCATATGGCCAACAAAAGGGAGACCACTCAAGAGAGGGTTCCATGGGGCCATTCCAACCACTATACTTGAGAAAGAATGGAAATCTTGAAAATTAGAGAAATGGAAAGCAACCTTTATGCAAGTTAAAATGCAATGATGCCAAAATGAGAGTTAGGGGGTTAGTAGGGGTTTTTCTAAACTTCAAGGAGCCAACTCTTGGAATAATTTTTGGAAGAAATATTGAGCTTGGAAATGACATGGAGTTTGAAGAGAAATACAAGCATCATAGAACATGACAACAAGCATAAAATAAAGCCAAGCATGCAAAACATGATCAAAATAGTAATATGCAAAGGGTCATGATCACATACAAGACTTTTAGGCTACACCACACAAATAAGGGGCTCCTAAGCCATACCATCTTAAAGTAGGCTAGTGAGAGATCTCCCTACACGGTGGCTCTCACTTGCTTTCCTCTAGGCATGATCTAAGTGCCCTCTTGGCTCAAGCATGCAAGAAAAAGAGGTTGAAGATGGGGATTAAAATAGAGAATTTCCTAAGTAGGCTAGGAGGGAGAAGAGAAGAGTGGGGGAAAACAGAAATGTAAAAGGGATACCACCTTTTGCCTTCAACAAACTTATTGTCTTCCAAGGATACTTTGATTGGAGCTTGAATGACTTCAAGAAGGCTTTGAGGGCTGGTAGGGAGTGTTTGATGGTGTATAAGACTCTATATATGAAGTATATAGGCTTGGGGATGATGGAATCTAAGCTAAGTGTTGGAGGGATGAAGTGTGTATGGAGATTCGCAGTTTTGGAGTGACTTTAGCAGAGCTTCGCATCAGAAATCGGAGTTGGAATATGCAAAGGGGGGTCTGGCATTTATAGGCATTCTGGAACAGGCCTGGCACATGTAATACCTGGCCAAAATTTGACCTGACACGTGTAGGACATGCGCAGGTACTGTTCCACTACCAGAATAACACATGGCACCCTGTGTACTGGTTGACTCTCAACTGTTGATCAAAAGTTGGTCGATCTAATCAAAATTTGAGCACATGTAGCATACCCTTGATCATCGGGATGGTTCGTCCAAACTTTGTCTTGATAATTATGTCAACCGAGAAGGTTTCAGGGGAATTGGTTGCACCCTCAGTGCTCTCTTAGGGTTTCTCATGAACTTTCGTGTTTGTGAAAAGTTTGACTTTTGTTCAGGAGCATGGGATATCGTCCCGAGAAGCGTGTATAAAAGGTCACTTTTGCGAAGCGTCTGTGATACGCTCCGAGGGTGTTCGAAAGTGGCTGTTTTTGTGTTGCGTGATCGAGGCCTTCGGAAAGCAATCTTTTTGATCAGACCATACGGATGGAAAGTACTCTGGAAATACTTTCGAGAATTCATAGATTTTCATATTTCTCAAGTCGTTTGACGGTGCATTTCGATCCGGGAATCGGGGAAAAAGTCAACCTTGGTGGAATGTCTGCGAGACGCTCCAGGGGTTGTCGAAAGTTGTAGTTTTCGCACCGTATGATGGAAGGCTTCATGAAGCGATCTTTCTGATCGAGACGTATTGATGGAAACATCTATGAATGTGCTTTTGAGAATTCCTTGATTTACGCATTTCTCAAGTTAGTTGATGGTGCATTATAACCAGGGAATCGGGTGAAAAGACAATTTAGGCGGAGTGTTTGCGAGACGCTCCATGGAACTTTTATCGAGTCATGTGAGTTTAATGTCATAGGGTCCTCCTCGGGTTAGACAAAGGTGTATGGTGAAAACCCCTTGCTCGAAATCCCAAGATTGGTGCTGTTTCGGGGCATATTTGGATTGCCAAGGGCAAAATGGTCATTTTAGCCAGGATTGGCTGGAAATGGTTAGGAATGGTTTGATGTGTCGTGTTAAGCGTATAGGGTTTTTTAGGGGTAGTTTTGGGGGAGTCTTTTACCGTTCGGCGAGGTTTGCGCCGTGCTGAGGTGTTCAGGGGCAAAACGGTCATTTTAGCCGGAGTGAGCCGGAATAGGACTGGATTTAGACCAAATGGAGTGTGGGGGACGCCTAATGGTTTAACAACACTTTGGAGGCATGGAATTATCATTTTGAGAGATTTTAAACTTTCCTAAAACAAGCCTGGAGGCCCAAGGGGTAGGTTTGGTCATTTTTCACTGAGTCGAGCTAGTAGGCGCCGGTGTTAACCTAGGTGTTGGTTCTCGTGACTGCCCGGTCTTGAAAAACTACTTGTGCTGTGTTGGTCTCTAAGAATGCCCAGTTTTAGAGAGCTACTTGTAGGGGTGGTGTTGGTCCCAAAAAGCTACCTGGAAGGGTGGTGTTGGTCTCTGAGAATGCCGGGTCTCGGAGAACTACCGAATGACGGAAATTTTACATTAACGGGCTAGCGGGTGCCAGAAGTGAACCGTCTGGAATTCGATGAGGTGTTAGTCCCTGAGATCGGCCGATCCCGAGAAGCTACCTGGATGGCGTTGGTTTCCAAGATCGCCTGGTCCAAAAAGCTGCCTGGAATAATGGTGCTTATGGCTCCAACCGGTCCTTGTGGGCCTGAGAAGCGAACAATTGGTTGGATTGGAGATTGAATGGCTCGTCTTGAGCTTACATGTGTTAAGGTGTTTGAAAACTGGACCTAGTCGAGTCGGAAAGTGTTGAGTGGGCAAAAATAGGGTGTTTACAACTGCCCCTCTTTTTCTGTCTTTGCTTGTCGAAGGCAAAAAAATAATAAGGAAGGATCCCATATTGACTGTGAGGCAATCGAAGGGACCAAAGTGGTTGGAATTTGGAATTTTAAGTTTTGAAACTAGATTGTTTGAATTTTGGAATTTTGAAAACTCGATTTTGAAATGATTTTGAAATTTTTCCTAAACCGACATTCCAACCAATGGAATGACACTCCTTTAGGGAGATTCAGGATTTTTGAATTTTGAAAAGGATATTTTTTTTAAATGATTTTGAAATGGCCTTCTATAATGGAGGGATTTGGATTTTAATTGGAAGGGCTTGGAAAACTTTGAAAACTTGGAATGAAACTTTTAAGGAGAAAGGTTTGAAAACGTAAAATTTGATTTTGGAATTTAAACTTTTTGTGGAGAAAGTTTTGGAAACCCGAAAACTTTTTTGATATTACGCTTTTTAAGGCAAAAGGTTGAAAACCCGAGATTTTAGAAGTTGAGCTTTTTGAGGCGAAAGCTAGAAATCCTGAAATTTTAAAAGTTAAGCTTTTTGAGGCGAAAGCTAGAATACCCAGAATTTTGAAAGTTAAGCTTTTTGAGGTGAAATTTTTTTTAGGCGAAAGCTAGAAAACCCAGAATTTTCAAAGTTAAGCTTTTTGAGGCGAAAGCTAGAAAATCCGAAATTTTGAAAGTTAAGCTTTTTGAAGCAAAAGCTAGAAAACCCCGAATTTTGAAAGTTAAGCTTTTTGAGGCGAAAGTTAAAAGAAACTCAGAATTTTTAAAGTTAAGCTTTTTGAGGCGAAAGTTAGAAAACCCGAATTTTTTTGGAAAACAGAGCTTTTGAAGGAAAAGCTCAAGAAACCCGATAAATTTTTTTGAGATTGAACTTTTTGAAGGAAAAAGTTTTTAGAAAACCTAAGAAATGATTTGAAGTCAAACTTTTTAAAAGAAAAAGTTAGAAAACCTGGAGGGTACTTTTGAAATCAAACTTTTTGAAGGGAAAAGTTAGAAAACCTAGAAAGGTGAAAACCATTTGAAGGGGTTTTATTTAAACTCGAAATTCAAAAACTACTATATATTGTTTTTTTATTTTTTTATTTTTTATTTATTTTACAAGGGTTAGAAAACTTGTTTTGACTTGAAACTTAGAAACTCTTGAGGACAAAATGTATAGAAAATTCATTTTGACTCAAAACTTTGAACTTTTGAAAACAAAATGTGTAGAGAATTCATTTTGACTAGAAATTTGAACTTTTGGAGACAAAATATATAGAAAATTCATTTTGAGTTGACACTTTCAGTATAGGAAATTTGTTTTGACTTGAAATCTGAATTTTTTGAAGACAAAATGTTTAGGAAATTCATCTTGACTTGAAGCTTGAACCTTTGAAAATTTTTAAACTTGTTGGTATTTTTGAAAGACAACAGGACTTTTCCTCTTTGAAATTGAGTTGAAATTTGAAATTTTAGCAAAAGTTTTTTTTTTGGATATGAAAAATGATTTTGACTTTCGAAAGTAAGCAAGAGCTTTGATTTTTTGAGTTTGAAACTTTTTGTAGAAATAGTTTTGAAAGCTTTTGAAACTGACTTTGAAATTTGAAAGTTTTTGTAGACGAAAACTTGCAAGTTTTTGGATATTTGAAACTCAAAATTTTGGATTTGAAAGAAAAGAAGGGCTTTTGTTTTTTTAAAATTGATTTTGAGACAATTCGGTTAGAATTATATCTGGGCTTTACCTCGAAGATTTGGAGATGGTTGAGCCTGTGGAATCATCAGAGACTGTTCCATACTTGTAATTCTTATGTCTCGGAGCTTGGAAGGGGAACATTTGTGCCCTCCTGGATTGAGATTTCTTGAGATTGGAATACTCGGTGTTTTCTTGCCTGTCGAGTTTTGCCTTTGTGGGCAAAATAGGATTTTTGCTGACGTAGCTTCTGAGAGGTGGTTCAAGGTTGATATCCTAAAACTGAGTCTTCTTGAACAGACGCTTCGCCTGACGGAATGCTGCTTCTCTGGGGAGGTTCAAGGTTGATATCTGCTTTTAAAGAGGAAAGCTCGAAAACGTAATATGCTTTTTCGGAGGAAGCTCTAAAACTCAATCTACTTTTTTGGAGGAAGCTCGGAAACCCAATCTACTTTTTTGGAGGAAGCTCAAAAACCCAATTTGCTTTTTTGGAGAAAACTGGGAAACCCAATCTGCTTTTTTGGAGGAAGCTCGGAAACCCAATCTACTTTTTTGGAGGAAGCTTGGAAACCCAATCTACTTTTTGGGAGGAAGCTCGAAAATCCAATTTGCTTTTACAGGGAAAGCTCTGAAACCCAATCTGCTTTTTTGGGGAAGCTCTGAAACCCACTTTGCTTTTTGGAGAAAGCTTAGAAACCCAATCTGCTTTTTCGGGGGGAGCTTTGAAACCCGATCTGCTTTTTTGGGGGAAGCTCTGAAACCCAATCTGCTTTTTTGGAGGAAGCTCTGAAACCCAATCTGCTTTTTTGGAGGAAGCTCTAAAACCCAAATCTGCTTTTTCGGAGAAAGCCCTGAAACCCAATCTAGTTTTTCGAGGGAAGCTCAGAAACCCAATCTGCTTTTTTGGAGGAAGCTCTGAAACCTAATTTGCTTTTTCTGGGGAAGCTTTGAAACCCAATCTGCTTTTTGGGAGGAAGCTCTGAAACCCAATCTGCTTTTTTGGAGGAAGCTCTAAAACCCAAATCTGCTATTTTGGAGAAAGCTCTGAAACCCAATCTAGTTTTTCGAGGGAAGCTTAGAAACCCAATCTGCTTTTTCGAGTGAAGCTCTGAAACCCAATCTGCTTTTTTGGAGGAAGCTTTGAAACCTAATTTGCTTTTTCTGGGGAAGCTTTGAAACCCAATCTGCTTTTTGGGAGGAAGCTTTGAAGCCCAAATCTGTTTTTTCGAAGGAAGCTCTGAAACCCAAATTTGCTTTTTAGGAGAAAGCACTGAAACCCAATCTGCTTTTTCGAGGCTCTGAAATCCAATCTGTTTTTTCAGGGGAAGCTCTAAAACCCAATCTGCTTTTTTGGAGGAAGCTTTGAAACCCAATCTGCTTTTTTGGAGGAAGCTCTGAAACCCAAATCTGCTTTTCTGGATAAAGCTTTGAAACCCAAATTTGCTTTTTCGGAGAAAGCTTTTAAACTCAATCTGGTTTTTCGAGGGAAGCTCTGAAACCCAATCTGCTTTTCTGGAGGAAGCTCTGAAACCTAATCTGCTTTTTCTGGGGAAGCTTTGAAACCTAATCTACTTTTTTTGGAGGAAGCTCGAAAACCCAATCTGCTTTTCCAGGGGAAGCTTTGAAACCCAATCTGATTTTTTAGGGGAAGCTTTGAAACCCAATCTTTGCTAATATAAGGGAACTGCTTGTAGTTCTTTTGTCTTGAATGTTGGAGAAGACGACATTGGCTGCTTCTTAAATTGAGATTTTTAGAGAGCAATGATCCTTTGATGTGTTAATTATTGACTTTTGCCTCTGACTGGCATGATAGAATTCTAGGTGAGGTGCTTCCTAGGATTCTTGAATTTGTTTTTGGAGGGGGTAAGGCCTCCTTTTCAAAGGTTTGAGGTATTCAGAAGGTCGAACATCTATAGGTCAGTTTTCCTTGAGTGGATCAACTGGTTTGTAATTGAATGGGAGTTGTAGGGTGGGTCGTTGCCCCAGTTTTTATGATTCGAAGAGGTCAAGTCTGGCTGACATTAATTGGGGTGGTTGAGGCTGATTTAGTGCCCTGTTCTCTGTTTCTTATTGTCTATGGATGACAATTCAAGTTTTCTGGGGTGTACGCCATTTCTTTTGCAGAATGTTTGGATTCCGGATGATAGACTTTCCAGAATGTCGTGCTTTTGCTTCGGAATACCTTTTCTTTTGTAATCACCTGAACATTTGTTAGTGTATTTTGTTAGACATGTCGTCTAGTATATACTGTATAAGTCCACCATAGGTTAAAATGAATGTACATCATACTTTTGGATGAATGCATAGGCTGGTACATGTCATACTTTTTGATGAATGCGTAAGGATAGACTTGAACGCAAGTTATGTTTTTTGATGGATGCTTATGCAGGGATGGAATTAAATGCATGTCATGCTTTTTGATGAACGCATAGAGATGGATTTTGAATGTATGTCATTCTTTTTTATGAATGCACATACATGAATGAATATCATACTTTTTGATGAATGCATACACAAGAATGGAATTGGATGTATGTCATACTTTGATGAATGCACTCGTTTATACATGGATGAAATTGAATGCATGTCATACTTTGAGATGAATGCACAAGTTATATACATGGATGAAGATGGATGCACAGGTTTATCCAGGGATGTATGCCCCAGGATTTGTGCTCATCTGTAGGAGCTATGTCTCATAATTAGGCAATCTTTTGAACTTCTGTTCTTCTTTTCAGAATTTCCCTTCCTAATTCTGCCATTTTCTTGTCAGGATATGATAGCACTTGCACCTTCTCAGAGATTTGATCCATTGACTCGTTTTCCCCTTCTCTCTTTTGTTGAAAAGAAAGATTTCTCTGAGTGGACCTCTCGAGCAATAGTCGACATTGCCCTTTGGCAAAGCAACCTGCAGCTTGCTTCCTCAATCAGAGAAGACTTTACTTGGAACCATAATGTAGGCTAAGTTTAAGGTTGTAAGAAATGAAGGGATACATAGGCCCAAATCTTTAAATTCAACGGGGGTTGTATGAACTAGAACCAACTTTTGCAAGGAATGAATTTTGCCCCTGTATTTACCATTCTTTTTAGACGTTGTTGTTTCTTTGTTCAAGCTTATTCAGACTAAGCAATTTTTCTTGATCTAAGAGGACTTTAATTTAGACCGTAATGTGGGCCAGGTGATGGGGTATTTGAAAGGAAGGATAAAGGCTCAAAACCTATTATATTTGCTAGGCTCCTGAAGACCCATGATCACCTTTGGCAAGTGGCTCCTACCTTTGTCGTTCTTCTGGATTTTTCTCTTTGCCGGGAAGCCCGCTTCTGTTTTATTCTTCTATTGTCATATTGGATGACTGTATCTCCTCTTGGAAGTCATCATTGCATTTGGAAATCATCATTATATTTGGAAATCATCGTCATTCATTTTTTTCTTATAGGAAATTTTCTCCTTTTTTTTTTGGTTGAAAAACTTGCCATTATGTTGGTTCTTACAGATGTCATATATATTGCATCCTCTTGGAGATCATCATTCATTTATTGCGCGCTTTCTTGGAAATTGCCATTCATTCATCGCGCGCTCTATTGGAGATCACCATCTGTTCATTGTTCGTTCTCTTGGAGGGTACTATTTGGTGCAGGTGCTCTTAGAAATCGTCACGCATTGATGGTTTTGCCTTGACCTAATGTGGGCGGTGATCATTAGGTCGGCTAAATGATGGGAATGCGACTGGCTCAAGTGGGCTTTGCAAGGGTTATATTTAACTGTATGGTAGAAGAAAAGAGGGCCTCTTTTTATTTCAAGTTGAATTGCTTAGTCTATAAAGCTCTTTCAAAATTTTAGCAACGCCTTGAAAATAGTAAATGTTAGTTTGCCGATTCATTCCTTGCATGCATTTGCCCTAGTGTTGGGGGGGGGGGGGGGTGGCTCCTGGTTTGGACTTTTGAATGGAAATCACATGCAGCTCTAATGGGCTGACCAATAGATTGCTTTATGTTTGGGAGAATGAAATGATGGCTCCCCTTCATTTTTGAGGGTTTAGCTGCTTGCTGCTTTGCCAGGGCATCCTTCGGGGGTCACTCTTTAGACTTCAATGTGATTGATCCTCATCTCTCACCCCTCTGTATTTCCCCTCTCTCTTCACTTCTTCTTTTTCTCTCCCCTCTTTTTGGAGTCAGAAACTGTTTCTGCTAAAAGCGGTGCTTGCGCTATCCTAACCTCCAAGTCAGGGTAAAACATTTTGGGGAAAAACTCTTGGAGAAGAATATCATTCATGAAAAGCCATAAGAAAATGATATAAACATGAAAAATTTTGATCCTTTTTATTGAGATGATGTTATTTTCATGCTCAAATTCGAATTGAAAATTGAAAACTGAAAGATGGGTTTGAAAGAAATCTCCCTTTTTCGGAATAAACCCCTCAAACTGGCTTTGGAATCACGTTGGCATCCTTCACACTCCATTTTCCATGAGTGTCATTTGATTGCACAGGGATGACTTTTTGAGGACTAGGAGAGTGGCAACATGGTGTCGAGATCATGGCTTTGCATGAATTATGAATTAGGCGGGATGCCGGGGGGATTTTATTGGTTTGACTGTGCTCTTGGATCTGGAAAAAAGAAAAACAAAATGCAGTTAGCATGTGGAGTTGAAGGTTTTATACAATGCATGTCCTATGGAGGTCCCTTCTTTGAGAAAATCTAGGCATGATGTTGAGTCCATTTGGGAGGTGGGATTTTACCCCTGTATGCAATATAATACCTCTTCGGCATGGGCCGGTTAATACTTCTTTGTTTAGGGAATCCCGCCTCCATGGACTGAGAGAGATTTGGGCCTCTCTTGAGATATGATTCTATGCATGCCATGAATCCTTAGGGTTGGAGGAACCCTTAGAGGTTTAGGTAGGTTTGATTAGCGTGAGATTGGATCATCCCTTTCTCTCTACGGTTGATTGAATGCATGAGAATGCAGTGGCTAGAGTTTCTTGGCACTCTTATCTTGGGATGGATGTTAATGCATGAGCCTATTAGTAATTATATGGACAACATAATAGCAATGAATAAGCAGTTTAGAAGACCCCCTTTTCATTCTTGGTTCACCCTCTGACTCTCTTGGCCTTTGTAGGCTAGGGAGAAGACAATGAGAATGTAAAAAGAAAAACAAAAAGAAGAAGTTAGTGCCTTTAGATTGAAGATTTTTATGCAATACATGCCGTAGGGGTGCCCCTATTTTGAGAAGGGAACTAAACATGATGTGTTGGCTCACGTTTGGAGATAGGGGATTGCCCCTGTATGCAATACTGTACCTATGCGGGCTTGTTCATTCATTCATCCACACATTCATGCATTCATTCGATGAAAGTAAGAAGAATAGTTTTATTGCATTTGATTCTTTTTTTTTTTTTTTTTTTTGTACATGAGATTGAAAGTACATTTGAAGGGGAAGGAGAACATTTTCCTTGGGACTGTCACCTATGCTATTTTTACATTTGAAATCCTAAACTACTCTTGAGTTTTTGAATTTGCCTTCTTGGATGGAGGTCGGTGAAAGACCTTGTTTTTGGATTGCCCCTTGTCTTCTTGACAGCCCTATTTCCATGAGCAAAGAAGGATTAGGGCCCCTCTTTATAAGATAACTTCTATGCATGCCATGTATCCTTAGGGTCTCGTGGTACCCTTAGGAGTTTTGGGTTAGCTTGAATTTAGACGAGAAGGTCTTTAAGCCTTTCTCTAAGGGCTGATTGGATGCATGAAGATGCAATGACTTGAGTTACTTTGAGAACTCTTGTCTTGAAGTGAGTTCCTATGCATGAGCAGTTATGATGCATGTACATAGAAACAGCAAGAATTAAATAGCATAACAGCATGGATTAAACAAAATATACAAGGAAAAATAAAGCAGTCGCCCTTTCCTCCTTGATTTTGAAATTGACGCGTGTGTCCTAAATCCGGCAGAGGTTTGGCTATGCATGGGGTGCTACATGAGCATGAGGTTGGTGGTTTAGTAATGCTTCCTAAAATTTCGGTCCCCGAACCTTCAAATCTCCGGTGTCCACCCTCGAAAGGGTGAACTCCATCTTTGGTTGGTGGTTCGTGCGGAGGAACTATCAAGAGACCGTAGGCTAAGAAACTAACACAACATCCGCCCACCATCAATATACTGTTCCCCCTTTTATCTAGAAGGGTAGTAACCAGGTAATATATGCAAGATGCAAATGCAAGTGAGCGTGCCAAGTGTGTGTGAAATTTTTGAAAATGGAGAAAAGGACCCAACAACACACATCACATCATGTACATTCATTTACATACATGGCAATAAATAAGATATGAAACAAAAATGTGAACAAAGGTCCATCTACAAAAGACAAATGTAAAGAGTTAGTAACTTTTTGAAAAACTCGATGCAAGGTAAAATGGATAATTAATGTAAGAGCATGAATGTAAACTATGAATGCGAGTGATAACACTATTTTGAAAAAATAGGACAACTTTGAAGACTTGAAAAATTTGAAGAGTGGATGAAACTAGACAAAGTAACCAGAGATCCTAAGTGAGTGAAGGGTGAAGAGACATACTAATGGCCTAACCCTCTAAGTTTTCCCAGCGGAGTCGCCAGCTGTCGCGCCCCGGTTTTTGGGTGCCCAAGGTCCTTTTGGTTTGGAGACAAAAAGCATGGAACTCTATCACTAGAACTCATTCTTCTAGAAGGACAAGTGCGACTAGGTTTGAAAATTGGTTTGACTAGGGGCTTTTCAGAAAAATAGGAGTCGTCACCTAACTTGATTAAGGTGAGTTAGGGCACCTAAAACTAAGTGTTAATTCAAAGATTAAACTTAGGATATTTTTGGAAAAGGTTTTGAAAACTCCCTCAAGAGAGGGTTTTTAAGAAAATAGGTTGTTTGGCAACCTTTGGAAAGATTTAAGCCTTTTTGGAAAATAACTCCATTTTGGTCATTTGAAAATAGAAATCTATTGTTCGAGGGTTGGTTACGTGTAGGGAAGATATTCTAAGATCATCACCCTACCCCGCCCTTTCGGTACCTATATGTCTAATCACCCTTTTATTCACTCACCAGAATAACCGGTTACCATTGTCTACTTAAAATCCACTTTAGAACTTTGAAAATGGGGTTTAGTCATCACTTTTCGGATGGATGATGCATGATGCAAGTTTTGGAAGAAGTTTGAAAACATGAGAGTTTTGAAGGAGTTTGAGATAGAAATTTTGACTTGGTAGAAACTTTTGAAAAAGGGATTGGAGTTGAAATAGAAGTTATGACCGCACCATTTTAGGTTGCCTACGTATCTCATTTGGCGAAAATCAGGTCATTCGTAGTTCGGGCAAGAGCCCGATGAAAAATAGGCGCATTAGGGCCTTTGGAAGGTTTGAAGACACTTTCGGGTCTTTGAAAAAGTTTTAGACACTTTGAGATCTTTGGAAGTTGAGAACACTTTTTGGAAGTTGAAGACTTTTTGTAGTCTTGGAAGTTTTGACTTGAAATTGGATGATGGAGTGTTTCGAAAACGTTTTTGGATTAACTTAAGGGAGTTTTGGAAAAATGCCTTGGCATGACTTAAGAGAACTTGAAAGTGTTTTTAAAGTCTTGTTTTGAAACCTTGGAGGCATGACTTTAGAATTGTTTTGATGAATTAATTTTTGAAAGTGGTTTTTGGAAATGGCTAAGGGTTTGGAAACCTAACACGGACAACCTTAGAGGTTGTTCTTGATTTATCCATTGTCCTTGGAATCCCTAATCATGAGAGGGCTAGGGACACCTTAGGTCTGTGACTTTTTGAAAATATTGTTGAAAATGTCTTAAAGATGGAGTGTAAGAACATTCGAAGAGTTTATGGAGTTGGTTTTTTGGAATCAAGAGAGTAGGAGGTATTGAAAAAATAGGTTGTGAGGATCATTTAAAATAAAGTGATTCATTTAAAAAAAAGGGTTCAAGAGTTGGAACCTTGAAGTATACTAACCTAGGTTGGGTTAGCTTATGGTTAAGGATGACCTAAGGTTTACTAACTTGGGTTAGGTTAACCTAGGGTTAAGGTGACATAGGGTTAGCTAACTAGGGTTAAGTTAACATAAGGTGAATGAACTAGGGTCAAGTTAACATAGGGTTGGTTAACTAGGGTCAAGTTAACCTAGGGTTGGTTCGGAAAATGGTTTTGAAAGTTGGTCTAATGCACTTTTGGAAAGAGTTTTGAAAAACAAAAGATGTTATGCAATGGACTTTGGTAGACAACCCCTTTGAAGATCATTTTCATGAAAATTTTGACTTTAGCCAAGAGTATAGTTTATATGGTTGGTGATTGGAGACCATTCCAAGGAAGGTTTCCTCATGGCCATTATAACTTTTATCTTGACAAGAGTGGGGGTTTCAAAAATCAACATAATGATGGCAATTTTTGAAAAATCATTTTTGATGCAAAGATGGAGAGAATGCATTTTTGAAAATCATCTTTTGAGAAGGATTTTGAAAACCATTTTTCAAGGGAAACATTCCATCAAGAGAGGGTTCATATGGCCAACAAAAGGGAGACCACTCAAGAGAGGGTTCCATGGGGCCATTCCACCCACTATACTTGAGAAAGAATGGAAATCTTGAAAATTAGAGAAATGAAAAGCAACCTTTATGCAAGTTAAAATGCAATGATGCCAAAATGAGAGTTAGGGGGTTAGTAGGGGTTTTTCTAAGCTTCAAGGAGCCAACTCTTGGAACAATTTTTAGAAGAAATATAGAGCTTGGAAATGACATAGAGTTTTAAGAGAAATATAAGTATCATAGAACATGACAACAAGTATAAAATGAAGCCAAGCATGCAAAACATGATCAAAATAGTAATATGCAAAGGGTCATGATCACATATAAGACTTTTAGGCTACACCACACAAACAAGGGGCTCCTAGGCCATACCATCTTAAAGTAGGCTAGTGAGAGATCCCCATACACGGTGGCTCTCACTTGCTTTCCTCTAGGCATGATCTAAGAGCCCTCTTGGCTCAAGCATGCAAGAAAAGGGGAAAACACAAATAGAGAATTGCCTAAGTAGGCTAGAAGGGAGAAGATAAGAGTGGGGGAAAACACAAATGTAAAAGGGATACCACCTTTTGCCTTCAACACACTTGTAGTCTTCCAAGGATGCTTTGATTGGAGCTTGAATGACTTCAAGAAGGCTTTGAGGGCTGTTAGGGAGTGTTTGATGGTGTATAAGACTTTATATGTGAAGTATATAGGCTGGGGGATGATGGAATCTAAGCTAAGTGTTGGAGGGATAAAGTGTGTATAGAGATTCGCAGTTTTGGAGTGACTTCAGCAGAGCTTCGCATCAGAAATCAGAGTTGGAATATGCAAAGGGGGGTCTGGTATTTATAGGCATTCTGGAACAGGCATGGCGCGTGTAATACCCTGCCAAAATTTGACCTGGCACATGTAGGACATGCGCAGGTACTGTTCCATTACCAGAATGACACGTGGTACCCTGTGTACTGGTTAAATCTCGACTGTTGATTGAAAGTTGGTCGATCTGATCAAAATTTGAGTGCATGTAGCATAAGCTCAATCACCGAGACGGTTCGTCCAAACTTTGTCTTAATAATTGAGTCAACCGGGAAGGTTTCGGGGGAATTGGTTGCACCCACCGTGCTCTATTAAGGTTTTTCGTGAACTTTCGTGTTTTTGAAAAGTTTGAATTGTGTTTGGAAGCATGGGATATCATCCCAGGAAGCGTGCATAAAAGGACACTTTTGCGGAGCGTCTGTGATACGCTCCAAGGGTTTTCGAAAGTGGTTGTTTTCGTGTTGTGTGATCGAGGCCTTCGAGAAGCGATCTTGTCGATCGGACCGTACCAATGGAAACTACTCTGGAAATACTTTCAGGAATTTCCAGATTTACGCATTTCTCAAGTCGTCTGATAGTGAATTTCGATTGGGGAATCGGGAAAAAAGTCAACCTTGGTGGAGCGTCTGCGAGACGCTCTAGGTGTTGTCGAAAGTTGTAGTTTTTACACCATATGATGGTGGGCTTCAGGAAGCGATCTTTTCGATTGAGCTGTATCGATGGAAAGTTCTATGAACGAGCTCTCGAGAATTCCTTGATTTACGCATTTCTTAAGTCAGTTGACGGTGCGTTATAACTAGGGAATTGGGAAAAAAGACAATTTAGGCGGAGCGTCTGCGAGACGCTCCAGGGAACTTTTATCGGATTGTGCAAGTTTGATGTTGTAGAGTCCTCCTCGGGTTAGACAAGGGTGTATGGTGAAATCTCCTTGCTCAAAATCCCAGGACCGGTGCTATTTCGGGGCATGTTTGGATTGCTAGGGGTAAAACGGTCATTTTGGCCAGGATTGGCTGGAAATGGTTAGGAAAGGTTTGATGTGTCGTGTTAAGCGTATAGGGTTTTTCAGGGGTAGTTTTGGGGGAGTCTTTTACCGTTCGGCGAGGTTTGCGCCATGCTGAGGTGTTTAGGGGCAAAACGGTCATTTTGGCCGGAGTGAGCCAGAATAGGACCGGATTTGGACCAAATGGCGTACGGGGGACACCTAATGATTTAACAACATTTTGGAGGGATGGGCTTATCGTTTTGAGGGATTTTGAACTTTCCCAAAATGCGCCTGGAGGCCCAAAGGGTAGGTTTGGTCATTTTTCACCGAGTCGGACTAGCAGGCGTCGATGTTGACCTAGGTGTTGGTTCCCGTGACCACCCAGTCTCAGAAAACTACCTGTGCGGTGTTGGTCTCTAAGAACGCCTGGTTTTAGAGAGCTACCTATAGGGGTGGTGTTGGTTCTTTAGAACGCCTGGTCCTAGAAAGCGACCTGGAAGGGTGGTGTTGGTCTCTGAGAATGCTCAGTCTCGGAGAACTACCGAATGACAGAGATTCTACATTGGTGGGCTAGCGGGCGCCAAAAGTGAACCGTCTGAAATTTGATGAGGTGTTGGTCCCCGAGATCGCCCGATCCCGGGAAGCTACCTGGATGGTGTTGGTTTCCAGGATCGCCTGGACCGGAAAGCTGCCTGGAATAATGGTGCTTATGGCTCCAACCGGTCCTTATGGGCTTGAGAAGCGACCAATTGGTTGGGTTGGAGATTGAATGGCTCGTTTTGAGCTTGCATGTGCTAAGGTGTCTGAAAACTGGACCCAGTCGAGCCGGAGAGTGCCGAGCGGGCAAAAATGAGGCGCTTACACTACCAACACTTATTTTTTTGAGTGGTGGGTTTCATTGCTTTTTGTTTCATATAACAAATATGGCAATGGTGGTGGTCAATTAAAAAGGCAGAGTATAGCTTATGCCTATGGTTAGTTGGTAGAAATATGGATTTCATATCATTCCAATCCAACTCTCTGAAAAATCTTGACATAGGTGACTTGACTTCTTGTATTTTATAATTTTATTTTCCATCAAAAGCACTTTATCTCATGCTTCTATATCCTTTAATAAATTTATGATAGCTTTCTAAATGCCACATTTGTAAGTGCAGTTCTCAGTGAGCTACTCAGGTTTGAGTTTAAGATCTGGGTCTTATTCACTTACTTGGGACTTACATTTTAACAAAGTTGGGTTGAAGGCTGTTCTTAAAGTGGAGTTCTAGAGAGAGAGAGAGAGAGAGAGTTTGGTGACAATCTTGTGCACTAGAGGGTCTTCAAGTTCTCTGTCTTAGAATAGAAGAGTGAGGACGAGATCTATAGACGATAAGAGTTGCTTGAACTATGGACCAACACAGTAAAAATTTGTGCAAGAAATGTGATTGCATCCTCATTTGATGCTCTGAATTGCTACTTCTACAGTATTGTTTTTGAAGGCTACATACATTCTCTGTTTTATGATGCAAACTGGACAAGGGCATATCTTTAATTTCTATTACTAGTGGGCAAAGTAATAAACATGGGAAAATGTGATAAATGTAATAAATGTATATTTTCCTCCATCTACAGGACTTTGTAAAATCAAAGAGAGGAACTGACAATGGTTTGGCCCTTCAGCTATTGCAATTTAATGAATGCACAGAGAGAGAGAGAGAGAGAGAGAGAGAGAGAGAGAATTACCATGCCAAAAGTGCAAGTCTCACAAAGACAATTTTTCTCGTGGTGCTTTGGGTCAAAAAAGAATTGAAGATCTATAACCAAAAACATATACACCAATTAGCCTCATGACTCAAGAAAACTAGTAGTCATGCTTCTAAAATCGATAGAGAAGAAGCAAGATTTAAGATGGTCAAAACAAATGCTTACATTTCTTGTAACTTCTTTGGGTGAATCATCCTGAAAAAGCTAGTCGAAGTTCCTTCCTCACTGGTGCTAGTATGTTCTTCAGATGGAGCAACAGAGAGAGATTCATTAGGAGAGAGGTCGAATAGACGTTGTGCGGCAAGAGTGAAACGAAATGGCTAAAAAAAACCTAGGGCAATTTGGCGGAAGTAAGGGGGGAATTTTCGCGCCATTGTAGACTAGCTGGATGTTAATGTCGAAGGAGCCAAGCAAAACGATGTCGTTTTTCTTAATGAGGTTCGACTATTAGTGACGGGATTTACCGTCGCAAAAAATCCACCAACCCTATAGCCAATAACGTATTTGCAACCCGAAATTGCGACAACCAACTTTCCCTTCGCAAATACTTGCTATTTGCGTGAACATATTAGCCACGGGTCTTTGCCGTGGCAAATAATCATCTTTTCCAATGGCTATGTCTGCCGTCACTAATAAGTTGAGGCAAAAAGCCTATTTTCTAGTAGTAAATATAGTAGATGTAACTTTGGATTAATAATAATGAGCACTACAATCTACTTCATTAGATGGTTAAATGCTTTTTTTTTGTTATTATAATATCTATTATGTTTGTTTTAGTCATCTATGTATTGGATAAGAGAGGAAAAAAAAAATCTAAAAGTGAATGTATGTTATATGAAAATTTATAGTTTAAGGAAGAGTCATTTCATTTCCTTCTTCGTTCTTTACCAAGATGTGAAAACACTATGGAGACTTTGACAAAATGAATAAGGATCAATTGATAGGCATTTTGTTTGAGGAAGAGAATCTAGGATGAACGCTTTCTGTTCTCAAATTTTTTCTTTTAAATTTCCACTGTGAGTATACACATACATAAAAACCATCCACCTAATGGTCACCGCGAAGGAACCCCACCACGGCCACCACCTCTTTTGTTTGGGATAGCAAAGGAACCCGACATCTCAGATCCCAAGCCTAGCCCACCCCTAATGTGATAGGTATTGGGTAATACTAATTGAGATCAAGTCGAGTTTGAGAAAAATGTACAATAACGTTAACTCGCCGCACTCTGAGCTTGCTCTGTTTGTACACATATTTATTTATTAATATTTTATAGATAAATATTACATTCTAGTAACAACAATGTTATTTTTCCTTTATTTATATATTTTAGTCTTTGTTTTGTCTATAATGTGTTTGAAAAAATTAATAACATAAAGGAGACGAGGTGAGGTGGGGCAGGGATGAAGGAGGGGTTAAGCGGGGTGGGACGGGTCAGGTGTAAAGGGGTAGGGGAAGGGATTACTATGGTGGGGCAAGGATTGGAGAGAGGTCATGACCCATACCTACCCCGTTATCATTCCTATTCTATAGCCACCACCATCAACTAATCTTCTACCCGTCCACATCCCTCTATATCTGGCTCTATAACTATTTAATGGTTCAATTAAACAACATGCCTTCCTCATAGAAAAACTGAGCAATTCATTTAGCAAAGTTTCCCTAATTTTTTATTATTTATTCTTTAGAAATTATTACCCACCTAATACCGATGACACGTAGTACTCTAAGCCTGTGTTTGGATGCAAGAATAGATTAAAGCTTCCTTCATTGACTGATTAGATGGAAAGAATTAAGTTGTTTTATGAGCCCTTAGAGAGATGAAGTATTGTTTCAAGGAAGGGTGTTCCCTAGTTTTGGCATTGGAGAAGAGGAACTCCATCAAAAGGAAAGGAGTGAGTAGATCGAAGAAGAATGAGTTTAGAAAATGTGGTGGTGTTAAGATAGGTATAGCAATAGGGCTGGTTTAGGCTGTGGGACTCTTATCCCATTCTCGCCCTGCTTTGGTAACCCTTTCCCGTCCTGTCTCCTTTATGTTAGTGATTCTTTTAATCACATCATAGACAAAGCTAGGGATAAAATCATAAAAATAAGAGAAAAATCACAATATTCATATCTTAGTAAAATATGTGCATATAAAAAAATAAATATATGTATAAACGAGGCGGGTTCAGATTGGGATGGATTGTTGCACCTTATCCCTAAACTTGCCATGCCTCGATTAATATTACCACACACCCATTCCAGTAGGTGTGAGGCGAAGACCCGAGATATCGGGTATTTTGTCATCCCTATTAGATGATGATCAGTAGTTGAATGAGATTTTTAGATTGACAGTATTGACCTTAGTGAATCATGGAAGGTACCCCATATCAATTCCTCTCTCTCTTTCCATATATATATTTATATATATGTCATAGTATCTTTTTTATTTTATTTTATATGATTAGTGCCAATTTTTGTTTCCCCTTTTTGTTTCTTTGTGGATTTGTAGATAATGATGATTAAATTAAGTTTCATGTTGTTTGGGTACTTGAATGTTTTATTCGACAAAGGGACAACTCATTTAATGTGTTTGTCTATTTCTTTCCACTCTTTTTTTGTTTTGTTTTTTCTTTCCAATAAAAGCAATATTATAAGTGGCACTTGAACAGTTGAACCTTTAGGGGTTTGTATGATTATTAAGAAATGAAGGGAATGGAAGAAAAAATTATTTGGTTTCTAATTTAGGAAGGAAAAGAGGAGAAAGAGAAAAGAAAGGGAAGATAAAGTTATTTTCTTCTTACTTTCTTTTTGTAAGCACCCCATTTTTGCCTGTTTGGTAATCTCCAGCCCGACCAGATCCAATTTTTAAACATCACAACACATACGAGCCCAAGACGTCTCTTTCAAACTCCATTCCAATTAGCTAGTCGCTTCCCGAGCCCATAAGGCCCAATCAAAGCTGCAAAGACCATATTGTCCATAGGTACTCCATGCATCTTTCTAAGACCAGGTGGTCTTGGGAGCCAACACCATCCAGGCAGCTTTCTGAGATCGGGCGATCTCGAAAACCAACTACATCTAGGCAGCTTTCTGAGACTGGGCAATCTCAAGAACCAATGCCATTTAGGTAGCTTCCCGAGATCGGGCGATCTCAGGGACTAACACCTTATCAAATTGCAGACGGTTCACTTTTGGCGCCTACTAGCCCAGCAATGTAGAATGTCCATCATTTGGTAGTTCTCCAAGACCAAGCATTCTCAGGAACCAACATCACCCCATAGGTAGCTTTTTTAAACCAGGCGTTCTTAGAAATCAATCCCCCCCCCCCCAGGTAACTCTCTATGACTGGACGGCCTCGGGGACCAACACCACATAGGTAGATTTCCTAGACCGGGCGGTCTAAGGAACCAATACCTAGGTCAACACCAGCGCTTACTAGCCCAACTTGGTGAAAAATGGCCAAATCTGCCCCTTGGGCCTCCAGGCACGCCTTAAGAAAGTTTAAAATCCCTCAAGACGGTAAGTCTACCATTTCAAAGTGTTCCTAGACAGTTAGGCATACTCAACGCACTATCCTGTCCAACTTCGGTCCTATTCTGGTCAATTCTGGTCAGAATGACCATTTTGCCCCTGAACGCCCCAACACAATACAAATCCTATCAAACAGTGAAAACATCTTTCAAGAGCATCCCTGAATAGTCTGGTACGCTTAACACGCTACTCCAATCCATTTTGACCCATTTCAACTAAGCCCAGTCATAATGACCATTTTACCCCTAGTAGCTTGAGTGCGCCCCGAAACCACATCGGCTCTGGGTATCAAGCCGGTAGACTATATCATACACCTCTATTTAACCCAAGGTGAGCCCCACGACTTTAAACACTCCTGACTCAACGAAAGTCCCCTGGAGCGTCTCGCAGACACTCCGCTAGGATTGTCTTTTCTCCCGATTCCCTAATTATATCACACCAGCAAATGACTTGAGAAATGAAAAAATCAAGGACCATAGGTCTTTCTATCGATATAGCTTGATTGAATAGATCGCTTCTTGAAGCCTCTGATTGCATGGCTCGAAAACTGTAACTTTAGTAAACTTTGGAGCATCTCACAGACGCTTTGCTAAGGTTGTCTTTTTATCCAATTCTCTGATTATAACGCACCGTCAAACGACTTAAGAAATGCGTAACTCTGGGAATTTTTGAAATTATTTCTAGAGAACTGTACATCGGTACAGTTCGATCGGAGAGATCACTTCCTAAAGTCCCTGATCACGTGGCCCAAAAATGACTACGTTTGAATAGCAGCGGAGCGTATCACAGATACTTTGCAAAAGTGTGTTTTCGTGCACACGTCCTGAGACAATATCTCATTCTTCTGAACACCTTTTAAACTCCCTGAAAATTTAAAGTTCTTGAGAAACACTAGGAGAATATTGTGGATGCAAGCGATTTCTTCGAATCTTTTCTAGATTGCACAATTATTGAGGCAAAATTTAAACGATCGTTTTCAGCGGAGCGCATACTACATGCGCTTGGATTTTGATCATATCAATCAAACTTTGCTTACCCCTTAAGATTTAGCCAGTATAAAGTGTGCCATGTGGCATTCGAAGAGAGGAACAATACTGGCGCATGTAACACATACGCCAGGGCAATTTGCCAGGTCCCTCTAGGTTTGCCTATAAATACAGGCCTCTTCCTTTGTATATTCCACAATCGAAATTGGTAGCCAAACTCTGCAGAAATCTCTTCTGAACCTTGAATTCCTATATACATCTCACATTTCAAGCACTTAAGTTAGATTCCACCTCCCTCTAGCCCAAACATTACACCTATATAGCCTTCAATGCCATAGAAGACTGCATTCCACCCCTTCAAGCCTTTCCAAGGCTATTCAAGCTCAAGTCAAAGTATCCATGGAGGTTTGAAAGTGTTTGAAGGTGAAAGGTAGTATTCTCTTTACATTTTTGCAATTCCCACTCCTCTCTTCTCCCTCCTAACCTACTTAGGCTATTCTCTATTTTAACCCCCATCTTCTACCCCCTTTTCTTACATGCTTAAAATAAGGAAGCTCTTAGTTCATACCTAGAGGAAAGTTTGTGAGAGCCACCGTGTAGGGAACCTCTCACAAACCTACTTTAAAATGGTATGGCCTTGGGGCCCCTTGCAATTTGGTGAAGCCTCTAGCCTTATATGATTCCATGACCTCTTTGCATATGGTTATCTTATTCATGTTTTACATGCTTGGCTTTATTTTCATGTTCACAACCATTTTTTCAAAACTTTCACTATCTCTTTTCTATATCATTCACAAAGCTCCATATTTAAATGATTCCCTAAGCATGGTTCTAGAGTTGGTTCCTTGAAACCTAGATCAAACCTTCAATTTCTACACCTTAGAAAACTCTCTTTAAGTTCCTTGACTTTATTTTGTAACCCTACATTTCATTACTTTTCAAAATTGCACTAAAATGGCTCTCAAACCCTCTTCTTCCATATTGATTTTCAAGGATTTTACTTTCTTGAACTTTGTGGTTGAAATCGTCCCTTGGAACCCTCTCTTGACCGGTTTTCCCATTATCTTGACCATATGAACCCTATTTCATTAGAGTTGGTTCTATTTACTTTAAAAGGGTTTTTAAAACAACCCTCTTCAAGAAGGGTTCTCAAATTTCATTCTCTTTAATTTGTATAAAAATGGTTTTCCAAAAACTACCATTTTCATCTTGATTTTCTAGAAGTTTTGCTCTCTTGAATATTGTGGTTGGTGTTAGGAATTTATACTAAAAGATATGCTTTGTGTAATGGCGTTAGTATTTATTAATAAATTAGTTATTCCATTTTAATGAGAATCTGTGTGAGCAATAGTTGCATTGCATTATTTATTTAATGATTATGCATGTGTGTCTCTTATTCTGTATAGTAGATGATTTGGTGTATAGAGTACGACTTATACACGGAAGATCAGATCATGGAATATAAGCTTATCGTTCACAGTCTTAGATGGAACTGGACACACCATCAATAGGACTGTAGTACAAGGTTTTAACAGGTCTGTCTTGACTATGGGGGACGGTATAGTTCCGACTCCTTGTACTAGTACACTTTGTGTGTATTGAATAGGACTGTATTAGGGTAATTATTTTTATACTGACTATATGAAACAATTAATATCTCATGATTATTATGAGTGCTTATTTTCTTAATCCTAATATAATAAATAGACACGTGCATGTAGTGTTTATTGTTTTGATTCATAGAAGAGTGAGATTTGTTGTGAGTCAATAAACTCACTATGTTGGACAATAACATTACGTGTATGGTGAATATTAATTATTGATGGAATCCACGTCCAGGTATAGGGATTGATGATACCCCCTTGAGGAAGTTTATGAGTTTTGATTATGTAAAACCCTGCAGGTGGATTATAAATCTGACATATCAAATAAGTTAAGTGGAAGGTCTCAAGGAATTAAATAAGTCTATGAAATTTAATTGTCAGTAATTTAATTTAATAGATAGGTATCTGTAATCTTAACGTGAGGAGATAAATAAGCATTTAATAATATGGAGCTCGAAATATAATTCCTAGTATAACAAGGAGTGCAATTATAATTCATTAGTGGTATAAATTGTGATTTACGTAAATAAGGATTAATCCTTGTTGGATTAGGAATCCTTATTTGTGTAGGAAGTCCTAGTTATACTAATTATATAGTCCCTATTTTAGCCTCTATATATATACACTCTAAGAGCTGCTAGGGTTACGCTTACTCATAATTGAGAGATACACGTTTTTGTGAGGAAGAGAAATCCTAGTAGCGGTAAGCCCACTCTCTCTGGAGTAAGGCGTATACGAGGGATACAACAGAAGTTCGAAGGTTGAGTTTGAGCAGTTGATTCATGCTTGTTTCTATTACTTGACTTGTGCTTGTTGCTGATATTTGTTATTTGGGATCAAACTAGAGAGATCTCGAAGGTATGATTCTAATCACGTAGATTAGACTATGCTAATCAGATCAGAATTTTTGGTAGTATGCGTATGTACTATATCCAAGTAGTGGGAAATTCCACCATCTCCAGCAATTGGAATGGTCCTATGGAGTCCTCCTATGAGTGATTTCCTTCAAATCAACCATATAAACCTTTATTCATTAGAGTAGTTGTCAAAATCTTAAAAGTTAGTTTTCCAACCCCCCCTTTTCAAATAATAATTCTCTTTAATTTTCCAGTCTTCAAAATATCTATTGATTTTCATAAGTTTCACTCTCTTGAGCTAGTAGTTGAAATGGTTCTAAGATAATCCTCTCTTGAGTGGTTTCCAAATATCAACAATAGGACCCTAACACTCACTTGAGTGGTTTTCATGAAATGGTTTTCAAAACCTAATTTCAAATTTTATGCATAAAACCACCTTTCTAAAATGCTAGTTCAAAACAACCTTTCAATCCTAGGTTAACTTGACCCTAGTTATCCAAACCCTAGGTTAACCTAACCTTAGTTAGTTAACCCTACGTCAAACCTAAGGTTACTTTAACCTTAGGTTCACCTAACCTAGGTTAGTTAACCCTAGGTCACCTTAACCCAAGGTTGACCTAACCCTAGTTAGTTAACCCCAGGTCAACCCCAACCTAGGTTAATAAGCTTCAAGGTTCCAATTCAAAGACCTCTTTTTAAATAATCTTTCAACTCAAAAAATCATTTTCATAACACACTTTCAAAAACAATTCTATTCTTTTAAGATTTCAAAAATCAGCTCTAAAACATTTTCAAATATCCCTACACTCTATCTTTAAAAATGTCTCCAAGAAGTTCTCCAAAACTTGTCTCGACCAAAATGGCTAGACACTTAACATTTTTCAAAAATTACTTTTAAAAATGTTTTCAAGAACTCACAACCCCAAAAGATCCCTAACCTTATACGGTTAGGGATTCCAAGGGAATGTGATACACTAAGTACAACCTTCAAGGTTGTCTATGCTAAGATTCTAAAAACCCTAAGTGTTTTCAAAAGTTCTTTTCAAATATCATATTCTTGAAACAACTTTAATCCTTCCATGGTTAGAAATTCAAAAAGGGTTCCATAACCCTAAAGTTTTAAAAATGAAAGGGAAGTTGCTAGCACTTTTTTTTTTTTTTTTTAAGTTTTCAAAACTCGTAGCCCTAGAGTAGTTTAGTTCTTCAACGACTAACTTCTTAAAGGTGATGAAACATTAAACATGCCTTTCATAAGGCATTCAAAGACTATTTTTAGAAGAATTTCGAAGACAAGTTCACAAGAGCATTTCCAATCCAAACTCTACCTCTAAAGTTTTCAAAACAAGACTTCAAAACATTTCCAAAACTCCCTCGAGTTGTTTCAAGAGCATTTCAGAACTCTTTTGAGGTGATTTCAAAATCGTTTAAAAACATCCTCAAACCCGATTTCAAAAACACTCAAAAAATTTCAAATTCTATCTCAAAGGCATTTTTCTAAGCTCTCAAGTTCTCTTTATCCGAAGACCTCAAAGTGTCTTTAAACATTTCCAAAGACCTCAAAGTTTCTTTGGAACTTTCCAATGGCCTCAATGCGCCTCTTTTCCATCGAGTCCTTGCCCGAACTAGGAATGACCTGATTCTCACCAAATAAAATACGTAGGCAACCTGAAATAGTGCAATCATAATGCTTATTCCAACCCAAGTTCCCTTTTCAAAAATTTTCATCAATTCAAGATTTATATTTTGAATCCCTTCAAAACTTACATGTTTTCAAACATTTTTCCTAAAACTTGCATCATGCATCATTTATCTGAAAAGTGATGACCCAACCCCATTTTTAAAATTCTAAAGTAGATATTAAGTGGATAAAAATAACCGGTTATTCAAATGAATGAATTAAGGGTGATTAGATATGTAGGTACTAAAAGGGCGGGATAGAGTGATGACCTTAGGATATCTTCCTTGCACATAACTAACCCCCGGACTATAAATTTCTATTTTGAAAGACCAAAATTGGAGTCATGTTTTCAAAAGGGCTTTTAAAAGGTTGTCGAGACTTTTTTTTCCAAAAACCTTTTTAGAAAGACATTTTTAAAACTTTTTCGAAAAACCTAAGTTTAGTCTTCGGATTACACTTAGTTTTAGATGATCTAACACATCTTTAACTATGTTAGGTAGCGACTTCTATTTTTTTTTTTTTCAAAAAGCCCTCAAGTCAAATCAAGTTTTCAAGTTCAAACCTCGTCACATTTGTCCTTTAGGAGGATGAGTTCAAACAAGAGAGCACCGTGCTTTTTTTTGAGCCAAGAAGGCTTGTTTAAAAACCGAGGCGCACACTTTTTATTTTCTTTTCTATTATTTTTTAATAGATATCATATTATTTCTCTTTGTCTCTCTTTTTTAATTTCAAACAAGGGAAAAGTGATTTTCCTTTCAATTTTCTCTTATTGTCTTTACATATCAAACAAAGAATCAAAAATAACTTTCTCTTTACTTTCTCTCCCACTTCCCTTCCTTTCCCTTTCCCTTTCCCTTTCCCTTTCCCTTTTGATTGCACCTCAAAAGAGTAATCCTAATCTTCAATTTTGTGCTTTGTTAGTGTTAGAATAATTGTATATAGCTTAATCTAGTTGATTTTTAGTTCTAATAATGTTTTATTTGCTTTTGTAGGATATGGGAGCTAATGGAGGCAAAATGGGTTCAAAGTGAACAAACCAGTGATGGAAATTTGATACTGTCTTGGTATATTGGCTATAACTTTTAACTCTAATCTCCTATTAAGTTGATTTTTACGTTATTTTAAAGAAGACTTCAAGATCAACAATTTTTTCTCTAATGTGAATTTACTGAATCGGTTTCTAAAGTAGTAAAAATTGAGCTGCAAAGTTGCTAGTCGTTAGGATGCCACTTTTGATAGTCCCGACGACCTGAGAAGGGAGAAATGTCTTTGACTGATCGTCAGGATGATAATTTTGATCATCCTAACAGTCAGAGAGCTCAACTTCAGCAAGAAGTTACCATCGAGATGGGTCCCATCTCTGTCCTGACGTTGGGCCTGTAACAAACTTTTGTATCTATCATATTCCTATCGTTGAGCGCAGGGGGTGTAAAAGGCAGAGTAGGCCATTTTAGCTGATATAGAGAGTTAGATTTAGTATATTTTTAGAGTGAGAAAGTCTTAGATAGCTTATATATTTTGTATTAGGAGTAGTTTTAGAGAAAGAAACTCTATTTTCCTTTACTTTCTTGCACTTTCTTTCATTTTTCTATTAACCAAACATTAGAATTTCATACAAATAATGTTAGATCTACATTTATTCATGCTTTCTATTATGGAATCAAGTAGTTAAAGCCCAATTTGAGTGTAATTATGAAGATACACCAAGGATCTTCTAGCATTTCCATGGAGGTATATGATTCTCATTAAAATATCCTACGATTTCTCGAATTCTACTTGATTGGGTTTTGGATCTACTAGAAAATTTAGGTTCATAACACAATTTGGTAACTCTTTTGCACAATTTTTCAATTGGAATAGGGATTGCACAAATATGAGGTTTAAACCTATGATTCTATCAATAGCTTATACTCCTAATCTCAATTGGGAGTGAATCCATAGTTTTATAGTCGAAATCTTCCGAATCAAGGATTTATGGAGTAATCCTTGTTTTGAGTTAACAAACCTCTATTGGAATTCTTGTTGAACTTGATAGATCGGATCACTTGCACTCGAATCCATTTTGATTGCATAGAAATCAGTTTATAATTGCTTTGAATTTCAATTCTCTTATTTTGCATTAATAATTTGATAGCCATTAGCTTCTATTTTCAATTGCATTAGTATAATTGTTAGTTAGAAACATCAATCTCTCAAACAACAAAGGAATTTCAATTCATTTAATTGTTGTTCAATTCATGTTAGATTAGTGTTCTCCAAGTGTTCATAGCCTATATTTGGCTTGGTCCTCGAGGAAATCAACTCCGGTATTCACAAGATTTATACTTCAATCGTAGCACCCGTTCTCTTAGGGGGTTACATCATCTTTGGGAGCAATCCAAGTTTTGGTGCCGTTGTCAGGGACCAAAGGCACGGAGGCAAGCATTAAAGGACATTGGGTTGAAGAGCAATTGGTGGATTGGATCTCCATTTATCCACCACGATGAAGTAATCTTTGGCTAAGGACATGGGTAACTTCATTCCACTCCTCTTATGTGATACCATGTTGGATTTTGTTTATTTCTTTTCTTCTTTATTTTAGGACTCTTTTGTTTGAGTAGTGTAGAATTTGAATTGTGTTTGATAATTGAATTAGAGGATTGTTAGTGGTGGTTAGGAATTGGGTGCTAATTGTTTATTGGTATTATTATTTTGCATACAGAGATTGGAGGCTTGATTGGATTGAAATTGAAATTGTTTGAATTGGTGAAGATTTAGATTGGAGGGTTTGGAAGGAAATTGGTTGTTGTGGATTGTGAATTGAGTTGTTGAGGCACTGATTGTCAATTTGTTTGTGCACTGCATAATATTTTTGTATTCATGACTCAATCGGTAGGCATTCCAGAGTGAACCCCAATAGTCATTTCATCATGCTTAGTAGCACATTTTCTCACACATCATCTCAACACATTAACATAAGTACAATGATATACTCTTCTCCATGGGTTGAGAATGGTGGTGTGGAGGCACCTCCTTGTTGTTCTCTTAGAGACTACATTTCAGCTAATGAGACTAGAACCCAAGAACCATCTTCCTGGTCTCTTGTAAGCACTCTATTTTTGCCTACTTGGCAATCTCCAACCCAACCGGACTCACATTCACATCGGCAGAGACACATTCAAGCCTAAACTGGCTTTCCAGATCCAATCCAGATAATGAATCACTTAACGAGCCTGTTAGGCCCAATAGAGGCAAAATAACCAAAATGCCCTTGGGGCATTACTTGATCCAATTCCAGTTGGCACGTTTTCTTAAAGACGGTAAATTCCTATTTCAACCTTAATTCTAGTTCTAATTCCAATTCATACCAATCAATCAAACTCAATCGGGCACGTTTATTGAGAAAGTTCAAAAGCCCTCAGAACAATAAGTCCCTTCACACTCGTCGACCGGGACAAAACCAAAGTCTCCAAGATGGTAGAGCGGCCCACTTCTGGTGCATGCTAGCCGGCCAATGTAGAATGTCTGCTATTTGGCATGTCTTTTGAAAAAGTTGATCCCTTAGAGGGTAAGCTCATCTAGCATGGCACGTTTACCAAGAAAGTACAAAACCCCGTGAAATGATAAGCCCTTATACACCCATCAATCGGGATGAAACCCAAGTCCTCGAGATGGTAGAGTGGTTCACTTCTGGTGCCTGCTAGCCCGCCAACGAAGAATGTCTGCTATCCGGCACATCAATAGGGAAAGTACTACAGGCCTCGAGGCGATAAGACCATCCAGCAGCTTCCTGAGATCAGGTAGTCTCCAGAATAAATGCACACTGCTAGAGTGATAAAAACACTCATAAACATCGCAACCGTTAAAGTGACAAAAACACTAGTAAACAGGTCGACATCGAGAATGCCAACAAACCCCTATGTTACGGGACCAAACACGCCTCTTGGCTATGACATGTTTACCAGAGGATAGGTACCTTTAGAAACCAACTCGTTACACACTGTCATAGTGAAGGAAACACTCAAAACCTAGGTCAACACAGCCTACTAGCCTATTCTGGTGAAAAATGACCAAATTACCCCCTTGGGCCCCATCAAAACGCTTCTTGAGAAAGTACCTAATACCTTAGAGCAGTAAGTCCAGCCTTCCAAGATTGTCCAAAAATAATCTAGTACATTTTAGTGCCTTCCAGTCGCTTCCGAATCAATTCTGAGAGCATTCGGTCAAAATAACCACATCGCCCTAAGCATTCAATCACCTCTGGGAACCACACTGGATTTGGGTATTAAACCGGTTACCTTCTAAGGATACTTCTAATAGTATTCCTAACATTTTAATATCTTTCTAGACCATTTTGAGTCCATTCTAGTAAACCCGGTGCGAAATGACCATCTTTGCCCGGTAGGTTGGTCGCCTTTTCCAACCACACTGGCTCTGGGTATGAAATCGGAAATCCCTAAGAATAGTCTCAACAGTGTTTCCAATCTTCAAGTCTTCTCACAGATCACTTCGGATCGATTGCGGTGTTCCCCTGGTTTAATTGACCGTTTTGCCTCTAGTGGGATGGTCACTTTTTTTTAATTATTCCAACACTGGTTCTCAAGCCAGCTACTTTTGGGACACTCTTTCAAGGGTTCCCATCCATTCTCAAGCTAGTCTGGTTACTTGGAACCTTTCGAATCATTCTCGAACTTTTCAAAGTTACCCTTAGTGAACCCAAGCCAAAAATTACATGACAGTCATTAAGACAGGCACCCAAATCTTCTGCCTTGTGTCATAAGGGTTAAAGATTTATTTCTTGTCGCTTCAAAAATTCCCAAAGGAGTGGTGCTAAGCCAAAAAAATGGCCTGGCGCCACTGCAACAGGTGCCAATCACTATTTCAATGGCCTATAAGTATAGGCAAACCCCCTGCGTATTCTGGGTTTGAAAAATCACTCCAAAAACTCTGCCTCTCTGAAAATAGAGCTCAAGTTCCCTCAAAACCTCAATTCTCTCAAGCCCACTCAAACCCTAGCCTCTATACACTCAAGCCCTAGCCTCCGTACTATATATACACTCAAGTCCTTGCCTCTAAGCATCCATTAAAGATCAATTGCTACACATTCAAGGCTCTCAAATCCAAAAAAAAGTTCATCATCAAAGCAATATAGAAAAGAGAAGACAAGGTATGTTTCTATTTAAATTATGGAATCCCCCTCTCTCTTCTCTATCTTAACCCACTTGTGTTTTTTTCTATTTTAACCCCCATCTTCTACCTCCTCTTCTTGCATGCCTAGAAAGGCCTTGGAGGGAATCACCATGTCAGAGATTCTCTTTGAGTACAACCTAAAACGGTGTGGGTCTGGCCCCCTTGGTTATGTGGTGAAACCTAACCTTGTATGTTCATGTCCCTATTGCATTTTTGCTATCATGATCGCGCATTCAAATGTGTTTTTCAAACTTGCATTCAAATTTGTTTTCAAAACTTGCATTCAAAACCTTTTCCTTCAAAGTTGTTTTCAAAATCACAATCTTAAGATGATTATAGTCATTCCATGGTTAGGGTTGCTTTAGGAAAGTGAGAAATTCAAGAGACTCTCAAAAGCCTATATTCAAAATTTTCTAAAATAAGTTTTGCAAATCCACTTTCTACAAATCGTTTTCAAATATTTACTTTCTAAAAACTCTTTGTCTTAAAATCCAGGTCAAAACCCTAGAGTCCATATTTAGGAAACCATAGTTTCCTCGTAAAAACTCATAGCTCTCTATTTGCATCAAAATTGTAGATTTTCAAAACTATTTTCTACATAAAATTTTATATTTCCAAATTCAAGTTCAACTTCATATCATAGATTTTCTAACTCCAAAGTCACATAAAATGATAGCTTTTTCAAAACCAAAGCTTTCTAACTTCAAGTCAAATCAAATCTATTTCAAGTATGAAACCAAATCAAATCATCTATTTTTGAAAATAAAATCCATTCTTCAACTTGATGAAATAAAGATCAAACCTTCCCTAATTTAAATCTTCAAATCGTTCCTAATTTCAAACTTTCAAATCTTTCTCAGTTTCAAACATTTAAATCTTGCCGAATTCAAATTTTCAAATCTTTCCTAAATCCAAATATTTCCTAATTTCAAATCTTCCTTAATTCAAACCTTTCTTAAATCAATTATTTCCTAAAATGGAAACTTTCCGAAAATAAACTTTCCTAATTTGAAACTTTCTAATTCTAAACTTTTCAAATTCAGAAATTTCCTAATTCAAAACTTTCTAAAATCATGTTTTTCCAAAATCAAACTTTTCAAGTGCATGTTTAAACCCTAGGTTATCTAAGTCCTAGGAGGTCAAAACCTAAGTCAACCCCTAACCCTAAGTTAGGTAACTTTAACTCATTTTTAATGGTTTTCAAACTCTAATTCAAGTCAAGATGATTTCAAAGTCCAATTAAAGCTTTCCAAAATAAGTCCAAGTTCGATTTCAAATTAAAGTCAATTTCAAATCAAAGTTCAATTTCCAATCTTCAAAACAAAGTTCAAACAAGAACCTTTATAAATCAACCAAGACCCCAAAGTGTCTATTTTCAATCGGACCTCGAGTCCGAAACTACGACTGACGTGATTCGTAACAAAGGAATACATAGGCAACCCTCATGGGTGTAGTCACAACATTTTTCAAAATTTTAATTATGTTTTTCAAAATTGCTCTTCAAATTCTTTTTATACACTTGCATATCATGCATCATATTATCCCTAAAGTGATGACTCAAACCTTTTTTCAAAATTCTTCTTAAGGTAGATATAATTGGACATTGGATAATCAAAGATTCTAAATGAGTGAACCTAGGTTGAAAAGATCTGTAGGTACTACAAGGGCGGGATAAGGTGATAGCCTAGTGCATCTTCCCTATATATAACCAACCTCTGAATCTAGAATCACTGTTTTCAAAAGAACAAATATGGAGTTATTTTCAAAAAGGGCTTAAATCTTTCTAAAGGTTGCCAAACAACCTGTTTTCTCCAAAAAAAAAAAAAAAACCCTCTCTTGAGGAAGTTTTTCAAAACCTTTTCAAAAACCCTAAGTTTAATCTTTGGATTGCACTTAATTTTAGGTTTCTTAACTCATTTTAACAAAGTTGGGTGGCGACTCCAAAATTTTTCCAAAAGCCCTTATTCAAGTCAATTTTCAATTCAAACTTGGTCGCATTTGTCCTTCTAGGAAGATGTGTTCTAACGAGAGAGTACTGTATATTTCCCACATATCATCTCAAGGTGAGAAAAACTGAGGCATGACAGCTGGTGACTCTGCTGGGAATGCTTAGAGGGTTAGGCCAATTTGATGTTTGTTCACCCTTCACTTACCTAGAATCTTCGTTTAATTAGTCCAATTCTATCCACTTCAAAAATTTCAAAATCAACCTTTTAAAAGTTGTTTTCAAATACGTGCCATCATTTGCATTCAATTCATATTTAATCATTCTATCTTACATTAAGTTTGCATCAAGGTACTGACTTTTTACATTTTATTTTGTAGGTGGACCATGTTCACATTTATTTTTATTGTCTATATAAACTGTTATGAATGACACGATAGAAGGGACATGCTGGATAAGAGTTGTTGGGTCCTTTCCTTTGATTTTCAAAATTTCATACACACACACTGAACATGCACTCGCATTTGTATATTTGCATTCTCTATCTGATTACGTCGCTTCTAGTTAGAAGGGGAAACAGAATATTGGTTATGGGTGGATGCTGCGTTAGTATCTTAGCCTACGGCCTCTTGATGGTTTCCTCTCGGGGAGTGGGCCTAGGTTTGAAGATTCGAGAGCCGAGCCTTCTTAGGAAGCATTAGTAAACCTTTAACCTCATGCTCATGTAGAAACGTGTGCATAGTGGAACCTCTGCCGGATTTAAGACACGCACGTCAATTTCAAAATCATGGAGGAAAGGGCGACCACTTTACTTTCCTTTATTCTTGTCTATTCCTGTTGTTATAATGCTTATATAATGTTCATGCATGTATATTTACTTTACTATTGTATTCTCTCTCCCTATACTCTGGCATACATATATACACATTCAATGCTTCATTTCAAGACAAGAGTTCCAAAGTAACTCAAGTCATTACATTCTCATGCATATGATCAACCCATAGAGAGTGACATCAAGCTCATTCTCCCTTGCTTAAAACCTACCAAAATTCTAAGGGTTCCTATGCAACCCTAAGGACTCGTGGCATGCATTTCAAGACAACTCATAGGGCTCCCAAGAAGACAATAAGTGAATCCGAAAGCAAAGTCCCTCACCAACCTCCATCAAAGTAGGTGAATTCGAAGACTCAAGAGTATTTAGGATTTCAAATGTAAAAGTAGATAGACGGAAGTCCCAAGAAAAATGTTTCCCCTCCTCCTATTACAATGTACTTTAACTACATGTATTCAAGCTCGAATTCAGTGATTAGGTTAATACCTTTCCTTTGTTTCCATGGATGAATGTATGAATGTATGATTGATTCCAGACACAATATGGTATTTGCATACAAGGGCAACCTCCCATCTCCAAAAGTGAGCTAACACATCATGTTTAATCCATCTCAAAGAGCAGGGGCACCCCTAAACATACATTGCATAAAAACTTTCAAATCAAGACATTAACTTATCTTTTGTTTCTTGTCTTTTATCTTCTCCCCTCATCTCCAAGTACTAAGAAAATCGAAGGCAGAAGCAGGACAAGAAGGGGGTCTTCTAAATCATTCATTTATTGTATCGTGCTTCTCACATATTCATTACCATTATGCTCATGCATTTATATCTATTCTGGGACAAAAGTTTCAAGAAACTCAAGTCATTATATTCTCATGCATTTAATCAAGCATAGAGAGAAAAGAGCAATCCAATCTTATGTTAATCGAACCTACCAAAACTCATAAGGGTTTCTCAATCCTAAGGATTCATGACATGCAAATAACCATATCTCAAGAGGGGCCCAAATCTCTCTTCGTCCATGGAAGCGAGATTCCCCAAACAGAGAATCATCAACTGGACCATGCCGAAGAGGTATTGTATTGCATAATAGGGGCAAAATTCTGCCTTCAAAATGGACTCAACATCATGCCTAGATTCCTTCCAAAAAGGGACCTTCACAGGGCATGCATTGTATAAAACCTTCAACTTCAGATGCTAATTGCATTTTATTTTTATTTTTCTTTTTTTAGGCTCGAGAGCACAGCCAAACCTATGACACACTTTTGCATCACATCTAGTTCAAAACTCATAAAAGGATAAGTCTATTCACTAGAAGAACCCAACCTGTAGAAGTGATGGACCATTCATTAGCAAAGTGTTACCTCTCAAATAGTAGCCTCAGTGTCATGCCATAATCTATAAAGCTTTGTCAACATGCTATTTGAAAAATCTAGCCCATCCCAGCCGCTTGACAGAAGGTGCCAACCCAAGAATGAACTAGGGGCACGGGTATAGAGCAGTCCTCATCTGAAAGAACCAGTAGACTACCATTCTAACCAAGATCATTGACTGACAATCCATCCAAAAGAATCATTATCAAAGCTTGTTCCATGAACAGGATATCTCAATCCAAGGCATTAGGCCTCTTATACCAGTCCACCTTGCTTAAGGCTCTATTAATCTAGCAGCATCAAGATAAGTAGTTGGTTGATCAAACCATCTATCAAAGTCCTCAGACCCTAGAGGCCTTAATAAAGCCTACAGGAGGAACCTCTTGATTTTAGCTTATCAAAGTATCATGTAAATATCAAGTACATAATAGGCTAATCTAAAATAAATGACTCTTAATTATAAAATACTTCCTTTATCGTGCTAAAATCATTTTTAGAAAAACTTGTAGGGTATCCAAAGTTTGGCATCTTTTGACCCTAAAGACTTTCCAAACGTCCTCTACAGATTCGGCCTCCCATGAGTCCATCACAACAGATAATGCATGATGACAAAGCTCCGCCAAACTTTCAAGATCAATCCCTACAACTTAGTAGCCTACATTCCATAAACAAATGGAGCCATCAAAGTAGTATAACAAAAAACATCAAGAGAATCCCTCGTAGGAAAAATTACAACCACAAAGATTGGCACGAGCAACTCCCCTTTTGCGTTGATGGCATATAGAACCTTAGTCAGAATCTCAACTGGAGCATCGCCATTCCCCTTGGTCTAAAGTAACAAGGCAGTCCTACCAGTCAAAGTAGAAATCTTCTATCTTCAAGTCTTCATGGAAATTTAACTCATTGAAGTAGACTGGATCAAAGATCGGTATGAAGACCTTCGCCTCCTAGGTGAAAAGAGAATGTCCATCTACCATGCCCAATGCTATCAAAGATAAATTGTAAGACCTCACCAATTCAAGGAATGAGATCTTATTCTCAAAAAGATACTTCCAAGTCAGCAGAAAGCCCAAGGCAAGTTCGGCCCCAACTATGAAGGCCCATTCCTAGTTCACAAAGTCATGGCAAGAAGAACATTGATCTCAGCAGAGGCAGAATAATACATCTTTGCAACACTCATCAACTCAGATTAGGTAAAGCACTACTATGTGTAATTGAGAACTTTGAGAGAGTAATGTTAGTAATGATTGAAATGAAGAGAGACCCTTAATTCGTCCACCATATAGTTAAAAGCACCCCCTTGCAAAACTCAGTTGAGCTGATTACTTTCCTTAAAAAAATTTGACCTAGTGATCACTGCCCACAATGGGTCGAGACAGAGTAAATAGAAAAAGAAAAATAAAGAGCGGATATAGGTTCAAGGAGTGCCTAAGAGAGAAAGCAGAAAAAAAGGAAAATCTCAAACACTTCAATGCTTAAAATAAGAGACTTAACACTATAGCAGAGAGAATACTGACCTTCATAGGAACGGTAGAAAATAATCATAAATAGCATGACCTCGAGGACACACTGAAAACCCAAAAAGACATTGTGGGTAAAAAGGTGGAGGCATGGCATGATACAAAAACTGTCGACCTGGTGAAAAACCACAAAGACACCATGGTGCAAAAGTAACAGAGCTAGGACACAAGGGTCAGGATATGTTTAAATCAAAAGATAAAAAGGGAATGAAAAGGGAGAGTGAAAAATTACAAAAAGAAAAAAGGGGGGGGGGGGGGGAATAGAAAGTGAGCAGCAATAAGAGAGAGTCTAGCTATCGAAGGTGATTATAGGTCTCAAAAAGCCAAGTAAAAGAAAAATGTTTTGAGCCTTTATCCATTCCTTTCAAAAACCCCATAACCAAGCTCACATTACAGACCTTTTTGGATCGGTCATTACTATTATTGCTCTTCAAAGGAAGATGATTATACTAGAAAATGCTTTATCTAGCAAAAATACCAACTCAGTTCTAGGCTTAATGTCAAAAGTAACATCAATAGTCCTTAACCAAAGCAGCGACTTTAGTCAGCAATATATTTCATCATCAGTCATTCTTCCAAATTAAAGCACTAAACACTCCTATTCTCATTCAGTAAGGAGTCGTCTTCATTAGCATCAACGAGAGAAATCAAGAGAAAAGCATGGCTTATGGGAATAGGGAAAACCCTCTAGGGTGCTATGGGTAAAAGAGTAGAGTCATGGCAAGATACAAAACTATCGACGCAGTGAAAACCCAAAAACGGGTGCAGACGTGCAAAATGGTAGAACTGGCATCCGTGAAATCCCGCAAGGGCACGTGTAGAAAAAATGGTTTAACTGAGAGAAAAAGTAAAAAGAAAAAGAAAAGAAAAGGGTCAGCTCTCCAGATTAGCAATCCAAGCAGCCACAGCAAAATAATATCAACAAAGTGGCAAAACTTCTCAAACCTCAACAATGGGTCAAGAGATGCCAAACTATGGAAAGTCTACACTGGTAACAAATTTCTAAACTCATCATGGCAAAGTAATGAGCACTAATATCATAACTCCTTTATTAAGATTAGTGTGTTATATCTTGGTATTTGCTAACGAGATACTAAGATATGTACAAGTTCAAGGGGCACCTCTCGAAGCTTTCTCAAGACCTTAAGGTGTCTCCAAACATGACATTCTAACGTCGCAACAAGGTTTGACATCCGGTTTCCCAAGTTACAACTGATTGGGGCGTGGTTAGAAGCTCAAGTCTATTCAGCAAGCTGTATCGATCAAACATCATCACAACAATTTCTAACAATGAAAGGCATGCCCTCAATGCACTAAGCTTCATGGCATCTCAGCTACCTGATCCTCGCCATTAAAGCTTCTACAAATTAATCTAGGGCTACGGATTGTAACTCAACTAATAACTCATGCTTCTTCCAGACAAGAAATTAAACTATCCACACTTCATTTTCAACATGAGCTAGGGCTACGGATTGTAACTCAACTAATAACTCATGCTTCTTCCAGACAAGAAATTAAACTATCCACACTTCATTTTCAACATGAGCTAGGAATTGTCCATCAACGCTCCTCGACATGTGTTGCATCCCCGATATCTACAAGACAGCCTTCAGATTACTCCTCCCGATCAACGGAGTTGGCTCAAACTTAGGGCCTACCAGATGTAAGGTCCCATCTCTCCAAACCACCTACAGATCAGTCTAGCATCTAACTAGCAGGTTCAAGCATCTCTACCACTGGGTTTGCCAAAAGTATCCTTAGGAGTCTTGCCAAGAAATTGCCTCACCTATAGCTCCACCAAAGGCCTCCTCAAAAAGCTCCCTCAAGCTCAAGCTCAAGCTCAAGCTCAAGCTCAACCTCAGCATTAGCTCCGGCAGTGGTAGTCTTAACATCTCCAATAGCCTCATCAGGGGCATTTTCTATAGTAGCCCTAGCAAGGCCACCCTCTTATCATCAGCGACACTAGTCCTCTACTCGACCAAAGAAGATCTCGTTGTCGTCAACTGAGTCATTGCCTCCTGTATGGATCATCGTTCCTCACATTAGTCATCCCAAAAACATGCTAGAAGGAAAGAGATACGGTAAAGGTTCGTGGGCAGGTAAGAGGTATACATAAAAAAATAAAAAAAAGCAAAGAAAAGAAAAAAAAGAGAAAAAAAAAAAAAAAAAAAAAAAAAAGAAGAATTCCAAGTTTCGAGTCAAAACAAATTTCCTAATTGTTTTATTTTAAAAAAAATCTCAAGTGAAAATGAATTTTCTATACATTTTGTTTTCAAAAGTTTAAATTTTGAGTTTAAATGAATTTTTTACATGTTTTGTCTAAGTTTCAAATCAATGGTTTCTAAACTTTTTCTTTCGACAGTTTATTTCAAAATTAATTCCTAAGATTTTTAAGCTTTTTCCAAAAGTTTATTCCAAAATCAAAGTCCAAAGTCAGTTTCAAAATCAAATTTCAAAATTTTATTCAAAGTCAATTTTCAAAGATTTTCTAAACTTTCCCTTCAAAAGTTTTTATCAATTTCTAAGCTTTGTTCAAAATCCATTTCAAAGTCTCTTTAAACTTTTTCCTCAAAAATTTTTATTCGAAATCCATTTCAAATGTTTCTTGAACTTTTTCTTAAAAAGTTTTATTCAAAATCCTTTTCAAAGGCTTTCTAAATTTCTCCTTCAAAAGTTTTTATCAATTCTAGGTTTCTTTAAACTTTTCCCTCAGTAGTTTTATGTTCAAGGTTTTCTAAGCTTTTTCTTAAAAAATTTTAATTCGAAGTCCCATCAAGTTTCTCAGGGTTTTCTCTACCAAAGAGGCCCCATTCTTATCTCATTTTCCTTCAAAATATTTTATTTCAAAAAATAACTTTTAGGTTTTCCTAACTTTTCCCTTCAAAAAGTTTAATTTCAAAAATACCTTTCTAGGTTTTCTAATTTTTTCCTTCAAAAAAAGTTTCATTTCAAAATCATTTTTCCGGTTTTCCAAAACTTTTTCCTTCAAAAAGTTTAATCTTCAAAGCATTTCTCGGGTTTCCCCAAGCTTTATCCTTCAAAAGCTCCGTTCTAAAAAATGTTCCAAAGGTTTTCAACCTTTCTTCCTTAAAAAGTTTCATTGTCAAAAAATTTCATTCATTTTCTGAGCTTTTTCCTTCAAAAGTCCCGTTTTCAAATTTTTTGGGTTTTCAAGTTTTCGCCTAAAAAAGACTCTTTTCAAAAGCAAAATATTTTCGGGTTTTCAAGCTTTCACCTCAAAAAGCTTATTTTCAAAATTTTAGGTTTTCGAACTTTTTCTTTAAAAGTTTTGTTCCAAGTTTCAAAGGTTTTTCAAATACTTCTAATTCAAATCAATCTATTTTATAAAACAATTTCAAACTAATTTCAGAAAATCAATTTCAATTTCAAAATCATTTAAAAAATCATCTTCAATTTCAAGGTATCACACTCAAAACCCTAAATCTCCCCAAAGGAGTGTCATTCCATTAGACAGACTAACGGTTTAGGAAAAATCAATTTCAACATTTTTTGAAAAATTATTTTCGATTTCAAAACCCTAAATCTCTCCAAAGGAATGCCATTCTATTAGTCAGAATGATAGTTCAAGAAACAATTAATTTCAAAATCAAGTTTTCAAAATTCAAGATTTCAAAAATCAAGACAATCCAGTTTTCAAACTTATAATTCCAAATTGAAGCTACTCCAATCCTTCTAATTGCCTTGCGATCAACATGAGACCCTTTATTATTTTCAACCTTTCACAAGCAACAACAGAGAAAGAAGGACAGTTATAAGCACCCCATTTTTGTCCGCTCAGTAATTTCTGGCCCAACTGAACTCACATTCAAACCAGCATAGACACATTCCAGCCTAAATCGACTTTCTAGATCCAATCTAGATAATCAACGACTTAGCGGGCCCATCAGGTCCAATAGAGGTAAAATGACCAAAATGCCCTTGGGGCATTGCTCGATCTAATTCTAGTTGGCATGTCTTCTTAAAGACGGTAAGTCCCTATTTCAACCTCAATTCTAGTTCCAATTTCAGTCTAGACCAATCAACTCTCCATTTGTTTAGGAAACCCTAGTTTCCTCACATAAAATCACAACTCTTTATTTGCATCAAAATCGTAGATTTCTAAGACTATTTTCTACATGAAATCCTATATTTCTAAATTCAAGTTCAACTTCAAATTGTAGATTTCTAACTCCAAAGTCACATAAAATGATAGATTTTCTAAAACTAAAGCTTTCTATGTTCAAGTCAAATAAAATCTTTTTCAAATACAAAACCAAATCAAATCATCTATTTTTGGAAATAAAATCCAATCTTTAACTTTAAGAAATAGAGATCAAACTTTTCCTAATTTCAAACCTTCAAATCTTTCCTAGCTCCAAATATTTCCTAACTTCAAATCTTTCTTAATTCAAACATTTCTTAAATCTAGTTTTGCCTAAAAGGGAAACTTTCCTGAAATGAACTTTCCTAATTTAAAAGTTTTCTAAAATGGAACTTCCCTAATTTAGAACTTTCGTAATTCAAAACTTTCTAAAATCAAGCTTTTCAAAATTCAACTTTTCAAGTGCGTGGTTAAACCCTAGGTTACCTAAATCCTAAGTTAGGTTAACTTCAACTCTTTTCTAAATCAAGATGGTTTTCAAACTCCAATTCAAGTCAAGATGATTTCAAAGTTCAATTTAAGCTTTCCAAAATAATTCCAAGTTGTATTTCAAAGTTTGATTTCAAATCACAGTCAATTTCAAATCAAAATTTAATTTCCAATCTTTTTAGACAAAGTTTAAACAAAAACCTTTTCAAATCAAACAAGACCCGAAAGTGTCTTTTTTCAATCAGCCCCCGAGTCTGAACTACGACTGATATGATTTCTTATAAAGGGATACCTAGGCAAACCCCATGGCTATGGTCACAACCATTTTCAAAATTTCAATTTTCCTTTTCAAAATCTCTCTTCAGATTTTTTTCATACACTTGCATATCATACATTATATCATCCCTAAAGTAATGGCTCAAACCTCTTTCCAAAATTCTTCTTAAAATGGATATAATTGGACATTGGATAATCGAAGATTCTAAATGAGTGAACCTAGGATGAAAATACATATAGATACCGCATGGGCGGGATAGGGTGATAACCTAGTGCATCTTCCCTATACATAACTAACCTTTAAATCTAGAATCACTAGTTTTGAAACACCAAAAACAGAGTTATTTTAAAAAAGGGCTTAAATCTTGCTAAGGTTAAACAACCCATTTTCTCCACAAAAAAAACCCCTCTCTGGAGGAAGTTTTTCAAAACCTTTTAAAAAACCTTAAGTTTAATCTTCGTATTGCACTTAGTTTTAGGTGATCTAACTCATCTTGACAAAGTTAGGTGGCGACTCGAAAATTTTTTCAAAAGCCGGTTATTCAAGTCAATTTTCAATTCAAACTTAGTCGCACTCGTCCTTCAGGGAGATTGAGTTCTATAAAGAGAGTACTGCGTGTTTCCCACATATCATCTCGAGGTGAGAAAAATTAGGGTGCGACCTCTCTTAGAGATTGCATTTGAGCTAATGGCCAAATGGATCTTTTTATACCAACCTCCAATTTAGAGTGGTGTGATTCCCTTAATTATAATTAGAGGACCGAGGATCTTTCCCTCAACAATATCAAGACCCAACTCATTTTTGTCACACACAAGCCCAACCTTTATTCTATCCAACATAAACCACATGACAAACTTATCACATACAAGTAGATAAGGCATACCAACCTCCCCACAATAGCACAACACAATACATTCTAGAGGATACAGTAAAGGACACCCTGCAACAATTCATACAAATGCAAAATGATGTAAACTCCAGGGTAGACAAAGCCCTTGAAACAAAGGTCAACTTCTTGATGATATAAAGGGTTACTTGACCCTATTGATGCAAACCTTGGGTGTTCAAGAGGGGGAAGAGATTTCCAGTCAATCTTAACCCAATTCTCATGGACAAGTGCTTGAAAGTGATTCCAATTTAACTCTACATCATGATTAAGATCATCTTACCTCTACCCTTAGGAGTGAGGACATCATATATTACACCATTCTTTCCCATGATTTTGAGTCTATGGAAGAGACTCCTAAGGTGAATAAGAAAAGCATTGAAGATGAGAATAGGGCTGAGGAACCCGAGAGTGAGAAACTCGAGAGCAAGGAGCCCATGATGGAGGCTTCCAAACAAGACAGGAGTGAGGAAAGGGTGATGAAGGAACTAGTGAGAAAGACAAGGAGTCCAAGAACGTAAAAAATGATGACGAGAATATTGAGGATCATCTAAAGAGCACTATTGTCTTTGATGAAGGTCTTGAACTTTTCGATGTTGGGGATGTGTAAATGAATGAGGATATTGATGTTCGAGTGGATGTGTCGACCATATTAGAGGGTCAAGGGACCCCTACCCTTAACCCATTCGAACCTAGTCTCACCACGCCAACTCCTTTGGAGCTTAACATCCCAATATTAGAACCAAATACCTTTTACCTAGGCAAACAACTAGAGAGAAGAGCGGGCAAGGACATTCATGGAGTGACTTCCATAGGCATTTTTGTGCAAGGTCATGTTACCTTCTCTAACTTCCATATTCCTTTTGACTCGTGTGTGCCTACTTGTTATATCCTTGAGTCCATCATTGATATTGAAGCTGATTGTGTCTACCCTCATTTGACATCCTCGCAAGTTGCCATTACAGATGTGTGAATGATGGCTAATTTTTCCTTTGTGGTATAGGGTGACCTCCTTCATGTGTGTTTGTGTAGCAGTAGGAGTAGTTGTTTTTGTTTATTTGTTTTCTTAGTACATTTTTCATCCTAGTTTGGGGGTGCATTAGGCACCCTAGCTTTTCTTCCTTCATTATTTCATTTCATTCCATGCTTTGTTTTCATGCATTGAGAACAATGTTTCATTTTAGTTAAAGGGAGAGTAGATGTTTTATTTCTATTTCTATTTTTGTTTCATTGATTTTGCCCTTTTGTTTTTGTTTCTTTGTGTTGCCCTTTATTATAAAAAAAAAAAAATTCTTTTGATGAATTCCTTTAGTTAGAGGTAGAATTTAAATACTATTTTTACATGCAGGTATTCCATCATTTATATCTAAAGCTCTACTTTTCATGGTAGATGTCATTTTTGAACTTCATTATTATATCTATCGTGTTATACTTCAATCTCTCTATGGTTTATTGGTTATTCTTAGGTATTACATTGAATGATGAACGTTCGACTACTTGGGATTCTTGGTAGAGGTTGAAGTCTCTTATGGTTTTGGCACTTTACTTTTCTACCTTTAGCACAATCTCTATATGCTTCATGATTATCTCTTGTTATTTATGGTGGGTATTGTTGGCCCATGAGTGTAACCCAAGAGGGGGGTGAATTGGGTTTCAAAAATTTAATCACAAATAATTCCAACTAAAAAATGATTAAGCAATGTAGTAGTAGAATCAATGTGTGTGTGTGCAATGTGATCAAGTAATCTCAAACAAGAAATGAAAAACAAAGCACAAAATGAACACAGCGATTTACCGAGGTTCAGTCACAATTCGTGACCTACGCCCTTAACGTCAAGACCCCTTAAAAAGCTCTTCCACTATGCAATGAAGAATTACAAAGCAAGTGTTGATTGACCAAGTGCCTAGCTCACTTCTTACAAGTGCTCTTTCCAAGCTCTCAAACTCCTCAAGTGATTTTGTCCAAGTTTCACTCAAACTTATAAGTGTTTTTAACAAGAACACTCAAACTCATAAGTTTACAAACCCATCCAAATGGAGTAAATTAGGTTTACATAAAGTATCTATCTCAAAGAGTAGATAAAATAAGTGTAAGATCACTAAATACCCCAATATATCAACAAAATAATTGTAGCAGTTAGGGTTTGAGGTTTCATATTCGATTCAGCAGTTAAATGTGTATGTTCTTATGTATAAATGTTGTGGAGGTCTTATATATATGCCTTAGCATTGATTCTAGCCATTTGGGTAGTTGTGGTTGCATTAAATGCAAGATCAGAGCTTCAGATCGTTTAAAAATATAACCGTTATAGTGGCATGGGTCGACTCTTCGGCTGGATGTGTCGACTCCTTCCTGTTCTAAGCACAGCTTTTTTAGCAATCTGTCTCCATGTGTGACTCTTGATGGACGAAGTGTCGAGTCCTTTTAGTTCTAGTATATATATATCTAAGGCACTATCTTAATGTGTTGACTCTTGTAGCCTTATGTGTCGGCTCTTGGAGTGGATGCATCGACTCTTGCCAATCCATAGACTTCATTTTGTAGGTCTTGTCCAACCTTCTTCCAAACTTTCAAGTACTTCAATGATTTTCCAAATTAGGCTTTTAAGATTTGAAATGTCTCCTTCCATGTGTGTTATTCTTCAAGAACTTTTTTAATCAACCATGACTTCACTTGGTTTGTTGAGACTTCATCAATCCTTCCAAGAGATCTTTCAAGACTTGTGATATGCATTTCACTTGATCTTTAGCACCTTCAATCTCTTCAAGAACTCATTTGAAGATAGTCTTGTTGAAATGTTTTTCCCCAAGGTTTCAGCCCATCTTGCTCAACAAAGCTTCTCAATTCCAATAAGCTTCAATATTCTTATATTCTCTAATAAGTTAAGCTTCAAATCACATCTTTAGGAGAGATTAAGATCATAAATAATCTGCACACTAAGTAGAGTAATTAGACAACTAAACCAAGTTTTTTTATAATAAAAAATCAAGGAATGGAGTCAACAAGTATGTTGATGCTTTAAACGTGGGACTATGGCATACTCATGATATTTGATCTTTGATTTTTGAATGGTCAGAATGTTGCATGGGTTATATTCAAAGTAAGTTGAACATTTCATTATTTAGTTTTGATGTTTAGTAAGATGTTATCTTGAGTACACTTTAGTGAGGGCATCGTACTCATTGAGCACAAGTCATATGATATAGCTTTATTGTATTAGTTTATGCATTTAAAGCCTTACTTGAATGGAGATCCTTACTTTGTGAGCTTTAGAGCCTTACGCTTCTTTGAGGAGAGTTTATATTTACTCAAAAAGATTTCTATTGATCCTTATCAAGTTCAATGGCTTTAATTACATTTGTATTGGGCTTATTTGCTTCCTATTGGCTTTCATGTTGACATTCACATACATTTAAGGTTTATTTTATGTATGCTTTGGAGATGATTTTAGACCATTTTTCATCTTTTTGAGCCATATAATTCTTATTGTTTTTATTCCCTTTGCAACCATGTCTTTCTACCCTTTTGATGTGTGATCTTACTTAAGATGTGATTATTGATGAGATAACTTTTCTCTCTCGTTGAAAAGGCTCAAACCTTCATTCTATTAAAGCTCATGAAAAAGTAAAGATGAGCTATGTTGTGCAAATGTAGAAAATTGTGAAGGTATGCAAAAATGGTAGTAAAGAGAAGTGAAATAAGAGAAGGAGACAATGGGATTGAAAACAAATTAAAAGAAAGAAAAGAAAAGGAAACGAAACAAGAAAAAGGGTTGAAGCCTCAAAGAGGCAATGAAATGTGTTGATTGTCAGGATGATAATTTTGATCGTCTTGATGATCAAAGAGCTCAACTTCAGCAAGAAGTTATCGTCGGGACAGTACCCATCTCTGTCGTGATGGTGGGCCTTTAGCAAACTTTTATATCTATCATGTATCTATCGTTGGACGAGCATATGGGGTATAAAAGGCAGAGTAGGCCCTTTTAGCTAATATAGAGAGTTAGATTTAATATATTTTTAGAGAGAGAGTCTTAAATAGCTTAGATATTTTGTATTAGGAGTAGGTTTAAAGAGAGAAGCTTTATTTTCCTTTACTTTCTTGTACTTTCTTTCATTTTTCTTGTAACCAAACACTAGAATTTCATACAAGTAATGTGAGTTCTACACTTCTTCATGCTTTCTATTGTAGAATCAAGTACTTAAACCCTAATTTGGGTGCAATTGTGAAGATACACCAAGGATCTTCAAGGATTTCCATGGAGATATATGATTCTCATTAAAATATCCTATGATTTCTCTAATTCTACTTAATTGGGTTTTGGATCTACTACAAAACTTAGGTTCATAACACAATTTGGTAACTCTTTTGCACAATTTTTCAATTGGAATAGGGCTTGCACAAATCTGAGGTTTAAACCTATGATTCTATCAATAGCTTATACTCCTAATCTCAATTGGGCATGAATCCATGGTTTTATAGTCGAAATCTTCCGAATCAAGGATCCATGGAGTAATCCTTATTTTAAGTTAACAAACCTCTATTGGAATTCTTGTTGAACTTGGTAGATCGGATCACTTGCACTCAAATCCCTTTTGATTGCATATAAATTAGTTTATAATTGCTTTGAATTTCAATGCTCCAATTTTGCATTAATAGTTTGATAACCATTAGCTTTTGTTTTCAATTGCATTATTATACTTGTTAGTTAGAAACCTCAATCTCTAAAACAACAAAGGTTTGTTTTTGGTCTTCTTCTTTACTTAGCTTCAAGTCATTTAATTGTTGTTCAATTCAAGTCAGATTAGCATTCTCCAAGTATAATAATTGTTAGTAGCCTATATTTGGCTTGGTCATTGAAGAAATCGACTCCGGTACTCACCGGATTTATACTTCAATCGCGACACCAGTTCTCTTATGGGGAAGCTCAAATTTGCATCATATTTGGGAGTGATCCACCTTCCACAAGTATCAAACAGACCCTTACTCTTAACGCTTTACTTAAAAAGGTTAATTACATAAAATACCCTCATTAACTTGTATAGAGAATCTTTTAATACAAAATATATACTTTTTGTTTTTGTCAAACTCAAGAAAGACAAAAATGAAACTTTTGCATTGTTTGGTCACATAAAAATGAGATTTTTTTTTTTTTTTTTTGCATAAAATATCAATTCAAACAATGAACTCTCTCTAAAAAAAAAGCATATATTGCTACGAATTTTATTGTGACGAAATGAAATTTGTCACGAAAGCTATACCTACCATGACAAAAATCAATTTTGTCATAAGAAGTCCACTATTGTGACAAAAATAATTTGTCATGACAGTTTGTCAACAATGCCATGGCGGGAAGTGTTGGACAATGGCGGGAATAAACATTTGTGACATAATATTTTCATCATAATATATTTGTCACAAAAAGTTTTATTTTCGATATATAGTGACAAACTAAACTTCGTCATAATAGGTTCTGTTTATTGTGACAAAACTTTTAGTCACAACAAGCTTTTGGCATTGATAGGATTAACATTTGTAACATAATATTTTCATCACAATAGATTTGTCACAATAAAGTTTTATTTTTTATATATAGCGACAAAACATACTTCATCATAATATGGTCCATTTATGGTGACAAAATTTTTAGTCACAAGAAGCCTTTGGTATTAATGGGATTAACATTTGTGACATAATATTTTCGTCATAATTGATTTGTCACAATAAATATATATTTTTTTGTATATAGTGACAAAATAAATCTGTAGCAATAAATCTTTATTTTAACATGTGGCAACAAAACACTTCACAACAAGTAAAACCTATCGCTACAAACTATTTTGTTCACAATAAATTCTACTCTCAGAGATAGTGACAAAACTCTTTGTATTAATAGATTATTCTTATTGCAATGAATTTTTTTGTCACAAGAATTTTTGCTACAAAACTAAGTAGGTCACAATAAATACACATTTTGTGACAAAAACTAATTTTTTATAGCAAAAATTCTTATTTCCATGTTTTCTCTTTGGAGGTTTCAGGTACTAAAATGTCGGAATAGCCTCAAATAGCCTTTAAAATTTACACATAGAACAGTTTAGGAAAAAATGAGGTGTGAAAACAAACGAAACTGTAAAAGGACTCCCAAAGAGGGAGTTAGTGCATTTTTACTTTTTTAGAAATTCTTGTAATGTTCTTGGGTTATTTTTTCGATTTTAGTTACTAAATTCTCATACCGGACTGAGATACCCATAAAAATTGGTTTATTCAACAATCTAAGCACAATTGAGATGTGGAAGCAAACAAAACTAAAAAAGGACTCCCAAGTTAAGAGTTAGACCATTTTCCACTAGTTTAGAAACTCTAATGTTATTTTTTAGTCATTTTTTTTCTATTGACCAATCCTATTCATTTTGAAAAACAATATTTGAAAGGAAACTAACATGATGCATGATATGCAAGTGCAAGGAAAGAGAATTGAAAAATATATTTGGAAAGAGATTGATTTGAAATGGATTTGATTTGAAAATAGATTTGAAGAGCTGGAATTGAAATTGAAAAGTTTGAAAATTTGGAAACAAAAATTTGAAATTGGAAGTTTGAAAATAGATTGGAATTTGGGACTTGAAAAATGTGGAGACCGCACCTGTGAGGGTGGAATTGAAAGTTTGAAAAGTGTTGTGACCGCACTTATGAAGATTGCTTACGTATCCCTTTGGGGGGAATCAGGTCAGTCGCAGTTCGGACAAGAGTCTGATTGAAAATAGAAGAATTGATTTGAAGAAGGAGATTGAATTGGAAATTGAATTTGATTTGAAATTAGAAGAGGAGATTGGAAATTGAAATTGAGAAGATTGGACTTGCTTTGGAAAGATTGATTTTGGAAAGACTTGGTTTTGGAAACCTAGACTTAGGGACTTCAAAAAGAAGGATTGGATTTGACTTGGAAAAATTTTGAAAAAGAATTGACTTGAACATTAGACTCGGAAGATTTAGGAAAGGATTGGATTTAGGAAGGGTTCGAATTAGGAAAGGTCTGATTTAGGAAAGTTCCATTTTAGGAAAGTGTCATTTTAGGAAAGTTTCATTTTAGAAAAGTTTTCGAATTAGGAAAGTTTCATTTTAGAAAAGTTTTCGAATTAGGAAAGTTTTGAAATTAGGAAAGCTTTAAATTAAGAAAGCTTCAACTTAGGAGAGTTTCGAATTAGGAAAATTTTAACTTAGGAAAGTTTTGAAAATTGGAAAGTTTCAACTTAAGGAAGTTTTAAAAATTGGAAAGTTTTCAATTTAAGAAATGTTTGAATTAAGAAAGTTCAACTTAAGAAAGTCTTGGATTAAGAAAGTTTTGATTTTAGAAAAGTTTTAGATTTGGAAAGATTTGAAGTTTTAGGAAAGTTTAAAATTTAGACAATTTAGAAGTTTAGAAAGATTTTACTTAAGAAAGTTTTGAATTTAGAAAATTTTGAATTTGGAAAAGATTTGAAATTTAGAAAGTTTAAGATTTTGAAAATTTTTAGATTTTTAAAAAATCTTAAAATTAGGAAAGGTTTGAGTTTAAGAAAAGTTTGAAAGCTTAGATTTGAAAAGTTGAGATTTGGAAAAAGGTGGAATTAGGAAAGATGTGGAAATTGAGTTTTAAAATTTAGGAAAGATTTTTATGTTCAAGTTTTGGAGACTTAAGATTTAGGAAAGTGGAAGTTTAGGAAGGATTTGAATTAGGAAAGAGTTGGATTAGGAAATGATTGGATTTGGTTTCTAAAAGAGAAAGTTTGATTTCGTTGCCAAAAACAGAGGATTGGATTTGGTTTCCTAAATGGAAATATTTGATTCAGTTTCCTAAAGGGAAGATAGGATTTGGCAAGGATTTGGAAAGGGAGATTCTAGAAACCCTAAATTTGGAAAACTATAGTTTTGAAGTAGAAAATAGGTTTTGAAAACGTGTGTAGTTTGGATGTGAAAACAAGAGGTTTTGGAAACCTAGGTTTGGGGGCAAAGTTTGAAAATCATGTTTTTGGAAAGAAAATTAGGGTTTCCTAATTGGGAGTTCTAGGGCTTGATTTGGGCTCGAAAGAGAGAGGATTTTTGGAAAGTGCGTTTTTGGAAACGAAGGTTTTCTAGAAGGGAATCCTAGGGAGGAGTTTTTGGAAAGTGAATTTGAAGATAGAGTTTTTAATAAAAGATTTTAAAGAAGAGGGAGTTTTTGGAAAGTGTGTTTTTGGAAACGTAGATTTTAGTAGGAAAATCCTAGAGGAGAATTTCTAGAAGGAAGATTTTCGAAAGAGAGTTTTTAGAAAGATTTTTGGAGAGAGTTTTTCTAGGAAGGTTTTTGGTAAAAGATTGTTGAAGAGAGTTTTTGGAAAAGATTTTTGGGGAACGTTTTTAGAAAGTGGATTTCGAGGAGAGGATTTTGAAAAAGAATTGAAAAAGGGAGTTTTGAAAAATAGATTTTGGGAGGGAGTTTTTGAAAACAATTTTGGAAAGGATAGTTTTTGAGAAAATATGTTGAAAAAGAAGATTTTTATGAAGAGATTTTTGAAAATGGAGTTTTTAGAAGGTGTAACAATATCTCACTTTCCTAAAGCGATTCTAACCATAAAAATGCTAGAACCACTTTAGAAAAGCGGTTTTGAAAACAACAAGATTTGAAAATATGGACTATATTAGTCGGCTTTAATGTAACAATTTCCTAAAACAACCCTAGCTATGGAAAGGCTAGAATCACCCTAGGATTGTGACCTTGAAAACATGTTTTTGAAAAAGAGGATTTTGATGTAATTTTGAAAACGAGTTTGAAAACGATTTTGAAAACGACTTTGAAAACAATTTTTGGAAGATGCAAGATCATGATATGCACAATGCAAATTTGGTGTCGTGAACATACAAGGCTAAGGCTTCACCACATAATCAAGGGGGCCGGACCCACGTGATCTCTGGTTAGACTAGAAGAAAGCCCTCGACACGGTGACTCTCCAATAGCCCAATCCTACACATGGACCGGGAATCCCCTTGTTTCAAGCATGCAAAGAAAGGGGGAGAAAGAGATGGGAGATTAAAATAGAGAAAACCCAAGTGGGTTAGGAGAGAGAAGAGAGAGGGGGGAAGTGCAGAAATTTAAATAGGGAGCCTACCGTATGTCTTGTTTATTTTATGCGTCTTGCTTGTCTTCGATCTTCAGTCTTCGTCTTGATCTTCGTCTTCAATCTTCAAGAGTTGTCTTCAAGCTTTAGATGGCAGCTCTTCAAGTCTTTGAAGGAGGGTTGAAAGTTAGTGTATGAGTGTATGGGGGTGTGTATGAGTGTATATGAGGCTAGAGTTTGTGTAGGGTGGCTAAGGTTTGGAAAACCTAGGGAAGCTAGGGTTTAGGAGGTGCTCGAGCTCTGTATATCGAATTATATGATATTTAGGTTGAGTTTGCGGATCCTTTTCACGTTGGAGGAGGCTCTGTATTTATAGAGGTTGGACAACACTAGCGCCTGTTGCAGTGGCGCCAGGCCAAAATTTACACTAGCGCCACTAGGAGTGGCGCTAGCCATTTAGGAAATATTTAAGGTCGGCAAGCAACATATCTTTGACTAGATTTGGGCGCCTATACTAGTGACTACCTTGCGATTTTTAGCCTGGCTTCACTTGGAGTGACTCCGGAAAGTCCGGGAATGATTTTAAGAGATCGAGAATGGCTTGGAAGGCTAGAAAAGAGCATGAACACTTAAAATAGTATCCTAGAGGTATTTGACTTGAAAAATAAGGATAAGATGGGTCGGAATGGTTGACCGGACCTTTAGGAGCAAAACGGTCAATTGGACCGGGAAACTGCCAGGACAGACTCGGACTGTTCCGGAAGAAGACTTGGGATCTGAAAACATTATTCAGAATGTTCCCAGAGGTTTCCGGTTTGATTCCCACAGCCGGCGTGGTCGGAAAAGGAGACCGGCCCACCAGGGGTAAAACGGTCATTTTTGTATCGGGTTTGCCGGAACTGACTCGGAATGATCTGAAAAGATAAAGGAAGATTGAGAATACTATAAAAAGTAGTCTCAGAAGGTTACCGGTTTGATACCCAGAGCCGGTGTGGTCGAAAAAGGAGACCGGCCCACCAGGGGCAAAACGGTCATTTTGTACTGGGTTGGCCGGAACTGACTCGGAATGATCCGGAAAGGTAAAGGAAGGTTGAGAATACTATAAGAAGCAATCTCAGGTGATTACCGGTTTGATACCCAGAGCCAGTGTGGTTCCCGGGGCATTCGGATGCCTAGGGGCAAAATGGTCATTTAGCTTCAGTGGGCCCTACGGGCCCAAGAAGCGACTGGTGGACTAAATTCAAGTTAAAAAGGCGAGCTTAGAATCTAAATATGCATGTGATGTGTGAAAGTGAGCTTGGTCAGCTCAGGGTAAAAATGGGGTGCATACACCAACCTATTATTCCGACACCACTTCCTACAGATATTTTCTTACTTTCACAAGTCTCTTATAAAAAATGGAATGTCAAAATTACTATTGTCGTCAACCAAGAATTTCGTTTTGAAACTATTGCTCTCTTTGACTCTGGCGCCGATCTTAATTGTATTCAAGAAGGTTTAATTCCCACTAAACATTTTGAAAAAACACGTGAACGCCTCTCTGCTGCTAGTGGAACCCCACTCTAGATCCAGTATAAACTTTCTAATGCTCATATTTGCAATAATAATGTATGTATTCAAACTCTTTTTGTTGTCAAAAACCTTTCCCGCGAAGTCATTTTAGGAACCCCTTTTCTTAGCCTTCTCCAACCTTTTCAAGTCACTACTGAAGGTATTAATACTACCCTAAATGATAACCAAATTAGCTTTCCATTTGTTCTCCTCGAACTAAGGATCTCAATCTTTTAAAAAATTTTGCTATTTCCCCTCATACTATTAATCTTATTCTCCGAAAAGAAAAACACTTATTATTTCTCAAAGAAGAAAAGATCACAATCAAATCGCAACCAAATTAAAAGATGGAATTTTACAACTAGCTATAAGTAAAATTTTAGCGAAATTACAACATGAAGTCTGTTCTGATTTACCCAATGCTTTTTGGTCTAGATACAAACATGTTGTCACTTTACCCTATTCTACCAAAGCTCGTCCTACTCAAATGAACCACGAACTCTTTGAATATTGTAAAAAAGAAATTCAAGATCTCCTCGATAAAAAATTAATTCGACCTAGTCGTTCCCCATGGAGCTGTACTGCTTTTTATGTACACAAAATGCCAAAATCAAACGAGGTGCTCCTCGTTTAGTTATCAATTATTAACCTCTTAATGACGCACTCCAATGGATTCGGAATCCTATCCCCAACAAGAAAGATCTCCTTCAACGTCTTTGCCATGCCAAAATCTTTTCTAAATTTGACATGAAATCTGGTTTCTGGCAAATTCAGATAGCTGAACAAGATAGATACAAAACTGCTTTTACTCTCCCTTTTGGCCATTATGAATGGAATGTAATGCCTCTTGGTTTAAAAAATGCCCCTAGCGAATTTCAAAAAATCATGAATGATATTTTCAATCCTCATTCTAAATTTACAATCATTTATATTAATGATGTTTTAATTTTCTCTAACTCTATCATCCAACATTGGACACATCTCCAACAATTTTTACATGTTGTCAAACATAATGGTTTGGTTCTTTCTGCCAAGAAAATTAGTCTATTTCAAACTCGTGTCTGATTCATAGGTCATTACATATTCCAAGGACCAATTACTCCTATTGAACGTTCTATACAATTTGCTGATAAATTTCCTGATGAAATTAAAGATAAAAATCAATTACAACGGTTCTTATGCAGTCTCAATTATGTTTCTGACTTTTATCCAAACTTAAGTCAAATTGCTGCTCCATTAAGACAACGTCTCAAGAAAGATCCCCCTGCTTGGTCTCATGACCATACTGTAAGCACCCCATTTTTTACCGCTCGACAGTCTACACTCCGTCCACACTTGTACTCAAGTCAATATGGACGTATTTCAATTGAAACCAACTCTCTAAGTTCAAATCTCGTTTGTCCATTGCTTCGCGGGCCCACCAGGCCCAAATAGAGGTGAAATGACCAAAATGCCCTTAGGGGCATTGTCCTTTCCAATTCCAATCGTTCTCTCGAGACAGTTGATTCCTTGAGACGATAAATCTATTCCAAATTAGGCACGTCTTTCCGAAGACGGTAAGTCTCCTTTTCTATTCCAAATTAGGCATGTCTTTCCAATGACGGTAAGTCCCCTTTCCAATTCCAATTCAGGCACGTCTTTCCGAAGACGGTAAGTCCCCTTTCCAATTCCAAATCAGGTATGTCTTTTCAAAGATGATAAGACCCCTTTTCAATTCCAATCCCTCTCTTGAGACAGTTGATTCCTCGAGACGGTAAATCTACTCCAATCAGGCACGTCTTTCCGAAGACGATAAGACACCTTTCCAATTCCAATCCCTCTCTCGAGATAGTTGATTCCTCGAGACAGTCCGGCACGTTTTTTGAAGAAAATCTCTTGGAAACGGTAAGTCCCTTTAAACCTGTTGACCGGGACGAGACCCCAAGTCCCCTAGATGGTAGAACGGTCCACCTTTGGCGCCAACTAGCCCGCCAATGCAGAAATGTTCGTTTAGGCACACCTTCCGAGAAAGTTGATTCTCAAGCGCTAAGTCCCTTTAGCAGCTTCCCGAGATCAAGCAGTCTCAAAAATGATCGCGAACCATCAGAGTAGCGAAAATACTCGTAAACGTCACAACTATCAGAGTAGCGGAAATACTCGCAAATAGGTCGATATAGGGAATTGCCAACAAACCCCTGTATCACACGACTATCGTCAGAGTGGCGGAAACACTCAAAACCTAAGTCAACATCGGTGCTTGCTAGCCCACTTCGATGAAAAACTGCCCCTTGGACCTTTTTTGACACATTTCTCAAGAACACACCTGAGTCCTCAGAATGATAAGCCCAACCATCTAAGATTGTCTTAAGAGCAGTCCACCATGATTAGGTGCCTTCTAGTCAGTTTCGGGCCAATTCTAATACTTTCCGGTCAAGATGACCATTTTGCCCCTAGGCATCCGAACGCCCCGGGAACCACACCGGCTCTGAGTATCAAACCGGTAACCTCCCGAGAATGCTTTTTATAGTATTCTCAACCATTCTTTATCTTTTCGGATCATTCCGAGTCAGTTCTGGCAAACCCGGTGCGGAATGACCGTTTTGCCCCTAGTGGGCCGGTACCGGCTCTAGGTATCAAACCGGCAATCTTTGGGAACATTCTGAATAATGTTTCCAAATCACGAGTCTTCTTCCGGGACAGTCCGAGTCCGTCCCGGTAGCTTTCCGGCCCGATTGACTGTTTTGCCCCTAATGGCCCGGTCAATCCTTCCAACATATCCTATCCTCATTTTTCAAGTCAAATACCTCCAAGACACTATTCTAAGTGTTCCTGCCCTTTTTCGGCCTTCCGGGTCATTCTCGGCCTCTTCAAATCATTCCCGAACTTTTCAAAGTCACATCTAGTGAAGCCAGACTAAAAATTGCATGGTAGTCACTAGTACAGGCACCCAAATCTAGTCAAAGATACGTTGCTTGCCGATCTTGATAGTTTCCTAATTAGCTGGCGCCACATTTTTAGCCCAGCGCCACTGCAACAGGTGTCAGGTCTATACCACCTCTATAAATACAGAGCCTCTTCTAGCGTGAAGGAGGTCTGCAAACTCAATCTAAATAACCTAATTTTTGATACATAGAGCTCGTACACTTCCTAAACCCTAGCTTCCTTAGGTTTTCCAAACACTAGCCACCATACACTAAACCCTAGCCTCCTATACACTCATATACACTCCTATACACTTATACACTAGCCTCCAACCCTCCATTGAAGACTTGGGTGATTGCCGGAAGGAGACCACGTTGCCGGAAGAGAAAAATTCGCCAAAGGACTTCCAAAAAGTGAATTTTGAAATTTTTGTTGATTTTGATGTGTAAAATTTCGTTTGAATCATGTGAATAGCGAAAATTGATGTTTTGATATGTTTTGAACATGATGGTGAAGGTATTTTTGCATTGTGGTGCTTGTATGATTGAATTTGAGTGATTATATGTGAGTATGTGAAGGGGGTTTTCTGCAGGAATAGGGGATTTGTTCCTACAGGCTTGGGCATTGGGTTTTCTGGCTAAATTTTTGTGCAATGTGCCTTAGAAAAATGTGTTTAATAACCGTATGAAGTTTCGTGATATTTTTTTTTTTTTTTTGAAAACTCGGTGAATTTTTTGATTTTGGAAAAATAGAAAAATACTTAGAAAATTAGGAAAATTAAGAAAACTCAAGAAATTGATGAAATTTTTAGAGTTTAAAATTTTTAAAGATGTAGGAATATTTTTGAAAAATATTTGAAATGATTTTGAAGAAATTTAAGGCATTTTTGAAAACCATTATTGGGAAAATAAAACATATGTTTTGAAATTTTTGAAAAATTGAATAGTGTGCACGGGTACTGATGTTATGCGATTGTGACAATGTGAAGTGCACATTTTGTGTTTTGTGTTGATGTCATAGGTGTTGTAGGGGCCATTTTTAAATAAAACTCTGCCAAAATTTTTAGAAATTAGGAAAATGGGTTGGAAAAATTTTGAAATAAAATCTTTTTGAAGGAAAAAGATATAAAACTATTGGAGATGGGGCCTTTTTGGCGGAGAAGGCCTTGAGAAACTCGGGGGCCTTAGAAACTATTTGAAGAAATATTTTGGGAGACTTTGAAAAGAGGATTTGGAGATGAACATATTTTGGAAGAGTTGAAAACTGATTTTGACTTTTAGAAAAATTCGGGGTTTTTGATGGGATTTATGGAATATTTGAAAAACTTGGGAAAGAAGAAAAACCTTCTGGAGGAGGAAGCTTTAGAAAATTCAGGTTGAAATAGAAAGATTGGGCTGAATTTTGATTGAAAAACCCTGGAATTTTGATTTAGAAACCATTTGGAAATTTTGGACAAAACGTATAGACAATTTGCTTTGACTTAGCATTTGAAATCTTTTATGTCTGTTGTTTATTTTATTTTACTTTAGTATGTTATTGTTTATCTACATGTAACGTATATTAACATCTCTTATCTTGGCTTACTTTTTCAGGATAGTAGATGCAGGCGATGATGGTTCTGAGAGGAAACGCCGCTTGGGGAAGGCGGCTATGACAGATTGTGTTGGCAGCTCCAGTTGATCCGGGGTAGTCACAAATCAATCGACATTTTCTATCTAAAAGGGAAGGGGGAGTAGGCCTCTAGTCGACTCCTTCGCTCCAGTTGAACTAGCCTTTGAGGATGAGATGGACGTCGAGATTTCCCACTCTTGACTTTTAGGATGGCCTACACTATTTTGAGTTAACTATCGGTTTAGTATGATTGGTATCCTCCAGATGAGCAAGACATTTTCATCGATTCTTTAGTTACATGGCTTCTCTCTTATTGGCACAGCTTGTTTTCTGGCAGTGGTTCCCTTTTGGCCACCTGACCCGTCTTTGTTAGGGAATGTGAGCTTGCCCCTACTCCCCATGAGTATGGCTTCCTCCTAGGTCTTTGGAATGGTTCAGCTGACATTATGGGACCTACTTTTCCTAATAGCTACGTCGCGATTGTCTCTTCTCAGCTTGGGCTCCATTGTGCGGCCTTTTCTTCTGATCTCCTGCCCCTAGTTTTCTTATGTCCCAATGAAGCTCTTGTTCTCACATTCTGAGTTTGCGACGCATAAGGGATTGACATACTTCTCAAGATTGGTCCATTTCTCCATGATAGCCCTAGCTCTGTTTCTCTTGAACTTGTTGATGTTTCTGTTGGGCGGTTATGTGCACTGTTTATCAAGATCCGTGAGGGACACTTCCATGCTCCTATGGTCGTGGGGGTGACCTTCGCGAGCCTTATCCGACTCCAGCCAGGGGTCAATGCTCATTTTCGGGGATATGTTTCATTACTCCAGCTTTGGGTGATCGGCCACTTGTTCACTACCCCTCTTTCGAAGCCGTTTAATTGGGGAGGTCGAGGGTGGGCCATTGCCCCATTCACTGTTTCTTGTTGGTCATGAAAATCTGAGCTTTTTAAGGTGTGAGCCGGTACTGGAGATATTTGAGGGGTGGCGTTAGCTCCTTTTTATGTTTTGCCTTGTTCATTGTTTCCTATTTGAGAGAGACAGAAAGACAAAGAGTGAGTTTTTGTACAAAAATAGTTTAAAAATGCCCCGATAAAGGGTGTCATCATTTTTTATGATGATTGCACATAGAATTAAATACATGATTTATTTTTTATGAATGCACATGTTTATATAAGAATTGAATCGAATGCATATGCTACCTTTTTTTTATTTTACGAAGGCACAGGTTCACGTAGAAGTGGAAATGAATGCATGTTATACTTTTGGATAATGCATATATAGGAATAGACTTAAATGCAATGTCCCCTATTTTTGTGATGAATGCAAAGATTTATGTAAGAATTGAGTTAAATGCGTGACCTACTTCCTTACAAATGAACATGTTCATACAGAAATGCAGTTGAATGCATGAATAGATACAAACTTTGCAGGAATCTAAATGGATTTACATGTTATACATGTCATGGATGCATCAGTACTACATGTATATAAACTATTTACGAAGGAAACCCCAGGATTGCCCCCTGGGCCTATACTCTCAGGATTCTGCCCCATTTAATTTTGTCCCATTCATATCGGGGTGTGATAGCATTTGCACCATTCTCCAGGGATCTTGACCTTTTGGTTTGCTATCCTATCCCTACTTTCTATAGGGTTGTTATTTGGGTTTTTTTATTTTTTATCTCATTTGGTTTTCTCTCTCAGATCTCCAAAATGCCATCATGGCTCGAGCGATAAATAACTAAGCCCTCAATTCGAGAAGACTTCTTTTAGGACTGTAATGTAAGTTGGGTTTAGAGGTTGTAAGAAACGAAGGGATATTTTAGGCTCAAAGATCTTCTTTTAGTGGGTTGTTTAAACCAAAACCATCTGAGCACACCTTAGAGCATGAGACTGTCCCTTGCATTCCCTTTCAATTCTCCTTTCTTAGCCTAGTTTTCTTGGTATTGTTCAGGCTTATTTGGAGTAAGCAATTTTCTTTGATCAAAGAGGACATTTAATTTGGACCGTAACGTAGGCTAGGTTAAGGGTTTTATGAATGAAAAGGATGCGCAGGCTCAAATTTGATGTTGTTTATAATAGGGTTTAGATCCACACCATCCTTAGTCAGTCTTCTAGTGGGGTTTCGTCCCCTGATATCCTCCTCTAGTTTCAGCAGCACCTCTAGCTCATTTAGATCAAGCAATCCTTTTCAATCGGAGAGGACTTTAACAGGGTCGTAATGTAGGCCACAGTTTCGGGTTTTTACAAGAACGGGTAAAGGCTCAAACCTATTACTTCTACTTGGTGGCTTTGTTACCTAGGATCACCTTTGAATTTTCTCTTTTACAAGAGGAGTTGACCTTTATTGTAACTTTTGACCTTCTTAGTCTGACATTTGCCCCTTTTCTTTTTTTTTTTTTTTTTTTTTTTTTTAACTTCCATCTTTCCTATATGCTTTTCAAGAAAGCACAAACATGATTCTCTTTCAGTCTTTTCTTTGATATGCCCCTTTTTTCCAAACATTTCTACAACTTCTTTTTCTCAAATCCTTTCCTTAGCATCTCGATTTAACCCATTGTGGACGGTGATCCCTAGGTTGGGGTGTTTTCTGAAAAGGAAAGGTAACCGGCTCAATAACTTTGACAAGGGTTGCTTTTAACTGTATGGGAAATGAAATGAGGGCCTTTCTTCATTTTAAACAAGATTGCTTGATCCATAGAGCCTTCACGTTACTTCAGCTTGATGGTCAATGACGTTCTCTGCCAGATCTTCTGCTGCTTGTCTGCCCTAGTGTGGGGGGATGGTTTCGGATCGGGGTTGACAAAAAAACTTTCGCTTTCTGCAAGGCACTAGTGGGTTAAGCAAAGGGGATATTTTTGTGTATAGTAATAGAATTGAGGGCCTCTAATCATTTCAAATTGAATTACTTAGTCCATAAAGCCTTTGTACAAAAAGACAATATTCATAGGGATAATGTGTTTCTATCAGTGAACCCCTACATATTCTATCAAATCAACTGTTTTGTGCTGGCCCCAATATGGGGTATTGTTCTTGGTTTGGGGATATTTGAAAAGAAATCATGTACAGCTCTAGTGGGCTGAGCAAAGGGTAGTGTTTATTTGAGATAAATAGAACAATGGCGTCTCATTATTTTCGAGACTCGGCTGCCTATCGCTTAGCCAGGATATCACGTAAGTGTCGCCTTTTCAATGAAATCCACACTATCTCCTTCCTATCTCTCAATCTCTCTTTGTTTATCAAAGGTCTTAACCCCCTTTGAATGAGTTGCCCATGCCATCCCATCCTTCAAGTTGAGTCATTTACCAAATGGGGAAGAAACCCTAACTGTGCCAATCATCCACAAGAGTATGAAACAAAGGGAATAAACTGGGAACTACCTATTTTCATTTAAAACATGATTACATGGCATGCAGCGTTCATTTAAATAAAATATGTAAGAAATAGAAAGATACAAAGGAAACAGATGAATTTTATGAAAACCTCCCTTTTCTAGTGGACCTCTTGATGAGAACCCTTAACCCTTAACCCTTAACCCTTAATAGAGTTTTGGGACTATACCAACCTCCTTGGTGCTTCATTCCCCAAGTGTATCAACGGATGGCGAGTTTTGGACGTTTGGCATGCATTTAGAAGATTATGTTGTTGCAATGCATGGGTCTGACAAGACTTCGCATATAGCGAAGTCCTTTTCTGCTTGAATGGTGATTATTGTGACATGTCGTGGAGGTAATGTCTTGTAGGTGGATGGTCAGTTCTTCTTGCTCTTTGATGTAGGTCTGGCCTTTTCTAACAACTAGGTTTATCCTTCCACAAGTTTAAATATGGTGAGGTGCTAGAGGGATTCCATAATTTCAGTTGTGCTCTCTGACCTACAAAAAAAAAAAAAGAAAAAGAAAAACAGAATGCAGTCAGTATATGAAGTTGGAGGTTCTATGCGAGGCATGTCCTATGGAGGTCCCTTCTTTGAGGGAATCTAGGTATGATGACAAGTCCATTTGGGAGGTGGGGTTTTGCCCCTATTATGCAATACAATACCTCTTTGGCGTGGGCCGGTTGATGTTTCCTTATTTGGGCAATCCCGCCTCTATGGACTGAGAGAGATTTGTGCCCCTCTCGAGATATGATTCTATACATGCCATGAATCCTTAGGGTTGAGGAACCCTTAGGAGTTTTGGTAGGTTCGATTAACATGAGATTAGATTGCTCCCTTCTCTCTACGGTTGATTAGATGCATGAGAATGAAATGACTTGAGTTTCTTGGAACTCTTGTCTCTGAATGGATATAGATGCATGAGCGCAAAAGAAGTGAACATGTAAGCAATATGTTAATAATAAGAGAGTGATTTAGAAAACTCCCTGCTTGTCTTGCTTTTGCCTTCGATTCTCTTGGTATTTGGAGATGAGGAGGGGAAGGACAGAAGATAAGAAACAAGAGAGAAGTTAGTGCCTTGATTTGAAATTTTTTTTATGCAATGCATGTCCTAGGGGTGCCCCTGCTCGAGAAGGAGACTAAACATGATGTATTGGCTCACTTTTGGCGATAGGGGGTTTGCCCTTGTATGCAGGTACCTTACTGTTGAGTGGGAACCTTCATCCATTCATACAATCATCTATCCATTCATTCGCAAAAATAAAGAAGTACATTGAACTTTGGGTTTAAGATACAAAAGAATTGAAATACATTTTAAACAGGGGGAAGAGGGAACATTTTCCTTTGGACTTCCACTTATCTAGTTTTACAAAGGAAAACCTAAACTACTCTTGAGCCTTCGGATTCGCCTTCCTTGGATTTGATGTCGAGGAGGTCACTGAGAGACCTTGCTGATTGGTTGCCCCTTGTCTTCATGGCAATCCTATCTCCGTGAGCATAGAGGGATTGAGGCCCCTCTTATGGAATGGATTGAGATGCATGCAATGAATCCTTAGGGTTACGTGAGAACCCTTAGGGTTTAGGTAAGTTTAATGCAAGGGAGATTGACCTTGGTGTCACTCTCAAGGGGTTGATCATACGCATGAAATTGCAGTGACTTGAGTTACTTGGAACTCTTGTCTTGACATGAAATATTGAATGCATGAATATGGGTATGCAAAGAGTATAAGGAGAGAGAATGCAATAGCAAGATAAACATGCATGTATAAGCAGTTAGACAGGCATTATAACAGTATGAATACAGTCAGTATAACAACAGGAATAGACAGGTATAAATGAAAGTAAGAGCAGTCGCCCTTTCCTCCGTGATTTTGAAAACGGTGCTCGTGTCTTAAATCCGATAGAGGTTCGGCTATGCATGGTGTCTCTATGAGTATGAGGTTGAGGGTTGACTAATGCGTCTTAAAAAGGCTCGGTCCCCGGATCTTCAAACCTAGGCCCACTCCCCGAGGTGGTGCCATGATCGGTTGGTGATCCGAGCGGGGGAACCATCAAGAGGCTGTAGGCGAAGAAACTGACACAGCATCTTGCCCACAACCAATATACCGTTCCCCCTTTCTAACTAGAAATGACATATCAGGGTAATAATGCAAGTATGCAGAATGCAAGTGCACATGCAGTGTGTGTGTGATTTTTAAAAGTGGAGGAAAGAGCCCAACAACTCCCATTCATCCTGTTCATCACATTCATGCATAGCAGTTAATAAAATTTAAACAAAATGTGTACCTACAAAACAAAGATGCAAGTGTTAGTATGTGGATGACAAACATAATACAAGATAATATGAATAAATGCATGTTTTTTGAAAATAATTTTGAAAATTGAGTTTTGAAAATTTAAAGTGAATAGGATTGAACAAGTTAATTGAAGACTCTACATGGGTGAAGGGTAAAGAGACATGACTACGGCCTAACCCTCTAAGTGTCCCCAGCGGAGTCGCCAACTGTCACGCCCAGATTTTTCTCACTCAAGGAATACACACACAAGCGGGAAAACTGTTGTACTCTCTCGTTAGAACTTACCCTCCTAGAAGAATGAGTGCGACTAGGTTTGAATTGAAAATAGATTTGAATAAAAGGCTTTTTAGAAAAAGATTTGGAGTCGCCACCTAACTTGATTAAGGTGAGTTAGGTCACCTAAGAACTAAGAATAATCTGAAGACTACACTTAGGGTTTTTGAAAAACGATTTTGAAAAACATCCTCAAGAGAGGGTTTTTAAGACAAACATGTTGTTTGGCAACCTTTGGAAAACATTTAGCCCTTTTTAGAAAAATAACTCCTTTTGGTCTTTGAAAACAGTGATCCTAGGTTCGGAGGTTGGTTACGTGTAGGAAAGACGCACTAAGCCATCACCCTACCTCGCCCTTTCGGTACCTACATGTCAATCTATCCTAGATTCACCTATGAGAGTCTTTAACTAACTAATGCTCAATCCTATTCACTTTGAAAAAGAATTTTTGAAAAACATGATGCATGATATGCAAGTGTAAGGAAAGAGAATTGAAAAATATATTTGGAAAGAGATTGATTTGAAATTGATTTGATTTGAAAATAGATTTGAAGAGATGGAATTGAAATTGGAAAGTTTGAAAATTTAGAAATAGAAATTTGAAATTGGAAGTTTGAAAATAGATTAGAGATTTGAAAAGATTGTAGAATTTGAGATTTGGAAATGTGGTGGAATTTGAAATTCGAAAGAAATTGTGGGATTTGAGATTTGAAAAAAGGTTATGACCGCACCCATGAGGGTTGCCTATGTATCCTTTTGGAGGAATCAGGTCAGTCGTAGTTCGGACAAGAGTCCGATTGAAAAGAGATTGATTTGAAGAAGGGGATTGAATTGGAAGATTGAGAGATTGAACTTTGAATTGAGGATTGAAAATTGGAATTTGGAATTTTGGAATTGAAAAGATTGAATTTTGATTTGAAAAAATAAAACTTGGAAGAGAGATTTACACTCGTTTTGGAAAGATGGAGGTTTAGGAAACTTAGGCTTAGGAACGATAGGAGACTTAGGAAAGACTTGAAATTTAGAAAAATTTGACTCGAATATTGGATTTGGAAGATTTAGGAAATGATTGGATTTAGGAAAGATATGAATTAGGAAAGGTCCGACTTAGGAAAGTTTCGAATTAGGAAAGTTTCATTTTAGGAAAGTTTTCAAATTAGGAAAGTTTCGAATTTAGAAAGTTTTCAAAAAAGGAAAGGTTTTCAAATTAGGAAAGTTCCCAAATTAGGAAAGTTTTGAAATTAGGAAGGTTTTGAAATGGGGAAGTTTTGAAATAGGGAAGTTTTAAAAATTGGAAAGTTTCGTTTTAAGAAAGGTTTTGAAATAGGAAAGTATTGAATTTAGAAATATTTTGAATTAAGAAAGTTTCTACTTAAGAAAGTCTTAAATTAAGAAAGTTTTGAGTTTAGAAAAGTTTTAGATTTGAAAAAATTTTGAAGTTTTGGAAAGTTTAGAATTTGGAAAGATTTAGGTTTAGAAAGATTTAACTTAAGAAAGTTTCAAATTTAGAAAGTTTTGAATTTGGAAAGATTTGAAATTTAGAAAGTTTAAGATTTAGAAAGTTTTAGAGTTTTTTAGAAAATCTTGAGATTAGGAAAGGTTTGAATTTAGGAAAGGTTTGAAAGCTTAGATTTGAAAAGTTAAGATTTGGAAAGGGATGGAATTAGGAAAGGGTGTGGAAATTGAGTTTTAAAATTTAGAAAAGATTTTTATGTTCAAGTTTTGGAAACTTAAGATTTAGGAAAGTGAAAGATTAGGAAGGATTTGAGTTAGGTAAAAAGTTGGATTAGGAAAGGATTGGATTTTGTTTCTAAAAGAGAATGTTTGATCTTGTTTCCAAAAACGGAGGATTGGATCTAGTTTCCTAAACGGGAAGATTGGATTTGGTCAAAGATTTGGAAAGAGAAATTTTAGAAACCCTAAATTTGAAAAACTATAGTTTTGACGTAGAAAATAGGTTTTGAAAATATGTATAGTTTTGATGTAGAAAGTAAAAGGTTTTGGAAACCTAGGTCTTAAGGCAAGTTTGAAAACCATGTTTTTGGAAAGAAAATTAGGGTTTCCTAATTGTGAGTTCTAGGGCTTGACTTGGGCTCTAAGGAAAGAGGATTTTTGGAAAGTGCGTTTTTGGAAACGAAGGTTTTCTAGAAGGGAATCCTATGGAGGAGTTTCTAGAGGGAAGAGTTTTTGGAAAGTAAATTCGAAGAGCGAGTTTTTGGAAAGAGATTTTTAAAGAGAAGGAGTTTTTGGAAAGTGTGTTTTTGGAAACAAGTTTTTGGAAGAAAAATCCTGGAGGGGAATTTCTAGAAGGAAGATTTTGGGAAAGAGAGTTTTTAGAAAGATCTTTAGGGAGTGTTTTTGGAAAGTGGACTTTGAAGAGAGCGTTTTGGAAAGGAGTTGAAAAAGGGAGTTTTGAAAAAATAGATTTTTGGAAAGAGTTTTTAGAAAACAATTTTGGAAAGGAGAGTTTTAGGAAAGTATGTTCAAAAAGAGATTTTTAGGAGAAGGGATTTGGAAAGAGAGGTTTTAGAAGGTATAAAAACATCTCACTTTCTTAAAGCAATTCTAACCATAAGAAGGCTAGAACCACTTTAAGAAAGCGGTTTTGAAAACAACAAGATTTGAAAATATGGACCATATTGGTCGCTTTTAATGTAACACTTTTCTAAAACAATCCTAGCCATGGAAAAGCTAGAATCACCTTAGGATTGTGATTTTGAAAACAAGTTTTTGAAAAGGGAATTTTGATGCAATTTTGAAAGCAAGTTTTAAAACGATTTTGAAGACAACTTTGAAAACGGTTTTTGGAAGATGCAAGATCATGATATGCACAATGCAAATTTGGGGTCGTGAACATACAAGGCTAAAGCTTCACCACATAATCAAGGGGGCCAAACCCACGTGGTCTCTGGTTAGACTAGAAGAAAGCCCCCGACACGGTGACTCTCCAATAGCCCAATCCTACACATGGACCGGGAATCCCCTTGTTTGAAGCATGCAAAGAAAGGGGGGGAAAGAGATGGGGCATTAAAATAGAGAAAACCCAAGTAGGTTGGAGAGAGAAGAGAGAGGGGGAAGTACGGAAATTTAAATGGAGAACCTACCTTGGATCTTGTTTATTTTGCGCGCCTTGCTTGTCTTCGATCTTCGGTCTTCGTCTTCAATCTTCAAGAGTTGTCTTCAAGCTTTAGACTTCATATTGCAACTCTTCAAGTCTTCGAAGGAGGGTTGAAGGTTAGTGTATGAGTGTATGGGGGTGTGTATGAGTGTATAGGAGGCTAGGGTTTAGTGTGTGGTGGCTAGGGTTTGGAAAACCTAAGGAAGCTAGGGTTTAGGAGGTGCTCGAGCTCTGTATATCAAAATATAGGATTTTTAGATTGAGTTTACGGACCCTTTTCATGTTGGAGGAGGCTCTGTATTTATAGAGGTTGGACAACACTAGCGCCTGTTGTAGTGGCGCCAGGCCAAAATTCCTTCTGGTGCCACTCCTAGTGGTGCCAGCCAATTAGGAAACTATTAAGTTCGGCAAGCAACGTATCTTTGACTAGATTTGGGCGCCTGTCCTAGTGACTACCATGTAATTTTTAGCCTGGCTTCACTAGGAGTGACTCCGAAAAGTCCGGGAATGATTTGAAGGAGCCGGTGTCGCGCCCAGATTTTTCACACTCGAGGAATACTCACACAAGCGGAAAAAATGTTGTACTCTCTCGTTAGAACTCACCCTCCTAGAAGAATGAGTGCGACTAGGTTTGAATTGAAAAATGGATTTGAATAAAGGGCTTTTGAAAAAAGATTCGGAGTCGCCACCTAACTTGATTAAGGTGAGTTAGGTCACCTAAAAACTAAGAATAGTTAGAAGACTACACTTAGGGTTTGGAAAACGATTTTGAAAATATCTCCTCAAGAGAGGGTTTTTAAGAAAAACGGGTTGTTTGGAAACCTTTGGAAAATACTTAGCCCTTTTTAGAAAAAATAACTCCTTTTGGTCTTTGAAAACAGTGATTCTAGGTTCGGAGGTTGGTTACGTGTAGGGAAGATGCACTAAGCTATCACCCTACCCCGCCCTTTCGGTACCTACATGTCAATCTACCCTAGATTTACCTGTGAGAGTCTTCGACTAATTATAGTTCAACCCTATTCACTTTAGAAAAACAATGTTTGAAAAATATGATGCATGATATGCAAGTGCAAGATGAGAGAATTAGAAAATAGATTTGGAAATAAAGCTGAAAAGAATTTGATTTGAAAATAGATTTGAAGAGATAGAATTTGAAATTGGAACATTTGAAAATTGAAAATAGAAGTTTGAAAATAGAAATTTTGGAATTTTGAAAATAGATTGGAATTTGAGATTTGAAAAGATTTTGGAAACCGCACCCATGAGGGTGGAATTGAAAGTTTGAAAAGTATTGTGACCGCACCTATGGAGGTTGCCTACGTATCCCTTTGGGGGAATCAGGTCAGTCGTAGTTCGGACCGGAGTCCGATTGAAAAGAGAAGAGTGAATTTGAAGAAGGAGATTGAATTGGAAATTGAATTCGATTTGGAATTGGAAGAGGAGATTGGAAATTGAAATTGAGAAAATTGGACTTTGATTTGAAAAGATAGATTTGGACTTGTTTTGGAATAAGAAGGTTTAAGAAAACCTAGACTTAGGAAAGAGAAGAGACTTAGGAAAGATTTGACTTGGCTTAGAAGATTTGGAAAGATTGGATTTTAGGAGATGTTCAAATTAGGAAAGGTCCGATTTAGGAAAGTTTCGAATTAGGAAAGTTTTATTTTTGGAAAGTTTTCGAATTAGTAAAGTTTTGAATTTAGGAAAGTTTTAGGTTTAGGAAAGTTTTGAATTTAAGAAAGTTTTGAAAATCGAAAAGTTTTGAATTTAGAAATGTTTTGAAAAAGGGAAGTTTTGAATTTGGAAAGTTTTGAAAACAAGGAAGTTTTGAAAATAAGAAAGTTCCGTTTTAAGAAAGGTTTGAAAAAGGAAAGTTTTTAGTTTAGGAAATGTTTGAATTAAGAAAGTTTTGAGTTTAGAAAAGTCTTAGATTTGAAAAGATTTTGAAGTTTTGGAAAGTTTAGAATTTAGAAAGTTTGGAAGTTTAGGAAAATTTATCTTAAGAAAGTTTTGAATTTAGGAAACTTTGAATTTAGAAAAATTTAAAATTAAGAAAGTTTAGGATTTAGAAAGTTTTAGAATTTGAATTTTAGAAAGTCTTGAAATTAGGAAAGGCTTGAATTTAGGAAAGGTTTGAAAACTTAGGTTTAAGAAGTTAAGATTTGAAAAGAGGGTAGAATTAGGAAAGGTTTGAATTAGGAAAGATTTGAAAGTTGAGTTTTAAAATTTAGGAAAGATTTTTATGTTCAAGTTTTGGAAACTTAAGATTTAGGAAAGTGGAGGATTAGGAAGGATTTGAATTAGGAAGAGATTGAATTTTGAAATTTAAGGAAAGATTTAGAGTTTAGGTTTAGGAAACTTATGGTTTAGGAAGGTATTGAATTAAGAAAGGTTTAAATTAGGAAGGGATTGGATTTGGTTTCTAAAAGAAAAGATTTGATTTTTGTTTCAAAAAACGGAGGACGGGATCTAGTTTCCTAAACGGGGAGATTTGATTCGGTTTCCTAAAGGGAAGATAGGATTTGGTAAGGATTTGGAAAGGAGATTCTAAAAACCCTAGGTTTGGAAAATTATAGTTTTGACATAGAAAATAGGTTTTGGAAACATGTATAGTTTTGATGTAGCAAACAAAAGATTTTGGAAACCTAGGTTGAGGGCAAAGTTTGAAAATCATGTTTTTGGAAAGAAAATTAGGGTTTCCTAATGGTGGGCTCTAAGGCTTGACTTGGGGCTCTAAGAAAAGAGTTCTTGGAAAGTGCGCTTTTGGAAACGAAGGTTTTGGAAGGAAAACCTAGAGAGAAATTTCTAGAAGGAAGATTTTGGAAAGAGAGTTTTTTAGAAAGGTTTTTAGGAGAGATTTTTTTAGGAAGATGAATCTAGGAAGTGTTTTTAGAAAGTGAATTTTGAGGAAAAGATTTTGGAGAGGAGTTGAAAAAAAGAGTTTTGAAAAATAGATTTTGGAAGGGAGTTTTTGAAAACAATTTTGAGGAGAAGAGTTTTAGGAAAGTATGTTGAAAAAGAGATTTTTAGGAAGAGATTTCTGAAGAGAGAGTTTTTGGAAAGTATGAAAACGTCTCACTTTCTTAAAGCGATTCTAACCATAAGAGGGCTAGAACCACTTTAGGAAAGCGGTTTTGAAAATAAGGTTTGAAAATATAGACCAAAAGGTCACTTTTAATATGACACTTTCCTAAAGCAACCCTAGCCATGGAAAGGCTAGAATCACCCTAGAATTGTGGTTTTGAAAACAAGTTTTGAAAAAGAGATTTTGATGCAATTTTGAAAAACAAGTTTGAAAACAGTTTTGAAAACAACTTTGAAAACGAATTTTGGAAGATGCAAGATTATGATATGCACAATGCAATTTGGGGTCGTGAACATACAAGGTTAAGGCTTCACCACATAACCAAGGGGGCCGGACCCACGTGGTCTTTGGTTAGACTAGAAGAAAGCCCTCGACACTGTGACTCTCCCATAGTCCAATCCTACACATGGACCGGGAATCCCCTTGTTTCAAGCATGCAAAGAAAGGGCGGGAAAGAGATGGGGGATTAAAATAGAGAAAACCCAAGTGGGTTGGAGAGAGAAGAGAGAGGGGGAAAGTGCGGAAAATTAAAGAGGGAGCCTACCTTGTATCTTGTTTATTTGCGCGCCTTGCTTCGGTCTTCGGTCTTCGGTCTTCAGTCTTCTTCTTCAACCTTTAAGGGTTGTCTTCAAGCTTTGGATGGCAGCTCTTCAAGTCTTCCAAAGATGGTTGAAGGATAGTGTATGAGTGTATGGGAGAGTGTATGAGTGTATAGGAGGCTAGGGTTTGTGTATAGTGGCTAGGGTTTGGGAAAACCTAGGGAGGCTAGGGTTTTGGAGGTGCTCGAGCTTTGTATATCGAAATATGAGATTCTTAGGTTAAGTTTGCAGACCCCTTTCACGCTGAACGAGGCTCTGTATTTATAGAGGGAGGACAAGCCTGACGCCTGTTGCAGTGGCGCCAGGCCATTTTTTGGCTTGGCGCCACTGCAAGTGGCGCCAGCCATTTAGGAAATAATTAAGGTCGGCAAGCAACGTATCTTTGACTAGATTTGGGTGCTTGTACTAGTGACTACCATGTAAACTTTAGCCTGGCTTCACTAGGAGTGACTCCAGAAAGTCCGGGAATGATTTGAAGGAGTCGGGAATGACCCGGAAGGCCGGAAAGGAGCAGGAACACTCAAAATAGTGTCCTGGAGGTATTTGACTTGAAAAATGAAGATAAGGTGAGTCGGAAAGGTTGACCGGGCCTTTAGGGGCAGAACGGTCAATCAGACTAGGAAACTGCCGGGGCGAACCCGGATTGTCCCGTAAAAAGACTTGGGATTTGGAAACATTATTTAGAATGTTCCCAGAGGTTGCCGGTTTGATTCCCAAGGCCGGCGTGGTCGGAAATGGAGACTGGCCCACCAGGGGTAAAACGGTCATTTTGTACCAGGTTTGCCGGAAGTGACTCGGAATGGTCCGGAAAGGTAAAGGAAGGTCGAGAACACTATAAAAAGTATTCTCGGGACATTACCAGTTTGATACCCAGAGCCGGTGTGGTCGAAGAAGGAGACCGGCCCTCCAGGGGAAAACGGTCATTTTGCACCAGGTTGGCCGGAACTAACTCGGAATGGTCCGGAAAGGTAAAGGGAAGTTGAGAACACTATAAAAAGTATTCTCGGGACATTACCGGTTTGATACCAAGAGCCGGTGTGGTTCCCGGGGCGTTCAGATGCCTAGGGGCAAAATGGTCATCTTGACCGAAAAGTCTCGAAAAAGGTCCTAAGGGTAGGCTGGTCATTTTTTGCCGAAGTGAGCTAACAAACATGGGTATTGATCTAGGTTTTGAGTGTTTCCGCCACTCGGACGGGGTTGAGTATTTCCGTTACTCGGACGGGGTTGAGTATTTCCGCTACTCGGACGGGGTTGATGATTTGTGAGTATGTCCGCTACTCTAACGGATTTGTGAGTATTTCCGCTACTCTAACGGTTCTGTGAGTATTTTCGCTACTCTAACGGTTGAGTATTTCCGCTACTCTAACGGTTCTATGAGTATTTCTGCTACTCTAACGGTTCTGTGAGTATTTCCGCTACTCTAACGGTTGAGTATTTCTGCTACTCTAACGGTTGAGTATTTCCGCTACTCAGACGGCTATGTGAGTATTTCCGGTACTCTAACGGTTGTGTGAGTAGTTTTGCTACTCGGACCGTCTCGAGGAATAAACTGTCTCGAGAGAAGGATTGGAAAGGGATCTTACTGTCTCCGAAGAGACGTGCCTGGATTGGAACCGTCTCGAGGAATAAACTGTCTCGAGAGAAGGATTGGAAAGGGGTCTTACCGACTCCGAAGAGACGTGCCTGGGTTTTGAGTGTTTCCGCCACTCTAACGGTGTGAGTGTTTCCGCCACTCTAACGGCTTTGTGAGTGTTTCCGCCACTCTTACGGTTTTGTGAGTGTTTCCGCCACTCTGACGGTTTTGTGAGTAGTTTTGCTACTCGGACCGTCTCGAGGAATAAACTGTCTCGAGAGAGGGATTGGAATTGGAATAAGAAAGGACAATGCCCCTAAGGGCATTTTGGTCATTTTGCCTCTATTTGGGCCTGACAGGCCCGCGAAGCGATGGAAAGACGAAATTTGGACCTAGAGATTTGGTTTTGATTGGAATATGCCCAAAATGACTTGAAAACAAGTCTGGACGGAGTGTAGACTGCCGAGCGATCAAAAATGGGGTGCTTACAGCCGGGAATGACCCGGAAGGCTGGAAAAGAGCAGGAACACTTAAAATAGTGTCCTGGAGGTTTTTGACTTAAAAAACAAAGACAAGATGTGTCAAAAGGGTTGACCGGGCCTTTAGGGGCAAAACGGTCAATCGGATCGGGTAGCTGCCGGGACGAACTCGGACTGTCCCAGAAGAAGACTTGAGACTTGGAAATATTATTTAGAATGTTCCCAAGGGTTGCCGGTTTGATTCCCAGAGCCGGTGTGGTCGGAAAAGGTGACCGGCTCACCAGGGGCAAAACGGTCATTTTGTACCGGGTTTGCCGGAACTGACTCGGAATGATCCGGAAAGGTAAAGGGAGGTTGAGAACACTACAAAAAGGCATTCTCAGGAGGTTACCGGTTTGATACCCAGAGCCGGTGTGGTCAGAAAAGGCAACCGGCCCACCAGGGCAAAACGGTCATTTCGCACCGGGTTTACCGGAATTGACTCGGAATGATCCGAAAGGATGAAAAAAGGTTGAGAATACTATAAAAAGCAGTCTCAGAAGGTTACCGGTTGATACCCAGAGCTGGTGTGGTTCCCGGGGCGTTTGGATGCCTAGGGGCAAAATGGTCATCTTGACCGGAAAGTCTCGGAAAAGACCCAATGGGCAGTTTGGTTATTTTTCACCGAAGTGGGTTAGTAGGTACTGGTGTTGACCTGGGTTTTGAGTGTTTCCGCCACTCTGACGGCGGTAGTCGTGACACAGGGGTTTGTTGGCAATTCCCTATATCAACCAATTTGTGAGTATTTCCGCTACTCTAACGGTTGTGATGTTTGCGAGTATTCTTGCTACTCGGACCGTCTCAAGGAATAAACTTTCTCGAGAGTGAGATTGGAAAGGGGACTTACCATCTTTGAAAAGACGTGCCTGGATTGGAACCGTCTTGAGGAATAAACTATCTCGAGAGAGGGGTTGGAAAGGGGACTTACCGTTTTCGAAAAGACATGCTTGGATTGGAACCGTCTCGAGGAATAAACTGTCTCAAGAGAGGGGTGGGAAAAGGGACTTACCGTCTTCGAAAAGACGTGCCTGAGTTGGAACCGTCTCAAGAAATAAACTGTCCCGAGAGAGGGATTGGAAAGGGGTTTTACCGTCTTTGAAAAGACGTGCCTGATTTGGAACCGTCTCGAGGAATAAACTGTCTCGAGAGTGGGGTTGGAAAGGAAAGGACAATGCCCCTAAGGGTATTTTGGTCATTTTGCCTCTATTTGGGCCTGCGAAGCGATGGACAGATGGGATTTGGATTTAGAAAATCGATTTCGATTGGAATACGCCCACAATGACTTGAAAACAAGTCTGGACGGAATGTAGACTGCCGAGCGGTCAAAAATGGGGTGCTTACATTCTTAAATTCTGATGCCTTTGATAATGACAACCCTTTAATCTCTAGTGATGAAATACAAATAGATGAAATTGCTTCTCAATCGTCTTCTGAGGAACCCCATACCTCTTCTTCTTCTCCTGACCCCGATCAAATTATAAAAACCAATTGTCAATGTCCCACCGCACATACTATTAATGTTATTACCAAAGAACAAGAACTACTTCTTGATGTTATTGATAAAATTTCTGATCCTGAAGTTAAAAAATATTATTTACTCCAACTTAAACAAAGTTTAACTTCTGCTGACAAACCTACCTAAGATATTTCATTACTTAATAACCCTTATAATCTTAATGATATTCTCAAAAGATTTGATCAAACATCTAAGTCTTCCCTTATAACTATTTAAGATTTACAAACTGAAATCAACTCTGTCAAAAAAGAATTATGTGATTTAAAACTTGAAAATAATATTTCAAAAATTGATTTTAATAATCTTAATAATCAAGTGTTACTCCTTCAACATCCTTCCCTTCTTCTAGCCAACCTATTATTCCGACACCACCTCCTACAGATATTTTCTTATTTTCACAAATTTCTTATAAAAAATGGAATGTCAAAATTACTATTGTCGTTAACCAAGAATTTCGTTTTGAAACTATTGCTCTCTTTGACTCTGGCGCCGATCTTAATTGTATTCAAGAAGGTTTAATTCCCATTAAACATTTTGAAAAAACACGTGAACGCCTCTCTGCTGCTGGTGGAACCCCACTCTAGATCCAGTATAAACTTTCTAATGCTCATATTTGCAATAATAATGTATGTATTAAAACTCCTTTTGTTCTTGTCAAAAACCTTTCCCGCGAAGTCATTTTAGGAACCCCTTTTCTTAGCCTTCTCCAACCTTTTCAAGTCACCACTGAAGGTATCAATACTACCCTAAATAATAACCAAATTAGTTTTCCATTGGTTCTCCTCGAACTAAGGATCTCAATCTTTTAAAACATTTTGCTATTTCCCCTCATACTATTAATCTTATTCTCCGAAAAGAAAAACACTTATTATTTCTGAAAGAAGAAAAGATCACAATCAAATTGCAACCAAATTAAAAGATGGAATTTTACAACTAGCTATAAGTAAATTTTTAGCCAAATTACAACATGAAGTCTGTTCTGATTTACCTAATGCTTTTTGGTCTAGACACAAACATGTTGTCACTTTAACCTATTCTCCTGAATTTACTGAAAAACAAATTCCTACCAAAGCTCGTCCTATTCAAATGAACCACGAACTCTTTGAATATTGTAAAAAAGAAATTCAAGATCTCCTCGATAAAAAATTAATTCGACCTAGTCGTTCCCCATGGAGCTGTGCTGCTTTTTATGTACACAAAATGCCAAAATCAAACGAGGTGCTCCTCGTTTAGTTATCAATTATAAACCTCTTAATGATGCGCTCCAATGGATTCGGTATCCTATCCCCAACAAGAAAGATCTCCTTCAACGTCTTTGTCATGCCAAAATCTTTTCTAAATTTGACATGAAATCTGGTTTCTGGCAAATTCAGATAGCTGAATAAGATAGATACAAAATTGCTTTTACTCTCCCTTTTGGCCATTATGAACGGAATGTAATGCCTTTTGGTTTAAAAAATGCCCCCAGTGAATTCCAAAAAATCATGAATGATATTTTAAATCCTCATTCTAAATTTACAATCGTTTATATTAATGATGTTTTAATTTTCTCTAACTCTATCATCCAACATTGGACACATCTCCAACAATTTTTACATGTTGTCAAACATAATGGTTTGGTTCTTTCTGCCAAGAAAATTAGTCTATTCCAAACTTGTGTCCGATTCATAGGTCATTACATATTACAAGGAACAATTACTCCTATTGAACGTTCTATACAATTTGCTGATAAATTTCCTGATGAAATTAAAGATAAAAATCAATTACAACGGTTCTTATGCAGTCTCAATTATGTTTCCGACCTTTATCCAAACTTAAGTCAAATTGTTGCTCCATTAAGACAATGTCTCAAGAAAGATCCCCCTGCTTGGTCTCATGACCATACTGTAAGCACCCCATTTTTTGACCGCTCAACAGTCTACACTCCGTCCACACTTGTACTCAAGTCAATATAGATGTATTTCAATCGAAATTAACTCTCTAAGTCCAAATCTCGTTTGTCCATTGCTTCGCGGGCCCACCAAGACCAAACAGAGGTGAAATGACCAAAATGCCCTTAGGGGCATTGTCCTTTCCAATTCCAATCGCTCTCTCAAGACAGTTGATTTCTCGAGACGATAAATTTATTCCAAATTAGGCACGTCTTTCCAAAGACGGTAAGTCCCCTTTTTTATTCTAAATTAGGCACGTCTTTCCAAATACAGTAAGTCCCCTTTCCAATTCCAAATCAGGCACGTTTTTCCGAAGACGGTAAGTCCCCTTTCCAATTCCAAATCAGGCACGTCTTTTCGAAGACGATAAGACCCCTTTTCAATTCCAATCACTCTCTTGAGACAGTTGATTCCTCGAGACGATAAATCTACTCCAATCAGGCACGTCTTTCCAATTCCAATCCCTCTCTCAAGATAGTTGATTTCTCGAGACAGTCCGGCACATTTTTTAAAGAAAATCTCTTCGAAATGGTAAGTCCCTTTAAACCTGTCGACCGGGATGAGACCCCAAGTCCCCTAGATGGTAGAACGGTCCACCTTTGGCGCCAACTAGCCCGCCAATGCAGAAATGTCCGTTTAGGCACACCTTCCGAGAAAGTTGATTCTCAGGCACTAAGTCCCTTTAGCAGCTTCTCGAGATCAGGCAGTCTCGAAAATGATCGCGAATCGTCAAAGTAGTGAAAATACTCGTAAACGTCACAACCGTCAGAGTAGCGGAAATACTCGCAAAGAGGTCGATATAGGAAATTGCCAACAAACCTCTGTATCACGCGACTGCCGTCAGAGTGGCGGAAACACTCAAAACCTAAGGCAACACCGGTGCCTGCTAGCCCACTTTGGTGAAAAACTGCCCCTTGGACCTTTTTCAACACGTTTCTTGAGAACACACTTGAGTCCTCAGAACGATAAGCCCAACCATCTAAGATTGTCTTAAGAGCAGTCCACCATGATTAGGTGCCTTCTAGTCAGTTTCGGGCTAATTCCGAGACTTTCCGGTCAAGATGACCATTTTGCCCCTAGGCATCTGAACGCCCCGGGAACCACATTGGCTCTGGGTATCAAACCGGCAACTTCCCGAGAATGCTTTTTATAGTATTCTCAACCATTCTTTATCTTTTCGGATCATTCCGAGTCAGTTCCAGCAAACTTGGTGCGAAATGACCGTTTTGCCCCTGGTAGGCCGATCACCTTTTCCGACCACACCGGCTCTGGGTATCAAATCGGTAATCTTTGAGAACATTCTGAATAATGTTTCCAAATCACGAGTCTTCTTTCGGGACAGTCCGAGTCTGTCCTGGTAGCTTTCCGCCCCGATTGACCGTTTTGCCCCTAATGGCCCGGTCAATCCTTCCAACACATCCTATCCTCATTTTTCAAGTCAAATAGCTCCAAGACACTGTTCTAAGTGTTCCTGCTCTTTTCCGGCCTTCCGGGTCATTCCCGGCCTCTTCAAATCATTTCTGGACTTTCCAGAGTCACTCCTAGTGTAGCCAGGCTAAAAATTGCATGGTAGTCACTAGTACAGGAGCCCAAATCTAGTCAAAGATACGTTGCTTGCCGATCTTGATAGTTTCCTAATTGGGTGGCACCACTAGTAGTGGCGCTAGAAGCATTTTTGGACTTGCGCCACTACAACAGGCGCTAGGTCTATCCCACCTCTATAAATACAGAGCCTCTTCTAGCGTGAAGGAGGTCCGCAAACTTAATCTAAAAAACCTAATTTTCGATACACAGTGCTCGTACACTTCCTAAATCCTAGTTTCCTTAGGTTTTCCAAACCCTAGCCACCATACACTAAACCCTAGCCTCCTATACACTTATACACTAGCCTCTAACCCTCCATTGAAGACTTGGAGTTCTGCAACTACGAAGATTTGAAGACCAAGACAAAGCTCTCAAAGACTGAAGTGAAGACCAAAACAAGAAAAGCAAGGTGCACAAAGCAAGCAAAATAAACAAGACATACGGTAGGTTTTCTTTTTAAGTTTCTGCACTTCCCCCTCTCTCTTCTCTCTCCTAACCCACTTGGGTTTTCTCTATTTTAATCCCTCATCTCTTTCCCCCTCTTTCTTTGCATGCTTTAAACAAGGGGATTCCCGGTCTATGTGTAGGATTGGGCTATTGGAGAATCACCATGTCGGGGGCTTTCTTTTAGTCTAACCGGAGACCACGTGGGTTTGGCCCTCTTGATTATGTGGTGAAGCCTTAGCCTTGTATCTTCACGACCCCAAATTTGCATTGTGCATATCATGACTCTTGCATTCTTCCAAAATTCGTTTTCAAAGTTGTTTTCAAAATCGTTTTTAAACTTGTTTTCAAAATTGTATCAAAATCCTCTTTTTCAAAACTTGTTTTCAAAATTACAATCCTAGGGTGATTCTAGCCTTTCCATGGCTAGGGTTGCTTTAGGAAAGTGTTACATTTAAAGTGACTTTCATAGTCTATATTTTCAAACCTTTGTTATTTTGAAAACCACTTTCCTAAAGTGGTTCTAGCCTTCTTATGGTTAGAATCGCTTTAAGCAAGTGAGACATTTTTATACCTTCTAAAAACTCTCTTTTCAAAAGTCTCTCTTCCTAAAAATCTCTTTTTCAATATACTTTCTTAAAACTCTCCTTTCCAAAGTTATTTTCAAAAACTCCCTCTAAAAATCTAATTTTTCAAAAACTCTTTTTTCAACTCTTTCTCGAAATGCTCTCTTCAAAATCCACTTTCCTAAAAACACTCCCTAAGTTTCCTTCTTAGAAAATACTCCCTAAATCTCTTTCCTAAAAACTCTTCCTAACAATCTGCTTTCAATATCTTGTTTTCAAAACTCTCTCAAAAGTTTTACTTTCCAAAAACTTCCTCCCTAAAATTCTTTTCAAAACACACTTTCTAAAATCTCTTTCCAACGATCTCCTTCTAAAAATCTTTCCAAAAACTCTCTCTCCAAAATCCTCTCTTTAGAAACTCCTCTCTAAGATTTCCTTCCAAAAACTTGTTTTCAAAAATACACTTTCCAAAAACTCTTTTCTTAGAGCTCAAGTCAAGCCCTAGAGCTAACATTAGGAAACCTTAACTTTCTTCCCAAAAACATAGATTTCAAATTTGCCGTAAAACTTAGGTTTCCAAAACCTCTTATTTCACATCAAAACTATACATATTTCTAAAACCTATTTTTCTACGCCAAAACTATAGTTTTCCAAATCTAGGGTTTTTAAAAAGCTCCCTTTCCAAATCCTTGTCAAATCAAATCTTCCTTTTAAGAAATCTAATCCAATCTCCTGTTTAGGAAACTAGATCCAATCCTCCGTTTTTGGAAATAAAATTAATCTTTCTCTTTTAGAAACGAAATTGAATCCCTTGCTTTAGGAAATAAGAATCTTAACCCTTCCTAATTCAAATATTTCCTAATTCAATTCCTTCATAATCTTCCACTTTCCTAAATCTTAAGTTTTCAAAACTTGAACATAAAAATCTTTCCTAAATTTTAAAACTTAAAATCTAAATCTTTCCTAATTCAACTCTCTCATAATCTTCTACTTTCCTAAATCTTAAGTTTCCTAAAACTTTCAAATCTTTCCTTAAACGTTAAGTTTCCACATCTTTCCTAATTCAACCCTTTCCTAACTCTACCCCTTTTTCAAATCTTAACTTTCCAAATCTTAAACTTTTTACATTTCAAATCTTTCCAAATTCAAAACTTTCTAAATTCAAAACTTCCCAAAGTTAAATCTTTCTAAACCCAAATCTTTCTAAATTCTAAACTTTTCTAAAACTTCAAATCTTTCCAAATCTAAAATTTTCTGAACTCAAAACTTTCATACTTTCAAAACTTCCCTATTTTAAAACCTTCCAAATTCAAAACTTCCTTGTTTCAAAACATTCCAAATTCTAAATTTTCTGACTCTCCAAACTTTCTAATTTCAAAAGCTTTCCTAAAATGAAAACTTTCCCAATTCGAACACTTTCCTAAATTGAAACTTTATTAAAATGAAACTTCCCAAAAATGAAACTTTCTTAATTCAAAACTTTCCTAAGTCGAAACTTTCCTAAACTAAAGCTTTCCTAAGTTGAAACTTTCCTAAACCAAAACTTTCCTCAAATGACACTTCCCTAATTTGAACCTTTCCTAATTCGAACTTTTCCTAAATCCAATCCAATCTTTTTCCAATCTTCAACGTCCAACATTCGAGTCCAATCTTTCTTAATCTCAAGTCCTTTCTAAATTCTCTCTTTCCTAAGTGTAGGTTTCTTAAAACCAAGTTTTCCAAAGTCAAGTCTTTTCAAATCTTCCCATCAAAGTTCAATCTTTCAATCTTCTAATCCAATTTCCAATTCAATCTCTTTCTTCCAAATCAACTCTTCTATTTTCAATCGGACTCTTGTCCGAACAACGACTGACCTGATTCCTCCAAAAGGATACGTAGGCAACCCTCATGGGTGCGGTCTCCACATTTTTCAAATCTCAAATTCCACAATCTTTTCAAATCTCCAATCTATTTTCAAACTTCCAATTTCAAATTTCTATTTCCAAATCTCTATTTCTAATTTTTCAAACTTTCCAATTTCAAATCTATCCATTCAAATCTCTCTTTTAAAATCAAATCAAATTCTTCTTTTCAAATCTATTTCCAAATCAATTCTCTTCTATTGCACTTGCATATTATGCATCATGTTAGTTTCTTTTCAAACATTGTTTTTCAAAGTGAATAAGATTGGACATTGATTAGTTGAAGACTCTCATAGGTGAATCTAGGGTAGATTGACATGTAGGTACCGAAAGGGCAGGGTAGGGTGATGGCTTAGTGCGTCTTCCCTACACTAACCAACCTCTGAACCTAGGATCACTGATTTGAAAGACTAAAACAGAATTAGTTTTCAAAAAGGGCTAAATGTTTTCTAAAGGTTACCAAACAATCTGTTTTCTTAAAAACCCTCTATTGAGGTGGTATTTTCAAAAACCTTTTCCAAAAACCCTAAGTGTAGTCTTCAGATTATTCTTAGTTTTTAGGTGACCTAACTTACCTTAATCAAGTTAGGTGGCGACTCCAAACTTTTTTCAAAAGCCCTTTATCCAAATCTATTTTCAATTCAAATATAGTCGCACTCATTCTTCTAGGAGGGTGAGTTCTAACAAGAGAGTACGGTGTTTTTCTCACTTGTGTGTGTATTCCTCGAGTGCGAAAAATCTGGGCGCGACACATACTAAAATTATCCAAACCCTTAAAAAATATGTTCAAACTCTTCCATGTCTCACCTTAGCAAATCCCACTGTTTTTAAAATTCTTGAGACTGATGCCTTAGGCGTAGGTTATGGTGGTATCCTTAAACAAGTCCTCAACAATAAAGAACAATTGGTTAGGTTTACCTCTGGCACCTGAAATCCTACCCAAAAGAATTATAGTACTATTAAAAAGGAAATTTTAGCTATTGTTTTATATATTTCCAAATTTCAAAGTGATTTATTAAATCAATAATTTTTGCTTCATATTGATTACCAAGCTGCCAAAAATATTATTTTTAAATATGTACAAAATATCGCTTTTAAGCAAATTTTTGCATGATGGCAAGCTATCCTTTCTATTTTTTATTTCAAGATTTTTTATATTAAAGGCATTGATAACTCAATTCAAGATTTTTTTACTCGGGAATTCTTACAGGGAGAATCCAACTGTGCCTCCTAAACCCAGTCGAGACCTCGGCAAAGCCCCTACTCAAACTCAATCAAAAACCAAAGCTTCTTATGCCATGAAACCAATTCCTCTCCAAACACTTCCTCCCATGTCCCCCAGTGATTGGTATAACCAAATTGTGAGACCCTAACTTGCTTAGCATCATACTTAGCTTAATAGCATGCAACTCGGTAGCTCGTGCTCGGTCGTGCTGGCCATGATCTTGCTCGGCCATGTTCTGGTCGGCCGTGCTCGCCATGGTCTGGTTAGCCGTGGTCGGCCATGGGCTGCTCGGTCGTGATTGGCCACGGTCTGGTTGGTCATGGTCTGCTCGGCCATAGGGAGACATCGGCAGGTCAGACATGGTCTGCTTGGCCATAGGGAGACCTTGGTAAGTTGGTCGACAGGTCGGGCTCGGCATGGCCTGCTCATTGTTGGAGGTCCTGATCAGGATTGGTGAGTTTAATTCATGATTAATTAGCTTGATTAATCTTCAGGCTTAGTTTATGTTAATTATGTGGATTAGAGGTGGATTAACGAAGCAAGGAGGTGCTAGGTGGGGGTTTAACCCTAAGACACCTAGGTGTGTGCTTCACGTGTGAGAGGTGTGTGTTTCACGAATTTTGCTAGCAAGGGTGTGTGTGTGTGACATGTGTGGATAATAGATACACATTGTATCTATTTTGTGTCTGGTAAGATAAGAGAGAGAAGCTGGGTTCTACGATGGTCGGGAGAGAAAGAAGAAGAAAAATAAAAGAGAGAAAAGAAAAGGAGGAAGAAGAATTCAAGAGAGAAAGTTTTGTGTTTATTACTTGAGGTGAGAAATATATATTGATACTTGTTGGGGCATTAGAATGGTGAAAGTGTTTTCACGTCTTTGGTTGCATTAGGGAAGGGTTTAACATCCTATTGAGTTCTGATGCATTATGATATTCTCAATCATATATTTAAAGAGTATAAGCTATAATTATGTATTGGTTATGAATTATAGCATCTATTTCATCATGTTTGATGTGGTGCTGTTTGGTAGGTTCGGAAGCGGATCATACTATTCCTGTTCAATCGAAAGAGTAGCTCAACTTGAGAGTAAGCGGTATAAGGTGGGGATATTGATGATCTTATTCATATTGAACTGAATGCTTTGTTATGAATGGTGGTGATTGCTTGATTATGAGGTGATAATTGCATACAATTCGTACATTGTGTGCACACTTTGTATTGCATAGAGGAGGTATAGCCGAGTGGGGGCTAACATAAGGTTTAGCCGATGTGGGGCTAACCTAAAGGGTGTCCATATGGGGCATCCTTGATAACAAGCCATCGATATATTAGGCCAATGTTATCAAAATAGCGCGCACATATGTGGTGAATCATATATTGCATCATAAGAGGCATTTGGTTTATTGTTGATGATGTATTATCTATTGATGATTAATTCAGTGGATGTTTATCATTCCGTTTTTATGAGTTTGATTATCTTGTGAGCACGTTGATATATAGCTCACACCCACACATGTTATTTTGCAGGAACATGGGAGAATGTCCAGTCCATTGTTGGTGTTCAGTCGGGGAGCTTCGAGAAGCTCTGTAGTTGAGTTAGTCGTCATGTATATTGTTGTACTTGGTATTAAAGTCTTGCTAGAGTTTGGTTTATTTTGTGGTTTTGTAATATTCATAAGTGTGGATTAAGAGTTTCCTTAATGATGTATGTTGGAGGATTATGAGATGGTTTTACTTATTTAATATGATGTTATTTATTCCTAAAAGATTTCTATCTTTGGGACCATGTTGAGGTTTCCCTTACAGGTAGGTGACCTGTGCGATCACGTTCATCCTAAGACGGCATTAATGACGCTTGATTAGGACTGGGCACGACAAATTGGTATTAGAGCTGAGGTTTAACACCAAAGTTCTATTGTCAAGTTGTTTTGAGCCAAGGTTTGCAACTGAGACTATGTTATGGAGTTAATGTCTAAAGTTGCAATGGACTGTAGGGTATTATTTGTGTCAGTTCGAGTTAGTGAGCTTATGTGAGTCATATATATTGCGTACTAATTTTGAATTAATACAGAAAGTATGGCTTAAAGAGATTCAATGAGGAGAGCTGAGGAAGAAGCATCGTCAGCTCCTGTTCAGGGGCAAAGACGACAGGGAGAGGGTGTTCAAAATCCACCAGATGCAACCGATAGAGTGGCAAATGTTTTAGCTCAATACATTGAATATCAGTTCATGAGACCATTGCAGAGGACTAGTACATTGCATGAACAATTCATGAAACTGAATCCTCTAGAGTTCACCAGGGCAATTGATCCATTGGTGGCAGAGGAGTGGTGTAAGCACCCCATTTTTTACCGCTCAGCAGTCTACACTCCATCCAGACTTGTGTTCAAGTCATTCTAGGCATATTTCAACCGAAACCAACTTTTTAAGTCCAAATCCCATTTGTCCATCGCCTCGCGAGCCCACCAGGCCCAAATAGAGGCAAAATGACCAAAATGCTCTTAGGGGCATTGTCCTTTCCTTTCCGACTCAAACCCCTCTCTCGAGACAATTGATTCCTCGTGATGGTAAATCTATTCCAAATCAGGCACGTCTTTTCGAAGACAGTAAGTCCCCTTTCCAGCCCCTCTCTCGAGACAGTTTATTCCTCGAGACGGTTCCAATTTAGGCACGTCTTTTCGAAGACGGTAAGTCCCCTTTCCAACCCCTCTCTTGAGACAGTTTATTCCTCGAGATGGTTCCAATTTAGACACGTCTTTTCGAAGACGGTAAGTCCCCTTTCCAACCCCTCTCTCGAGACAGTTTATTCCTCGAGACGGTTCCAACTCAGGCACATCTTCTCGGAGACGGTAAGTCCCCTTTCCAATCCCTCTCTCGAGACAGTTTATTCCTCGAGATTGTCCGAGTAGCAAAAATACTTGCAAACATCACAACCATTAGAGTAGCGGAAATACTCACAAATAGGTCGATATAAGGAATTGCCAACAAACCCTTGTGTCACGACGATCGCCATTAGAGTGGCGGAAACACTCAATACCCAGGTCAACACCAGTGTCTGTTAGCCCACTTCCGTAAAAAATGACCAAACTACCCCTTGGACCTTTTCCGAGACTTTTCGGTCAAGATGACCATTTTGCCCCTAGGCATCTGAACGCCCTAGGAACCACACCGGCTCTGGATATCAAACCGGTAACCTTTTGAGATTACTTCTTATAGTATTCTCAACCTTCCTCTACCTTTCTGGATCATTCCGAGTCAGTTCCGGCAAACCCGATACAAAATGACCGTTTTGCCCTTAGTAGGCCGATCCCCTTTTCTGACCACACCGGCTCTGGGTATCAAACCGGTAATCTTCTGAGATTACTTCTTATAGTATTCTCAACCTTCCTCTATCCTTCTGGATCATTCCGAGTCAGTTCCGACAAACCCGGTGCGAAATGACCGTTTTACCCTTGATGGGCCGGTCACCTCTTCTGACCACACCGGCTCTGGGTATCAAACCGGCAACCTTTGGAAACATTCTAAATAATGTTTCCAAATCCCAAGTCTTCTTCCAGTACAGTCCCAGTTTGTCCCGGCAGTTTCCCGGTTCGATTGACCGTTTTGCCCCTAAAGGCCCGGTCAACCTTTCCGACCCATCTTATCCTCATTTTTCAAGTCAAACACCTCCAGGACACTATTTTAAGTGTTCCTGCTCTTTTTCAGCCTTCCGGGCCATTCCTGGTCTTTTAAAATTATTCTCGGACTTTCTGGAGTCACTCCTAGTGAAGCTAGGCTAAAAATTACATGGTAGTCATTAGTACAGGCACCCAAATCTAGTAAAAAATACGTTGCTTGCCGACCTTAAACATTTCCTAAATGGCTGGCGCCACTACTAGTGGCGCCAAGCCAAAAAATGGCCTGGCGCCCACTCCTAGTGGCGCTAGTGTAAAGTTTGGCCTGGCGCCACTGCAACAGGCGCCAGTGTATTCTTCCCTCTATATATACAGAGCATCTTCTAGCGTGAAAAGTATCTGCAAACTCAATTTAAAAATCCTATATTTTGATATATAGAGCTCGAGCACCTCCTAAACCCTAGCTTCTCTAGGTTTTCCAAACCCTAGCCACCATACACTAAACCCTAGCCTCTTATACACTCCTATACACCCTCATACACTCATACACTAACCTTCAACCCTCCTTCGAAGACTTGAAGAGTTGCAATCTGAAGTTTGAAGATTGAAGGCAACTCTTGAAGATTGAAGACGAAGACCAAGACGAAGACCAAAGAAAGCAAGGCACACAAAATAAACATGATACAAGGTAGGTTCTCCATTTAAATTTTCGCACTTCCCCCTCTTTCTTCTCTCTCCTAACCCACTTGGATTTTCTCTATTTTAATCCCCCATCTCTTCCCCCCCCCCCCCCCTCTTTGCATGCTTGAAACAAGGGGATTCTCGGTCCATGTGTAGGATTGGGATATTGGAGAGTCACCATGTCGGGGGCTTTCTTCTAGGCTAACCAGAGACCACGTGGGTCCGGTCCCCTTGATTATGTGGTGAAGCCTTAACCTTGTATGTTCATGACCCCAAAATTGCATTGTGCATATCATGGTCTTGCATCTTCCAAAAGTTGTTTTCAAAGTTGTTTTCAAAACCATTTTCAAACTTGTTTTCAAAATTGCATCAAAATCTCCTTTTTCAAAACATGTTTTCAAAATCACAATCCTAGGGTGATTCTTGCCTTTCCATGGCTAGGGTTGCTTTAGGAAAGTGTTACATTCAAAGTGACCAATATGGTCCATATTTCAAATCTTGTTGTTTTCAAAACCGCTTTCCTAAAGTGGTTCTAGCCTTCTTATGGTTAGAATCGCTTTAGGAAAGTGAGATCTTTTACATTTTTCAAAAAGCTCTCTTTTCAAAAATCTCTTCCTAAAAATCTCTTTTTCAACATACTTTCCTAAAACTTTCCTCTCCAAAGTTGTGTTCAAAAACTCCCTCCAAAATCTATTTTTCAAAGCTTCCTTTTTCAACTCCTTTCCAAAAACTCTTTCTCCTCAAAATTCACTTTTTAAAAACGCTCCTTAAATTCACTTTCCTAAAAACTCTCTCCAGCAATCTCCTTCTAAAAATCTTTCTAAAAACTCTCTTTCAAAAATCTTCCTTCTAGAAACTCTCCTCTAGGATTTTCCTTCTAAAATCTTCGTTTCTAATAAACACACTTTCCAAAAACTTATTCTCTTTAAAATATCTTTCCAAAAAACTCTCTCTTCAAATTCACTTTCCAAAAACTCCTCTCTAGGATTCCCTTCTAAAAACCTGCGTTTTCAAAAACGCACTTTCCAAAAATCCTCTCTCTTTAGAGCCCAAATCAAGCCTTAGAACTCACAATTAGGAAACTCTAATTTTCTTTCTAAAAACATGATTTTCAAACTTTACCCCAAACCTAGGTTTCCAAAATCTCTTGTTTTCACATCTGAACTATACACGTTTCCAAAACCTATTTTCTACGTCGAAACTATAATTTTCCAAATCTAGGGTTTCTAGAATCTCCCTTTTCGAATCCTTGCCAAATTCTATCTTCCCTTTAGGAAACCAAATCAAATATTCCCGTTTAGGAAACCAAATCCAATCCTCCGTTTTTGGAAACAAAATCCAACCTTTTCTTTTAGAAACCAAATACAATTCCTTCCTAATCCAACTCTTTCCTAACTCAAATCCTTCCTAAACTTCCACTTTCCTAAATCTTAAGTTTCCAAAACTTGAACATAAAAATCTTTCCTAAATTTTAAAACTCAACTTTCAAATCTTTCCTAATTCAACCCTTTCCTAATTCTACCTTCTTTTCAAATATTAACTTTTCAAACCTAAGTTTTCAAACTTTTCCTAAAACTCAAACCTTTCTTAATCTTCATGATTTTCTAAAACTCTAAAACTTTCTAAATCTTAAACCTTCTAAATTTCAAATCTTTCCAAATTCAAAGTTTTCTAAATTCAAACTTTTTTAAGTTAAATCTTTCTAAACTTCCAAGCTTTCTAAATCTTAAACTTTCTAAACTTCAAATCTTTCCAAAACTAAAACTTTCTAAGCTCAAAACTTTCTTATTTTCAAAACTTCCTTATTTTCTAAACTTTTCTTTCTTATTTCAAAAAACATTCGAAACTTTCCTAATTCTTTCCTATTTCAAAACTTTCCTAAATTTCAAAACTTTCCTATTTCTTTCCTAAAAAACTTTCCCTAAACTTTCCTAAAAAACTTTTCCTAATTCAAAAACTTTCCTAAAATGAAAACTTTCCCAATTGGAACACTTTCCTAAATTTAAACTTTCCTAAAACAAAACTTTCCAAAAGTGACACTTTCCTATTTTGAAACTTTCCTAAATCGAACCTTTCCTAATTTGAACATTTCCTAAAATCCAATCTTTCCAAATCTTCCAAGTTCAACATTCGAGTCAAATCTTTCTAAATCTCAAGTCTTTCCTAGGTCTTCTATCTTTCCTAAGTCTAGGTTTCCTAAACCTCCATCTTTCCAAAACAAGTCTAAATCTCTCTTCCAAGTTCTATCTTTTCAAATCGAAATTCAATCTTTTCAATTCCAAAATTTCAAATTCCAATTTTCAATTCAAAGTTCAATCTCTCAATCTTCCAATTCAATTTCTAATTCAATCTCTTTCTTTCAAATCAATCTCTTTTCAATCGGATTCCGGTCCGAACTACGACTGACCTGATTCCTCCAAAAGGATACGTAGGCAACCCTCATGGGTGCGGTCACAACATTTTTCAAATCTCAAATTTCACAATATTTTTCAAATTTCAAATTTCACAATTTCTTTCAAATTTCAAATTCCACAACTTCTTTTAAATTTCAAATTCCTCCATATTTTCCAAATTTCAAATTCCAAAATCTTTCCAAATCTCCAATCTATTTTCAAATTTCCAGTTTCAAATTTCTATTTCCAAGTCTCTATTTTCAATTCCCAAAATCTTCTTTCCAAATTCAAACTTCTATCTCTTCTTTTTCAAATCAAATCAAATCTCTTTCTAAATCTATTTTTCAATTCTCTCTTCTATTGCACTTGCATATCATGCATCATGTTAGTTTCTTTTCAAACATTGTTTTTCTAAAGTGAATAGGATTGAACATTAGTTAGTTAAAGACTCTCATGGGTGAATCTAGGGTAGATTGACATGTAGGTACCGAAAGGGTGGGGTAGGGTGATAGCTTAGTGCGTCTTCCTTACATGTAACCAACCTCCGAACCTAGATCACTGTTTTCAAAGACCAAAAGGAGTTCTTTTCAAAAAAAGGGACTAAATGTTTTCCAAAGGTTGCCAAACAACCTGTTTTCCTAAAAAACCCTCTCTTGAGGAGATATTTTAAAAATCGTTTTTCAAAAACCCTAAGTGTAGTCTTTGGATTATTCTTAGTTTTTAGGTGACCTAACTCACCTTAATCAAGTTAGGTGGCGACTCCAAATCTTTTTCAAAAGCCCTTTATTCAAATTAATTTTCAATTCAAACTTAGTCGCACTCATTCTTCTAGGAGGGTGAGTTCTAACGAGAGAGTACAACATTTTTCCTACTTGTGTGAGTATTACTCGAGTGTGAAAAATCTGGGCGCGACAAGTGGTTGAAGAAATTAGAGGCAATCTTTAAGGTAATGGCAGTGACTGATGAACAAAAACTGATGTTGGCTGCATTCATGTTGAAAGGTGAAGCTCGAAATTGGTGGGAGGTAACGAGATGAATGATGGGTTTCCAAGGTGGTGGAGTACCGATTACATGGCAACAATTTATAGAGGCATTTAATGAGTAATACTTCCCGCTTATTTACAAATATCAGAAGGAGCAGGAGTTTATCTCTTTGAAGCAGGGAAAGATGACTGTGTTTGAGTATGAAGAATAATTTACAGCTTTTTCACGGTTTGCACTTGATTTAGTATGCACCGAAGATGCTAAATGCAGGAGATTCCAACAGGGATTAGAGTTGAGTGTACAATCTCGAATTTCAGGTCTTGAGATGGTAAGATATGCTGACTTGGTGAATAAAGCAAAAATTGTGGAGCAAGATGTGAAAAAATTATTGGGTAGGAGATAACAGTTTAAAAAGGGAAAGTTTGATATAGGGGCTGGAACGTCAGGCCAAAAATCAGCAGAATCTGTAAGATATAGTGGACAGGGAAGATCACAATCAAGTCAAAGAATAGGGAGTCCTAGATTTGGAAGTCTAAGTGGTCGGGGCTCTTGGAGACCCCCAGTGCGACCTTCAAGTTTGGGAACTTTTGGTGGCAGAATGGGAGGAGTTACTTGTTATAGGTGTGGAGCAGATGGCCATATTATTAGGGATTGTCCAATGCCTTGGAGTGATAAATGCTATCAATGTGGACGGACGGGTCACATAGCAAAACATTGTACTCAGGGCCCTATGGCAACCTCCTCTGTGGGTAGTGTGGCTAGTAGTGGAAGAGGGACGATTGGGAGTGCACAACGTGGACGTGGGACTACTTTTGAACCACGGACTTAGGCACGGATATGTGCTATAACCCAGCGGGGTGCTCAGGCTACGCCTACAGTAGTGACAGGTATGATATCTATGGCTAATAAGGATGCTTACGTACTGTTAGATCCTGGATCTACCCACTCTTTTGTTTCCATTGCATTTAGTGAACATCTACATATACCACATACGCCTATGGCACAACATTTACTTGTTTCTACACCTGTGGGGGATGTGGTGTTAGCGGATGTGGTGTATAAAGGTTGTGTGTTAAAAATTGGGGAGAAAGAGCTGAATGTGGATTTGATTCCTTTAGCAATGCACGATTTTGATATGATATTGGGTATGGACTGGCTATCATCTTATCATGCTTCCATTGACTGTTTCAAGAAGGAAGTTATTTTTCAAGTGCTAGATGAATCAGGGTTCAAATTTCAAGGTGAGCGGGATGTGGTTCCAACTTGTTTAATATCAGCTTTAGAAGCTAGAAAATTATTTTAGATGGGATATGAAGGGTACTTAGCTCATGTGATTGATACTACTAAAGCAGAGTTTAAGTTGTTAGATCTTCCTGTAGTTCAAGACTTTGTGGATGTATTTCCGGAAGAGCTACCAGGGATTGTGCTTGATAGGGAGGTGGAGTTCTCTATGACTTATTACCAGGAACTACTCCAATCTCCATTACACCGTATAGAATGGCACCATCAGAGTTGAGGGAATTGAAAACTCAATTGCAAGACTTGTTAGATCGAGGGTTCATTCAACCTAGTGGGTCACCGTGGGGAGCTCCTGTGTTGTTTTTGAAGAAGAAGGATGGAACTATGAGGCTATATATTGATTATCGGCAATTGAATCAAGTAACAGTGAAGAATAACTATCCTTTGCCACATATTGATGACTTGTTTGATCAATTGCAAGGGGCTAAGGTCTTTTCAAAGATTGATTTAAGATCCAGTTATCATCAACTGAAGGTGAAAGACCGTGATGTCTCAAAAACTGCTTTTCGAACGTGGTATGGACACTATGAGTTCTTAGTAATGCCGTTTGGAATGACTAATGCTCCAGCTATTTTCATGGACTTGATGAACCGAGTATTTCAACCTTTTCTTGATTCATTTGTTATTATATTTATTGATGATATCCTAGTTTATTCACATAGTAATGAGGAACATGAAGAGCATTTAAGACTTGTTTTACAAATTTTGCGGGATAAACGGTTATATGCCAAATTTAGTAAATGTGAGTTTTGGCTGGACAAGGTGGTATTTTTGGGACATGTGATTTCTGATGAAGGAATTTGTGTTGATTCGAAGAAGATTGAAGCTATAATGAATTGGGAGCAGCCGAAGAATGTGTTTGAAATTAGAAGTTTCTTGGGGTTGGCAGGATATTACAGACGGTTTATTCAAGGATTCTCATCTATCACTGTACTGTTAACTAAATTGACACGGAAGGATGTAAAATTTGAATGGACTGATGATTGTGAGCGTAGTTTCCAAGAATTGAAGATAAAATTGACTACAGCTCCTGTGCTAACCATTCCTTCAGGGAAGGGAGACTTTGTGATTTATAGTGATGCTTCTCATCAAGGCTTGGGTTGTGTGTTAATGCAGAAAGGCAGAGTTGTTGCCTATACTTCTAGGCAATTGAAGACTCACGAGAAGAATTATCCTATTCATGATTTGGAGCTAGTAGCAGTGGTGTTTGCCTTGAAATTGTGGAGACACTACCTATATGGTGAGCCGTGTGAGATATTTACAGATCATCAGAGTTTGAAGTGTTTGTTTACCCAAAGAGATCTAAGTGGAAGGCAACGGAGGTGGATGGAATTGATCAAAGATTATGAGTGTGTTATCCATTATCACCCAGGAAGAGCTAATGTGGTAGTAGATGCTTTGAGTCGAAAAGCTTCCGGGAGATTGTCATGTATTCAATGTTGCCAGGCGGAATCAGTTGCAGAGTTAGCCTCTTTAGGGGTGGAGTTTGAAATGATGAGGATTGATGCAGTGTTAGCACAATTCCTGGTAAGACCATTGTTATTTGATCAAATTCGGGAACTACAACTTCAAGATCCTCGGTTAGAGACAATCAGGAAGCAAGTGAATGAAGGGGTGAGAACTGATTTTTTCATTCATGCTAATGGTACCATAATGTTTGGGACCTGTATGAGATTTTGGATGAGATTTTGGAGGAGGCACATCAATCTCTGTATGCTATGCATCCGGGAAGTACAAAAATGTATCGTAATCTTCGGGAAGTGTATTGGTGGCCTAGCATTGAAGAATGAGATTTTGGAGGAGGCACATCAATCTCTGTATGCTATGCATTCGGGAAGTACAAAAATGTATCGTAATCTTCAGGAAGTGTATTGGTGGCCTAGCATGAAGAGAGAAATTGCAAAGTTTGTGGCTAAATGTTTGACTTGTCAACAAGTAAAAACAGAACATCAGAAGCCGACAGGTTTATTACAACCTCTTCCTATTCCACAATGGAAGTGGGAGCACATTACTATGGACTTTATAGTGGGATTACCCAGAACTCCAAGCGGATTTGATTCTATTTGGGTAACTGTGGATAGGTTGACTAAATCAGCTTATTTCTTATCAGTTAAGAGTACCTATACTCTTGATAGGTATGCTAAATTATACGTTGATGAAATTGTGAGATTGCATGGAGCTCCAGTGTCTATAGTTGCAGACAGGGATCCAAGATTCACTTCTAAATTTTGGCCTCATTTGCAGCAAGCTTTGGGTACTACTTTGAAATTTAGTGCAGTATTTCATCCTCAAACTGATGGCCAATCAGAGAGAAATATTCAGACCTTAGAGGATATGTTGAGAGCTTGTGTATTAGATTTCAAAGGCAGTTGGGGGGATCACCTAGCTTTAATGGAATTTACGTATACTAATAGTTCTCAATCTAGCATTGGGATGGCTCCATTTGAAGCTTTGTATGGGCGTCGGTGTAGAACTCTAGTGTGTTGGAGTGAGGTGGGAGAGAGACAGCTGGTGGGTCTTGAAATAATTCAAAGTACAACTGAAAAGATTAAAATTGTTCAAGAACACTTGAAAGTAGCGCAGAGCCGATAAAAAAGTTATGCAGATAACAGAAGAAGAGAAATAGAGTTTGAGGTGGGTGATCAAGTGTTTTTGAAAGTAGCTCCATGGAAGGGTATCTTGAGATTTGGGAAGAAAGGAAAGTTGAGTCCAAGGTACATTGGACCCTATACTATTGTGGAAAGAGTTGGCACAACAGCTTATCGACTCGATTTACCTTCGGAGATGTTTAAATTACATAATGTCTTTCATGTTTCCATGTTAAGGAATTATATGCCAGATACTTCGCATGTGTTAACTCAACAACCATTAGAGTTGGAAGATGATTTAAGTTATGTTAAAGAACCTACTAAGATACTAGACCGTAGAGAACAAGTTCTGTGCAATAAGGTAATACTGTCGGTAAAGGTATGGTGGAAGAATCATACAGTTGAGGAGGCAACATGGGAGAGTGAGGAGTCAATGAAGAATCAATACCCGTATTTATTCTAATTCGGTAAGTGAATTTCGGGATGAAATTCTTTGAGGAAGGAAGAATTGTGAGACCCTAACTTGCTTAGCATTATACTTAGCTTAATAGCATGCAACTCGGTAGCTCGTTCTCGGCCATGCTGGCCATGGTCTTGCTCAGCCATGGTCTGGTTCGCCGTGGTCGGCCATGGGCTGCTCGGTCGTGATTGGCCATGGTCTGGTCAGTCATGGTCTGCTCGGCCATAGGGAGACTTCGGTAGGTTGGGCATGGTCTGCTCGACCATAGGGAGACCTCGATAAGTTGGTCGGCAGGTCGGGCTCGGCATGGCTTGCTCATTGTTGGAGGTCCTGATCAGGATTGGTGAGCTTAATTCATGATTAATTAGCTTGATTAATCTTTAGGCTTAGTTTATGTTAATTATGTGGATTAGAGGTGGATTAAGGAAGCAAGGAGGTGCTAGGTGGGGTTTAATCCTAAAACACCTAAGTGTGTGCTTCACGTGTGAGAGGTGTGTTTTTCACAAATTTTGCTAGCAAGGGTGTGTGTGTGTGACATGTGTGGATAATAGATACACATTGTATCTATTTTGTGTCTGGTAAGATAAGAGAGAGAAGTTGGGTTCTACGATGGTTGGGAGAGAAAGAAGAAGAAAAATAAAAGAGAGAAAAGAAAAGGAGGAAGAAGAATTCAGGAGAGAAAGTTTTGTGTTTATTACTTGAGGTGAGAAATATATATTGATACTTGTTGGTGTGTTAGAATGGTGAAAGTGTTTTCACGTCTTTGGTTGCATTAGGGAAGGGTTTAACATCCTATTGAGTTCTGATGCATTATGATATTCTCAATCATATATTTGAAGAGTATAAGCTATAATTATGCATTGGTTGTGAATTATAGCATCTATTTCATCATGTTTGATGTGGTGCTGTTTGGTAGGTTCAGAAGCAGATCATACTATTCCTGTTCAACTGAAAGAGTAGCTTAACTTGAGAGTAAGCGGTATCAGGTAGGGACATTGATTATCTTATTCATATTGAACTGAATGCTTTGTTATGAATGGTGGTGATTGCTTGATTATGAGGTGATAATTGCATACAATTCATACATTGTGTGCACACTTTGCATTGCATAGAGGAGGTATAGCCGAGTGGGGGCTAACCTAAGGTTTAGCCTGTGGGGCTAACCTAAAGGGTGTCGATGTGGGGCATCCTTGATAACAAGCCATCGATATATTGGGCTAATGTTATCTAAATAGCGCGCACATATGTGGTGAATCATATATTGTATCAAAAGAGGCATTTGGTTTATTGTTGATAATGTATTATCTATTGATGATTAATTCAATGGATGTTTATCATTCCGTCTTTATGAGTTTGATTATCTTGTGAGCACGTTGATATATAGCTCAGACCCACACAGGTTATTTTATAGGAACGTGGGAGAATGTCTAGTCCACTGTTGGTGTTCAGTCGAGATGCTTCGAGAAGCTCTGTAGTTGAGTTAGTCGTCATGTATATTATTGTACTTTGTATTAAAGTCTTGTTGGAGTTTGGTTTATTTTGTGGTTTTGTAATATTCATAAGTGTGGATTAAGAGTTCCCATAATGATGTATGTTGGAGGATTATGAGATGGTTTTACTTATTTAATATGATGTTATTTATTCCTAAAAGATTTCTATCTTTGGGACCATGTTGAGGTTTTGCTTACAGGTAGGTGACTTATGCGATCACGTTCATCCTAAGACAGTGTTAATGACGCTTGATTAGGACCGGGCGCTACACAAACACTTATTGACCAAACTTAACAATTATCTCAAACCTATGCTCAAACTACAGCCAATCCCCAACAACAACAAGTGGTGGCTCCTCGCCCCTCTACTGCTTCTTCTGTGGTGGCTCCTTGCCCCACTTATTCTTCTTTTGTGGTGGCTAATAACCCCATAGTCAAATTCAAATATTTTCTCAAAACTCAATGCGAACAGACTATTATTCTTTTGGAAAATCAAACATGGAATGAGGATCCATTTCAAATTCCTTCTAGAGTGTTCGCCCCGAACACACACTTTCTCTAAATCTTCCCTTTGCATACCCAACAATTTAATGAATTTATCCTCATTGAAACTGATTCTATTTCCCTAAAAAACCAATATATTCTACTGTTTACTTTAACCAAATCTTAACCCAAGAATAATGGGGGTTCATCCTCTTCGTCCCCGCCATTTTTCTTAGGTTTACAACCCTCATACTTTCAATTATTATGATTACCAACAAGCTTGGTTCAATACTTTTTTTTTCCAAAATCCCAAATTCAGTCACTCTTGGATATTTACATTCAAGAAGGACTTTTCTTTTCATGGTGGACTCACTTTGGGTTCATACCTCAAAATTTTCCTCCATCTATCCATGAAGCATTCCTCCTATATCAAACCCTTCCCTTACATTTTACCTTTTATGATTCAATTTTCCATTTCATGGATTTGTGATTGGAACTATGCCATCATTTCTCAAAATTCCTTTTCTTATCTTGCCCGAAGTTTTCAAGTCAAATGGTGAGATAATTGGTCGGCTGCCCAAACTGTCACCTCTCAAGCAGTCCATAAATTCTTCAAACAACACCCAACCATTGCTATGGCATCTGATCCCCAATTTCTCCTCAATCGTAGCCAATTAATTCCTCAATTAGCTACTGCCAAATCCAAGAAGGAGCTTCGCCAACACTTGTGTCGCGCCCCGGTTTTGGGTGTCCAAGGTCCTTTTGGCTCGGAGACCCTAAAGCACGGAACTCTGTCACTAGAACTCATCCTCCTAGAAGGACAAGTGCGATTAGGTTTGACAATTGGTTTGACTAAGGGCTTTTTAGAAAAATAGGAGTCGCCACCTAATTTGATTAAGATGAGTTAAGGCACTTAAAACTAAGGGTTAATCCGAAGATTAAACTTACGATTTTTGGAAAAGATTTTGAAAACTCCCTCAAGAGAGGGTTTTTAGGAAAATAGGTTGTTTGGCAACCTTTTGAAATGTTTAAGCCCTTTTTGAAAATAACTCCATTTTGGTCTTTCGAAAATAGAAGTCTAAGGTTCGGGGGTTGGTTACGTGTAGGGAAGATATCCTAAGATCATCACCCTACCCCACCCTTTCGGTACCTATGTCTAATCACCCTTTGTTCACTCACTAGAATAACCGGTTACCATGGTCCACTGTATATCCACTTTAGAAAAATGGGGTTTAGTCATCACTTTTCGGATGGATGGATGATGCATAATGCAAGTTTTTGGAAAAGTTTGAAAATAATAGAGGATTTGAAAGAGTTTGGAATATAAACTTTGAATTGATTGTAATTTTTGAAAAAGGGATTGTAGTTGAAATAAAATTTATGACCGCACCATTTTAGGTTGCCTACGTATCTCATTTAGTGAGAATCAGGTCATTCGTAGTTCGGGCAAGAGCCCGATGGACAATAGGCGCATTAGGGCCTTTGGAAAGCTTGAAGACACATTGAGGTATTTGAAAAATTTTAAGACACTTTGAGGTCTTTGAAAGTTGAAGACTCTTTGTGGTCTTGGAAAAGTTTAAGACACTTAGAGGTCTTGGAAGTTTTAACTTGAAATTGGATGGTGGAGTGTTTTGAAAATGTTTTTGGATCCACTTAAGGGAGTTTTGGAAAAATTCTTTGGCATGACTCAAGAGAACTTGAAAGTGTTTTTGAAATCTTGTTTTGAAAACCTTAGAGGCAAGTTTTGATGAACTTGTTTTTGAAAGTGGTTTTTGGGAATGGATAAGGGTTTGGAATCCTAATATGGACAACCTTAGAGGTTGTTCTTGATTTATCAATTCTCCTTGGAATCCCTAACCATGAGAGGGCTAGGGACACCTTAGGTTTGTGACTCTTTGAAAAGATTTTTTTTGAAAAAGTCTTGAAGAAGGAATGTAAGAACATTTGAAGAGTTTATGGAGTTGGTTTTTTTGAAATCAAGAAAGTAGGAGGTTTTGGAAAAATAGTTTGAAGATTTGAAAGATCATTTAGAAAATGGTTCAAGAGTTGGAACCTTGAAGTGTACTAACTTAAGTTGAGTTTGCCTAGGGTTAGGGGTAACCTAATGTTAACTAACTAGGGTTAGGTCAACCTAGAGGACCTATGGTTAACTAACTCAGGTTAGGTTAACCTAAGGTTAAGATGACGTAGGGTTAACTAACTAGGGTAGGGTTAACCTAAGGTGAGTGAACTAGGGTCAAGTTAACCTAGGGTTGATCAACTAGGGTCAAGTTAACCTAGGGTTGATCAACTAGGGTCAAGTTAATCTAGGGTTGGATTGAAAAATGATGTTGAAGTGTGGTTTGGTGCATTTTTGGAAAGAATTTTGGAAAACACAACATGTTGTGCCATAGACTTTGGTTGGCAATCTTTTTGAGGATCATTTCTATGAAAATTTTGACTCTAACCAAGAGTGTGATTTATATGGTGGTGATTGGAGACCATTTCAAGGAAGGTTTTCTTATGGCCATTACAACTACTATCTTGATAAGAGTACAAGGGGTCAAAAATCAACAAATTGATGGTAATTTTTGAAAAATCCTTTTTGATGCAAAGATGGAGAGAATGCATTTTTGAAATCATCTTTGGAGAAGGATTTTGAAAACTATTTTTCAAGGGAACCATTCCATCAAGAGAGGGTTCATATGGCCAACAAAAGGGAGACCACTCAAGAGAGGGTTCCATGGGGCCATTCCAACCACCAAATTTAAGAGAATGGAAACCATAGGATTCAAAGAGTTTGAACATCATTCTTAGGCAAGCATAAAGAGGAAAGGGAACCATTCTAACAATTTAGGATTCCTAGGGTCAATATAAGGGAGACCACTCAAGAGAGGGTTCTATGGGACCATGTTAACCACTAACTTTGAGAGAATGGTGTTGCGCCCAGATTTTTCGCACCCGAGGAATACTCACCCAAGCGGGAAAAATGTTGTACTCTCTCATTAGAACTCACCCTCCTAAAAGAATGAGTGCGACTAGGTTTGAATTGAAAATAGGTTTGAATAAAGGGCTTTTGAAAAAGATTTGGAGTCGCCACCTAACTTGATTAAGGTGAGTTAGGTCACCTAAAAACTAAGAATAATCCGAGGACTACATTTAGGGTTTTGAAAAATGATTTTGAAAATATCTCCTCAAGAGAGGGTTTTTTAGGAAAACGGGTTGTTTGGCAACCTTTGGAAAATATCTAGCCCTTTTTAGAAAAATAACTCCTTTTGGTCTTTCGAAAACAGTGATCCCAGGTTCGGAGGTTGGTTACGTGTAGGGAAGACGCACTAAGCTATCACCCTACCCCGCCCTTTCGATACCTACATGTTAATCTACCCTAGATTCATCTATGAGAGTTTTTAATTAACTAATGGTTCAACCCTCTTCACTTTGAAAAACAATGTTTGAAAACTAATTTAGCATGATGCATGATATGCAAGTGCAAGATGAAAGAATTGGAAAATAGAAATTGATTTGAAAAGAAATTGATTTGATTTGAAAATAGATTTGAAGCGATGTAATTGAAATTGGAAAGTTTGAAAATTGAAAGTAGAAATTTGAAAATAGAAATTTTGAAATTGGAATTTGGAAAGTAAATTGGAACTTGAGATTTGGAAAGATTTTGGAAACCGCACCCATGAGGGTGGAATTGAAAGTTTGAAAAGTATTGTGACCGCACCTATGAAGGTTGCCTACGTATCCCTTTGGGGGAATCAGGTCAGTCGTAGTTCGGACCGGAGTCCGATTGAAAAGAGAAGAGTGGATTTGAAGAAGGAGATTGAATTGGATTTGAAATTAGAAGAGGAGATTAAAAATTGAATTTGAGAAAATTGGACTTTGATTTGGAAAGATAGATTCGGACTTGTTTTGAAAAAGAGAAGGTTTGAGAAAACCTAGACTTAGGAAAGATATGAGACCTAGGAAAGACTCAAGAGTTTAAGAAAGATTGGATTTGGGAAAGGTTCGAATTAGGAAAGGTCCAATTTAGGAAAGTGTCATTTTTGGAAAGTTTTGGAATTAAGAAAGTTTTTCAAATTAGGAAAGTTTGAGGTTTAAGAAAGTTTCAACTTAGGAAAGTGTTGTTTTAGGAAAGGTTTTAAAAAGGGAAGTTTTCAACTTAGGAAATGTTTGAATTAAGAAAAAGGAAAGTTTTGAATTAAGAAAGCTTTGAGTTTTGAAAGTTTTGAATTAAGAAAGCTCCATTTTAAGAAAGGTTTTGAAAAAGGAAAGGTTTTGAGAATAAGAAGTTTTGAAAATATGAAAGTTTTGGATTTGGAAAGATATTGAAGTTTTGGAAAGTTTAGAGTTTAGAAAGATTTGGGTTTAGAAAGATTTAACTTAAGAAAGTTTTGAATTTAGGAAGCTTAGAATTTTAGAAAGATTTGAAATTTAGAAAGTTTAGGATTTAGAAAGTTTTAGAAAGTCTTGAAATTAGGAAAGGCTTGAGTTTAGGAAAGGTTTGAAAACTTAGGTTTAAGAAGTTAAGATTTGAAAAGAGGGTAGAATTAGGAAAGATTTGAAAGTTGAGTTTTAAAATTTAGGAAAGATTTTAATGTTCAAGTTTTGGAAACTTAAGGTTTAGGAAAGTGAAAGTTTAGGAAGGATTTGAATTAGGAAAGAGTTGGACTTTGAAATTTAAGGAAAGGTTTAAAGTTAGGTTTAGGAAACTTATGGTTTAGGAAGGAATTGAATTAGGAAAGGTTTAGATTAAGAAGGGATTGGATTTGGTTTCTAAAAGAGAAAGGTTGGATTTTGTTTCCAAAAACGGAGGACGGGATCTAGTTTCCTAAAAGGAGAGATTTGATTCGGTTTCCTAAAGGGAAGATTGGATTTGGCAAGGATTTGGAAAAGGAGATTCTAGAAACCCTAGATTTGGAAAAATTGTCGTTTTGACATAGGAAATAGATTTTGGAAACATGTATAGTTTTGATGTAGAAAACAAAAGATTTTGGAAACCTAGGTTTGGGGCAAAGTTTGAAAACCATGTTTTTGGGAAGAAAACTTAGGGTTTCCTAATTGTGGGTTCTAGGGCTTGACTTGGGCTCTAAGGAAAGAGATTTTTGGAAAATACGCTTTTGGAAACGAGTTTTTGGAAAGTGAATTTGAAAAGAGAGTTTTTGGAAAAAGATTTTAAAGAGAAGGAGTTTTGGAGAGTGTGTTTTTGGAAACGTAGATTTTGGAAGGAAGATCCTAGGGGGAAATTTCTAGAAGGGAGATTTTGGAAAAGAGAGTTTTTGGAAAGATTTTTAGGGAGCGTTTTTAGGAAGGTGAATCTAGGGAGAAGATTTTGGAAAGGAGTCGAAAAAGGGAGTTTTGAAAAATAGATTTTGGAAGGGAGTTTTTGAAAACAATTTTTGGAGAAGAGAGTTTTAGGAAAGTATGTTGAAAAAGAGATTTTTAGGAGGAAATTTTTGGAGGGACAGAGTTTTTGGAAAGTATAAAAACACCTCACTTTCCTAAAGCGATTCTAGCCATAAAAGGGCTAGAACCACTTTCTTAAAGTGGTTTTGAAAACAAAGTTTGAAAATATAGGCCAAAAGGCCACTTTTAATATAACACTTTCCTAAAGCAACCCTAGCCATGGAAAGGCTAGAATCACCCTATAATTGTGGTTTTGAAAACAAGTTTTTGAAAAAGAGATTTTGATGCAATTTTGAAAACAAGTTTGAAAATGATTTTTGAAAACATCTTTTTGAAAACGGATTTTGGAATATGCAAGACTATGATATGCACAATGCAATTTGAGGTCGTGAACATACAAGGTTAAGGCTTCACCACATAATCAAGGGGGCCGGACCCACGTGGTCTTTGGTTAGACTATAAGAAAGCCCTCGACACGGTGACTCTCCAATAGTCCAATCCTACACATGGACCGGGAATCCCCTTGTTTCAAGCATGCAAAGAAAGGGGGGGAAAGAGATGGGGGATTAAAATAGAGAAAACCCAAGTGGGTTGGAGAGAGAAGAGAGAGGGGGAAAGTGCAGAAATTTAAATAGGGAGCCTACCTTGTTTCTTGTTTATTTTGCGCGCCGTGCAGTCTTTGGTCTTCGGTCTTCGGTCTTTGTCTTGATCTTCTTCTTCAACCTTCAAGGATTGTCTTCAAGCTTTAGATGGCAGCTCTTCAAGTCTTCCAAGGATGGTTAAAGGTTAGGGTATGAGTGTATGGAGGAGTGTATGAGTGTATAGGAGGCTAGGGTTTGTGTATAGTGGCCAGGGTTTGGAAAACCTAGGGAGGCTAGGGTTTTGGAGGTGCTCGAGCTCTGTATATCGAAGTATAGGGTTTTTAGGTTAAGTTTGCAGACCCCTTTCACGTTGAACGAGGCTCTGTATTTATAGAGGGAAGACGAACCTGGCACCTGTTGCAGTGGCGCCAGGACAAATTATACACTGGCGCCACTTAGGAAACAATTAAGGTCGGCAAGCAACGTATCTTTGACTAGATTTGGGCGCCTGTACTAGTGACTACCATGCAATTTTTAGCCTGGCTTCACTAGGAGTGACTCGGGAAAGTCCGGGAATGATTTGAAGGAGCCGGGACTGACCCGGAAGGCCGGAAAGAAGCAGGAATACTCAAAATAGTGTCCTGGAGGTATTTGACTTCAAAAATGAAGATAAGGTGAGTCGGAAAGGTTGACTGGGCCTTTAGGGGCAAAACGGTCAATCGGACTAGGAAACTGCCGGGGTGAACCCGGATTGTCCCGGAAAAAGACTTGGGATCTGGAAACATTATTTAGAATGTTCCCAGAGGTTGCCGGTTTGATTCCCAGGGCCGGCGTGGTCGGAAATGGAGACCGGCCCACCAGGGGCAAAACGGTCATTTTGTACCGGGTTTGCCGGAACTGACTCGGAATGGTCCGGAAAGGTAAACGAAGGTCGAGAACACTATAAAAAGTATTCTCGGGACATTACCGGTTTGATACCCAGAGCCGGTGTTGTCGAAAAAGGAAACCGGCCCTCCAGGGGCAAAACGATCATTTTGTACCGGGTTGGCCGGAACTAACTCGGAATGGTCCGGAAAGGTAAAAGAAGGTCGAGAACACTATAAAAAGTATTCTCGGGACATTACCGGTTTGATACCCAGAGCCGGTGTGGTTCCCGGGGCATCCGGATGCCTAGGGGCAAAATGGTCATCTTGATCGAAAAGTCTCGAAAAAGGTCCTAAGGGTGGTCTGGTCATTTTTCACTGAAGTGAGCTAACAAACATGGGTATTGACCTAGGTTTTGAGTGTTTTCGCCACTCGGACGGGGTTGAGTATTTCCGCTACTCGGACGGGGTTGAGTATTTCCGCTACCCGGACGGGGTTGAGTATTTCCGCTACTTGGACGGGGTTGAGTATTTCCGCTACTCTAACGGTTCTGTGAGTATTTCCGCTACTCTAACGGCTGTGTGAGTATTTCCGTTACTCTAACGGTTCTGTGAGTATTTCCGCTACTCTAACGGTTCTGTGAGTATTTCCGCTACTCTAACGGTTCTGTGAGTATTTTCGCTACTCTAATAGTTTTATGAGTAGTTTTGCTACTCGGACCGTCTCGAGGAATAAACTGTCTCGAGAGAGGGATTGGAAAGGGGTCTTACCGTCTCCGAAGAGACGTTCCTGGATTGGAGCCGTCTCGAGGAATAAACTGTCTCGAGAGTGGGATTGGAAAGGGGTCTTACCGTCTCCAAAGAGACGTGCCTGGGTTTTGAGTGTTTCCGCCACTCTGACGGTTTTGTGAGTGTTTCCGCCACTCTGTCGGTTTTGTGAGTGTTTCCGCCACGCTGACGGTTTTGTGAGTGTTTCTGCCACCCTAACGGTTTTGTGAGTGTTTCTGCCACGCTGACGGTTTTGTGAGTGTTTCCGCCACCCTAACGGTTTTGTGAGTGTTTCCGCCACTCTGACGGTTTTGTGAGTAGTTTTGCTACTCGAACCATCTCGAGGAATAAAATGTCTCGAGAGAGGGATTGGAATTGAAATAAGAAAGGACAATGCCCCTAAGGGCGTTTTGGTCATTTGGCCTCTATTCGGGCCTGACAGGCCCGCGAAGCGATGGAAAGACGGGATTTGGACTAGAGGATTGGTTTCGATTGGACTATGTCCATAATGACTTGAAAACAAGTCTGGACGGAGTGTAGACTGCCTAGCGGTCAAAAATGGGGTGCTTACAAATGGAAACCTTGAAAATTAGAGAGTTTGAAGGTAACTTTTATGCGAGTTAAAATGCAATGATGCAAAAGCATGAATTAGGGGGTAGAGAGGGATTTTCTAAGGCATAACTCCCAAAGTCTCATCCTAAACTTCAAGGGGCCAACTCTTGGAACAATTTTTGAAGGACATGTAGAACTTGGAAGTGTCATGAAATTAAGAGCAATGCAAGCATTGTGGGATATGACAATAAACATGAAATGAAGCCAAGCATACAAGACATGATCAAAATAATAATATGCAAGGGGTCATGATTCACATACAAGGCTTTTAGGCTTCACCACATAAACAAGGGGCTCTTAGGCCATACCATCTTAAAGTAGGCTAGTGAGAGGTCCCCCTACATGGTGGTTCTCACTTGTTTTTCTCTAGGCATGATCTAGGAGCCCTCTTGGCTCAAGCATGCAAGAAAGGGGGGTTGAAGATGGAAAGTAATATAGAGAATAGCCTAAGTAGGCTAGGAGGGAGAAGAGAAGAGTGGGGGAGAGCATAAATGTAAAAGGGATACCACCTTTTGCCTTAAACACTCTTGTAGTCTTCAATGGATGTCTTGATTGGAGCTTGAGTGACTTCAAGAGGGCTTGAGTGGCTAGAGTGGAGTGTGTAAGTGTGTATGGGGCCTTGTATGTGGAGTGTATAGGCTTAGGAGGGGTGGAATCTAGCCTAAGTGTTGGAAGGGGAGAACATTTATGGAGATTCGAGGTTCTGGAGTGATTTCAGCAGAGTTTCATATCAATTTCGGACCTGGAATATGCAAGGGGGGAGGCCTCTATTTATAGGCAATCTGCAACAGACCTGGCGCATGTGCTACATGCGCATGGCCAAAATTTGGCCGTGCGCATGTAGGACATGCGCAGGTACTGTTCCATTGCCAAAATAACACGTGGCACCTTGTGTACTGGTTAAATCTCAACCGTTGATCTAAAGTCGGTCGATCTGATCAAAATTTGAGCGCATGTAGCATACGCTCCATCACCGGGAAGGTTCGTCCAAACTTTGCCTCGATAATTGGGCCAACCGGGAAGGTTCTGGAGGAATCGGTCGCACTCGAGATGTTCTCCTAGTGCATCTAATGAACTTTCATGTTTTCGAAAAGTTTAAATTATGTTTGGAGGTAGGTGATATCGTCTCGGGAAGCGTGCCAAAAAGGACACTTTTGCGAAACGTCTGTGATGCGCTCTGTAGGTGTTTGAAAGTGTCTGTTTTCATTTCGTGCGATCGAGGCCTTCAAGAAGCGATTTATTCGATCGAACCGTACCGATGGAAAGTACTCTGGAAATACTTTCTAGAATTCCCAAATTTTACGCATTTCTCAAGTCGTTTGATGGTGCGTTTTGATTAAGGAATCGGAGAAAAAGTCAACCTTGGTGGAGCGTTTGCGAGACACTCCAGGGGTTGCTAAAAGTTATGGTTTTCGCACTGTACGATGGAGGGCTTTGGGAGGTGATCTACTTGATCGAGCCGTATCGATGGAAGGATCTATGGACAAGCTTTTGAGAATTCCCTGCTTTACGCGTTTCTCAAGTCGGTTGACGGTGCGATATAATCAGGGAATCGGGAGAAAGGACAATTTAAGCGGAGCGTCTGTGAGACGCCCCAGGGAACTTTTATCGAGTCATGTGAGCTTAGTGTCATAGGGTGTTCCTTGGGTTAAACAAAGGCGTGCAGTGAAATCTTTTGCTTGAAACCCTAAGGCTGGTACTGTTTTGGGGCGTTTTTGGCTCCTAGGGGCAAAATGGTCATTTTGACCGGAATTAGCTGGAAATGGTCAGGAATGGTTTGGTATATTGTTTTAGGCATGTAGGGCTATTTAGGGATGGTTTTGAGAGAGTTTGTTGCCGTTCAGTGGGGTTCGTGCCGTGCTGAGTCGTTTAGGGGTAAAATGGTCATTTTGACTAGAGTGAGCCGGATAGGACTGGATTTGGACCAAATGGTGTGCGGGGGACGCTTGATGGTTTGACAACATTGTGGAAGGATGGACTTATCGTTTTGAGGGATTTTGAACTTTCCCAAAACGTGCCTGGAGACCCAAGGGGCAGGTTTGGTCATTTTTCACCGAGTCGGGCTAGTAGGGGCCGGTGTTGACCTAGGTGTTGGCTTCCGAGACCGCCCGGTCTTGGAAAACTACTTGTGCAGTGTTGGTCTCCAAGAACGCCCGTTCTTAGAAAGCTACCTGTAGGGGTGGCGTTGGTTCCTGAGAACGCTTGGTCCTAGAAAGTTACCTAGAAGTGTAGTGTTGGTCTCCGAGAACGCCCGGTCTCGGAGAACTACCAAATGACGAACATTCTACGTTGGCGGGCTAGTAGGCGCTAGAAGTGAACCGTTTGGAATTTGATGAGGTGTTGGTCCCTGAGATCTCCCAATCTCGGGAAGCTACCTAGATGGCGTTGGTTTCCGGGACCGCCCAGTCAGGAAAACTTCCTGGAATAATGGTGCTTAAGGCTCCAGCAGATCCTTGTGGACCCGAGAAGCAATCAGTTGGTTGGATTGGAGATTGAAAGGCTCATCTTGAGCTTGCATGTGTTGTGATGTTAGAAAGCGGTCCCCGCAAGGCTGGCGATTGCCGAGCCGGCAAAAATAGGGTGCTTACAGCTTGCTTGAAACCTTATCATCTCTCTCTAATAGTGATGATGAGGCTTCTCCATCCAATCCAGATCAAGGTTCTCAAGTATCTTCTACAGACCTTGCCCAGGACAATGAAGATGACTGTTTTGGCATTTTCACTCCCGTTAAAACGCGCTCAAAGAGTCGACAAGAAGTTATCAAAGCAAGACAAGCACATCACTGATTAAGCCATCAACTTTCAGTGCTCCTCTGACAAATTACAGCAGAAGTCAACACTGTTACAGTAAAAGTGACTTTTACTGTTCACTATTCACAAGAGACAACCAACTTTCGGCCACCGACAGTTACTATTTCAACAGTTCCAGTTTGGCGATCGACAAACCGTCACTATTTCAACAATTCTAGTTTTCTTTTCTTTCTATTTAAACCCTGATTCTCCCATTTGGGAGCAGGCCAAGTTTTGAGTCTAACTTCTCTCTCTAGAATTCCTCTGTAATCAAACTCTGAAGTTCAAGTATCAGAGATTTCCAGATACTACCTGGTAATCTTCAAATGTTTATGTAATTTTCAATTTGTTTATGTAATTTCCAATTATCAATTTCAATTTCAAGATTCAATGTTGCGAACTCTAGTATTAACAATTATTTGCTTGTTCATTATTTTCTTTTATTGTATGCTTATACAGCCTTATTTGTTGGTTTTCATTGTTTTAACTATCTATTATTTCATTTAAAGCCGCAAACAACGTTTGGTTGACCCTTTGGGCGTGCCTATAAATCGTTGAGGCTTACTTGCTTAGCTTACCTGCTTATTATTACCTAGGTTACAAATGGTATATTTCTAATATTTTACAACAAAATAATTTTACCAATCAAACACTTAAAACTATAGGTGATCAATTTAGTCGTGTAGAAAACTTTGTCAACAAAGATCAAGTCACTACACTCACCACTACCGAAACTCCTTTATTTACACCACATGAAGTCCCTTTACATCTTCAAAATGAATTAAGTGGCCAAGATTTTTCTTCTCAAATTGATCACAAACTTGCACAATTAGATCATGTTCTCCGTGTTGTCATTGCACCTGACACACCTCCATCTACTTCTAAAACTATTAATTCTTTATCTCAACCAACCCTTTTTGAAGTTGAAGCTATTAAACAAACCATGCATGAATCTCAGCCTTTTGAACTCAATGTTACCTCCCATAGGAAACAAAAGTGAAAATATCAAAATCAATATGAATCTAATAGCACAAAAAATTATTATCCCCCTCCTACACTTCCTAATTTGCAATATGAGGAACGAAATCAATTCACTCAAGCTGCTTATCATGGTGGTACAATTTATGAATGGAATTTTGATGGTATGACTGAATATCATATTATTATAATTGAGACTGCCTAAGAACCACTGTAATTGATTTTTATCTTTAATTTCATCAGGAAATTTATCAGTAAATTGTATAGAACGTTCAATAGGAGTAATTGTTACTTGGAATATGTAATGACCCAAGAATCGGACACGAGTTTGGAACAGACTAATTTTCTTCGCAGAAAGAACCAAACCATTATGTTTAACAACACGTAAAAATTGTTAGAGATGTGTCCAATGTTGAATGGTAGAGTTAGAGAAAATTAAAACATCAAAAACATAAACGATTGTAAATTTAGAATGAGGATTGAAAATATCATTAATGATTTTTTGGAATTCGCTGGGGGCATTTTTTAAATCAAAAGGCATTACATTCCATTCATAATGGCCAAAAGGGAGAGTAAAAGTAGTTTTGTATATATCTTGTTCAACTATTTGAATTTGCAAGAAACCAGATTTCATGTCAAATTTAGAAAAGATTTTGGCATGGTAAAGACGTTGAAGGAGATCGCAGTGGCGCCAGGATTGGGATCAAAACCAGCAACATTTTTTGGTTCGAACACTTGTGGGATTTGAAGGATTTTCACAAAACTGAGAGGCATTACGAGGAAACCGACCTAGACATTGAAGGAATACTTCCTAGGGACCGCGAAGGATTGCTGAAAGTAGACATCGTAGCCGAAAAAGTCACCGGAAAGGAAGATTTTGCCAGAGAACTCCAAGAGGTGAGTTTTTTTTATTTTATGTGGATTTCGATGGGTAGAATTCTGTTTGAACCATGGCTAATTCACCTCCTTCTAACTCGAACAGCTCCGTTTGTGCTCTTGACTCTTCTAGGCCCTAACCCATGTCTTCATAGTTGTACTCGATCACCGGCCAAGAGTTCTCCAATAAGTGACGTTTAGCTACTGCATATTTTGGATGTAGAAACTCAGCACCCCACCCATCAACAACCATGTTTTCGATAAGCTTTTCTTTCGAAAATGTTGGCTCCTCAACTGGCCAGTCAGAAGCATCAGGCATCTTATTAGGGTTATAGAGATAAATTGGGCATAATGGGAGATCCTTCTCCCAGTCATCCTGTTCATCGGTCTCCCAATCCACTTCATAATCTTCAGCTAGAGACCCATTGAATTCTCCCTCGCCTTCCATTTCCACTAGTATCATATTGACGATGTGGTCCGACAGAGGGTTGGTGGTCACATTGGGGGTTGGAGCAGGATTCATCAGTTGCAAATCAATGGTCTTGTTATCTATCAGGTCCTGAATTTTGTGCTTGAGAGAGAAGCAGCTTTTGGTGACGTGCTCTTGGCCACCCGAATGGTACTTACAAATGAGGGTGACATTGAAGGTCGGGGGTAGAGGGCTTGGCAATGGGCGAGCAAGTATGGGCTTCAAGATATTGTTCTTCAGCAGGTTATGGTAGGCCTCAGTTTGAGTGCAGGCTAAGGTGTCAAAGGTATGGATGCATCGGACAGGCCTATCAAAGTTGGGTTTTGCCCCAGTAGGGCCATAGTTAGGAGTTGGAACAGGCATGGTTAAAGTGGGTGAGGGCAAGACAGGATGTGGTTGTAGTGGTGAACGGTATTGGGGTGGTTGGCCCAGCAGAATGGCAGACACCTCGCTTTCCTTCTTGATTATTCCCCTTGTAGTAGCCACCTTCTTGGCTATGTTAGTTGAACTTTCTCCAGTATTTGCATAGGGATCCGTGATCCTCCCTGTCTTGAGATTGTTTTCTATCATCTCTCCTTGCATGATAAGTTTAGAGAAGTTTTTTCCCACGCTTGTGCAGAGCTTCTCGTAGAATATACCTTGGAAAGTATATATGAACAATTGCACGTACTCCTTCTTTTCTAGCAGGGGATTGACTTATACAGCGGCTTCTCTCTATCTCAGGGCATATCCTTTGAAGCTTTCCTTCTCACATTTACTTATCGTCATTAGGGACCATCGATCGGAAGTGAGGTCGATGTTGTGATGGTATTGGGCTTTGAATGCATTGACTAACTCAATCCAAGTAGTGATCTTCCTTAGGTCTAGACGGGCGAACCATTATAGAGCAAACCCAGTGAGGCTGTGTTGGAATAACTACATGAGAAGCTTTGAATCATTGTTGTGACCGCTCAGCGCTCCAGTATAAAGACGAAGATGAGCAACGGGGTTACTAGTGTCGTCATACTTTTGGAAGTCAGGCATTTTGAACCTAGCGGGTCTCGGATGGTCCGGAAAGAAATAGAGCTCGGCATAGGAAGTGAACCCGTAAGTGTCATGACCATGGAGACTTCGCAGTGAATCCTCTAGCCTTTGAATTTTTAGATTGAGAGGGTCTAAGGGAGTCCTTTTTACGGTAGTGGAAAGCAATATGGTCTCCTCCTCTTCAGCGTTGACCCCCTTGGTGTCTTCCTTGCTCCTCCCAGTATTGTCAGATTGAAGCACGATCCTTGGGTTAGCGGGTTCAGGGTCCTTGGATGAAGTCATGGATGACGACGAGACTACAGCAGTATCCTTCATAGCCATAGTTTGAATGAGTTTGAGCATTTCATCCATCTTGGTCCTCATTTCGTTGACCTCTTCTCGAGAGACCTGAGATGATTCTTCAGGGTTGGCAGCCATCTGTGAGGCTCTTTGTCCATTGATAATGGGGTCTCTAGGTGGATGTTGCCCCTCCTTGGGAGCAGTGTTGACTCAGTGTAGGGTGATCTCTGTAAATGAAAAAGAAAGAGACAGAAAAATAAGAAGAAATTACAAGCCAGTTTCTGGTTTTTAGAGAGTTCTATGTAATGCATGCCCTAAGGTGTCCCTATTTAAAAGAGAGACTAAATATGATGACTTTAGCTCACTTTTGGAGATAGGGGTTTTGCCCCTGTAGGCTAGTACCTTACCACAGATCAAATATCTATATTCATTCTGACATTCATTCATTTGCGGAAAAGGAGTATATTGAACTTCTAGGCTTAAAACATAAAAGAGACAAAATACACTTTAATAGAGGGAGGGGAACATGTTTCTTTAGACTTCTGCCAATCTAATTTTACATAAGAAATCCTAAACTAGTCTTGAGTCTTCGGATTCGCCTTTATTGGGTTCGATGTCGAGGGGGTCGCTGAAAGACCTTGTCGATTGATTGCCCCTTGTCTTTTTGGCAACCCTATCTCCGTGAGCATAGAGGGATTGGGGCCCCTCTTATGGAATAAATTGATGTGGATGCCATGAGTCCTTAGGGTTACGTGGGAACCCATAGGGTTTAGGTAGGTTTAATGCAAGGGAAAGTGACCTTGGTGTCACTCTCTTTGGGTTAATCATATGCATGAAAATGCAGTGACTTGAGTTACTCTGGAACTCTTGTCATGACATGAGATATTGAAATGCATGAATATGGATGCAAAGAGTATAAGGAAAAAGAATGCGATGGTAAAGTAAACGTGCAGGCATGAGCAGTTAGACAGGCATTATAACAGTATGAATACAGTCATTCTAACAACAGGAATAAACAGGTATAAAAGAAAATAAAAGCAGTCACCCTTTCCTCTATGGTTTTGAAAACGGTGTGCGCGTCCTAAATCCGACAGAGGTTTGGCTATGCAAGGTGTCTATATGAGCATGTGGTTGAGGGTTTACTAATACGTCCTAAAAAGGCTCGGTTCCCAGATCTTCAAACCTAGGCCCACTCCCCAAGGTGGTGCCATGATCGGTTGGTGATCCAAGCGGGGGAACCATCAAGAGGCCATAGGCAAAGAAACTAACACAGCATCTTGCCCACAACCAATATACTGTTCCCCCTTCTAACTAGAAGGGACAGATCAGGGTAAAAATGCAAGTATGCAGAATGCAAGTGCACGTGCAGTGAGTGTGTGAATTTTAAAAGCGGAGGAAAGAGCCCAACAACTCTCATCCATCCTGTTCATCACATTCATGCATAACAGTTAATAAAATAATATTGTAAACAAAAGCGCATATACAAAACAAAAATGCAAGAGTTAGCATGTGGATAGTAAGCTTAATACAAGATAATATGAATGGAATTAAATGCAAGTTTTTTAAAAATTACTTTGAAAATTTTGATTTTGAGAAATGAAAGTGGATAGAATAGAAATAAAAGTGGATAGAATTGAAGACACTACATGGGTGAAGGGTGAAGAGACATGACTATGGCCTAACCCTCTAAGTGTCCCCAGTAGAGTCGCCAACTGTCACGTCCAGATTTTTCACACTCAAGGAATACACACACAGACGGGAAAAATATTGTACTCTCTCGTTAGAACTCATCCTCCTAGAAGAACGAGTGCGACTTGGTTTGAATTGAAAATTGATTTGAATAAAGGGCTTTTGGAAAACATTTGGAGTCGCCATCTAACTTGATTAAGGTGAGTTAGATCACCTAAAAACTAAGCACAATCTGAAGATAGGGCTTTTGAAAAAGGTTTTTTAAAAATACTTTACCAAGAGAGGGTTTTTAAGAAAACAGGTTGTTTGCTAACCTTTGAAAAAGATTTAAGCCCTTTTTTTGAAAATAACTCCCTTTGATCTTTAAAAACAGTGATCTAAGTTCAGAGGTTGGTTACGTGTAGGGAAGATGCACTAAGCCATCACCTTACCCCGCCCTTGCAGTACCTACATATCTATTCACCCTAGATTCACCCATCAGAGTCTTTAATTAATACATGTCCAAAACTATCCACTTTAGAAAAAGAATGTTTAAAAGAATGATGTATGATATGCAATTGCAAGAGAAGAGAGTTTGAAAATAGATTTGGAGGTAGATTTGAAAATAACTTAATTTGATTTGAAAAGAGATTTGAAAAGATAGATTTGATTTTGAAAGAAAGTTTCGGAGATTGGAAATAAAGATTTGAAAATAGAAATTTGAAATTGGAAGTTTGAAAAAGTTATGGAATTGGAGGTTTGAAAAAGGTTGTGGAATTGGAGATTTGAAAAAGGTTGTGACCGCAGCCGTGAACGTTGCCTGCGTATCCTTTTTGAAAAATCTAGTCAGTCGTAGTTCGGACAAGAGTCCGATAGAAAATAGAATGTTTGATTTGAAAAAGAGATGTTGATTTGAAAAATGATTTGATTTGAACTTAGAATAGAAGATTGGAATTTGGAATTTGGAATTGACAAGATTGGACTTTGATTTGGAAAGATTGAGATTTAGGAAGCCTAGGCTTAGGAAAGATGGAACTTAGGAAAGACTTGAGATTTAAGAAAGATTTGATTTGACTTGGAAGGGATTTAGAAAAGATTTGACTCGAATGTTAAACTTGGAATATTAGGAAAAGATTGGATTTAGGAAAGATTTGAACTAGGGAAGTTTCAAAATAGGAAAGTGTCATTTTAGGAAAGTTCCATTTTAGGAAAGTTTCATTTTAGGAAAGTTTCGATTTAGGAAAGTTTTGAAATAGGAAAGTGTCATTTTAGAAAAGTTCCATTTTAGGAAAGTTTCATTTTAGGAAAGTTTCGATTTAGGAAAGTTTTGAAAGTTGGAAAGTTTAGAATTTAGAAAGTTTTAACTTAAGAAAGTTTTGACTTAAGAAAGGTTTTGTTTTTAGAAAGTTTTGACTTAAGGAAGTTTTGGATTTGGAAATATTTGAAATGTAGGAAGTTTTGAATTTTTAGAAAGATTCAAAGTTTGAGTTTTAAAAATACTTGAGATTAGGGAACGTTTGAGTTTAAGAAAGATTGGAAAATTTGGATTTGAAAAGTTAAAATTTGGGAAAGGCATGGAATTAAGAAAGGTTTGAATTTAGGAAAGATTTGGAAGCTTAAAGTTTAAGGAAAGATTTGAAAGTTTAAGTTTTAGAAACTTAAAGTTTAGGAAAGTATGAGATTAGGAAGGATTGAGATTCCTATTTTCTAAAACAAAATATTAGATTTTGTTTCTAAAAGAGGTGTTTTGATTTTGCTTCAAAAAATGGAGGATTGGAATCTAATTTCCTAAATGGGGAGATTGGATTTGGTTTCCTAAAGGGAAGATTGAATTAGGCATGGAATTGGAAAGATGAAGTTTTGGAAATCCTAGATTTTGGAAACTATCATTTTGAGGCAAAAAATAGGTCTTGGAAACTTGTGATTTAGATGTAAAAAATGAGATTTTGGAAACCTAAGTTTTGAGGCAAGAGTGGAAATCATGTTTTAAGAAAGGAAATTAGGGTTTCTTAATTGTTAGCTTTAGGGTTTAACTTGCATTCTACGAAAAGAGATTTTTAGAAAGTGAATTTTTGGAAAGGGAGATTTTCGAAAAGAAATCCTAGAAAGGAGTTTTTAGAAAACAATTTTTGGAAAGAGTTTTTTTTAGGGAGGAGTTTTTAGGAAAGAGATTTTTAAAAAGAGTTGTTAGGAAGGAAACTTAGAGAGTGTTTCTAAAAAGAGAGCTTTTTTTTTAAAGAAGCTTGAAAAGGAGTTTTGAAAAATAGATTTTTAAAAGGAGTTTTTAGAAAATAATTTTGGAAAGGAATTTTGAAAAGGAGATGGGAGGGAGTTTTTATAAAGTATGTCGGAAAAGAGATTTTTAGAAGGAGAGATTTGAAAAGAGAATTTTTAGAACGTTCATAAAAATATCTCACTTTCCTAAAGCGATTCTAACCATAAGAAGTCTAGAACCACTTTAAGATAGTGCTTTTGAAAACAACAAGGATTTTAAAATATGGACCATATTGGTCACTTTAAATATAACACTTTTCTAAAGCAATCCTAGCCATGAAAAGGCTGGAATCACCTTAGGATTGTGATTTTGAAAATAAGTTTTGGAGAAAAAGATTTTAACACAAGTTTTGAAAACGGTTTTAATGCAAGTTTTAAAAACAAATTGGAAAATAAATTTTGGAGGAATGCAAGATCATGATGTGCACAATGCAAGTTGGCATCATGAACATACAAGCTTAAAGGCTTCACCACATAATCAAGGGGGTCGAACCCACGTGATCTCTGGTTAGACTAAAAAAAAGCGCTTGACATGGTGACCTTCAATAGCCTAATCCTATGCATGGATCGGGAAGTCCCTTGTTTCAAGCATGCAAGAAAGGGGAGGAAGAAGATGGGGAATTAAAATAGAAGAAAACCCAAGTGGGTTAGGAGAGATAAGAGAGAGGGGGATGATGCGTAAACATAAATAGGAAACCTACCTTGTGTCTTCTTTTTTCGCTTTGTTTTACTTGCTTTCCTTACTTTGATCCTCGCTTCACTTTGCGTCAGTCTTCAAGGGATTGTCTTGATCTTCGGGAGCTTCGGGTTGCAGTACTTCAAGTCTTCAATGGAGGCTTTGGAGGCTAGTGTATGAGTGTATATGAGTGTATGGGAGTATATGAGAGCTAGGGTTGCTATATGGGGGCTAGGGTTGTGGAAAACCTAAAGAAGACTAGGGTTTAGGGAGGCTACGAGCTCTGTGTATCGAAGAGGAGAGTTTTTAGACAGAGTTTGCGGACCTTTTTTCACGCTGGAAGAGACTCTGTATTTATAGATAAAGGAATGACCTAGCGCCTGTTGCAATGGCTCCAAGCCAAAAATCCTTCTAGCACCACTAGGAGTGGCGCTAGGCCAAAATTTGGCTTGGCTCCACTTAGGAAAGTTTTAAGGTCGGCAAGCAACGTATCTTCAGAAGATTTGGGTGCCTGTACTAGTGACTACCATGTAATTTTTAGCATGGCTTCATTAGGAATGGCTCTGGAAAGTCCGAAAATGATTTGAAGGGCTAGGAATGGCCCGGAAGGCTAGAAAGGGCCAAAATCACTTGGAACAGTGTCCTGGATTTAGTAGACTTGAAAAATGATGACAAGATATGTTGAAAGGGTTGACCAGGCCATTAGGGGCAAAACGGTCAACTAGACCGAAAAACTACCAAAAAAGACTCGGAATGTCCAAGAAGAAGACTCGAGGTTTGGAAACATTACTTAGAATGTTCCAGGAGGTTACCGGTTTAATACCCAGAGCCGGTGTGGTTAGAAAAGGCGACCGGCCCACTAGGCGCAAAACGATCATTTTGCACTGGGTTTGTCGGAACTGACACGGAATGATCTGGAAAGATAATGGAATGTTGAGAATACTATAAAAGCATTCTCGAAAGACTACCGGTTTGATACCCAGAGCCGGTGTGGTTCCCAAGGCACTTGGATGCCTAGGGACAAAATGGTCATCTTGACCGGAATGTCTCGGAATTGGCACGAAACTGACTAAATAGCACCTAATCATGCCAGATTATCTTTAAGACAATCTTGGAAAGGCAGACCTATCGTTCTGAGGAGTTAGGTACATTCTCAAGAAACATGCCAAAAATGGCCCTAGAGGCAATTTGGTCATTTTTCATCGAAGTGGGCTAGTAGACAATGGTGTTGACCTGGGTTTTGAGTGTTTCCGTCACTTTGACTGCGATCCCATGATATAGGGGTTTGCTGGCAATTCCCTATATCGACATGTTTGCGAGTGTTTTTGCCACTCTGATGGTTGTGATGTTTACGAGTATTTCTGTTACTCTAACAAGTCGCAATCATTCTAGAGACTGCCTAATCTCTATAAGCTGCTAGGTTGACTTAGCACCTAAGGATTTAACTTTCTCAGAAGGCGTACCGAAACAGACATTTCTTCATTGGCAGGCTAGTAGGCTCTAAAGGTGAATCATTCTACCATCTCCGGGACGGGGGGTCTCGTCCTGGCCGATGGGTTTAAAGGGACTTACCGTTCCAAAGAGTTTATTAGAAATGTGCCAGATTGGATGGTATTACCACCTCAGGGAATCAACTTTCTCAAAAGGTGTGCCAACTTTTATTGGAATTGGTATAAGAATTGGAACTGAAAAGGGAACTTACCGTCTTCGGAAAGACGTGCCTATTGGAATTAGAATGAACAATGCCTATCGCGCCTAGATTTTTTGCACTCGAGGAATACTCACACAAGCGGGAAAAATGCTGTACTCTCTCGTTAGAACTCACTCTCCTAGAAGAATGGGTGCGACTAAGTTTGAATTGAAAATAGATTTGAATAAAGGGCTTTTGAAAAAAATTCGGAGTCGCCACCTAACTTGATTAAGGTGAGTTAGGTCACCTAAAAACTAAGCATAATCCGAAAACTACACTTAGGGTTTTCAAAAGTAATTTTTTAAAATATCTCCTCAAGAGAGGGTTTTTAAGGAAAATAGGTTGTTTGGCAACCTTTGGAAAATATTTAGCCCTTTTTGAAAAATAACGCCGTTTTGGTCTTTGAAAATAGTGATTCTAGGTTCGAAAGTTGTTTACGTGTAGGGAAGACGCACTAAGCCATCACCCTACCCCACCCTTTCGGTACCTACATGTCAATCTACCCTAGATTCACCTATGAGAGTCTTCAGCTAACTATTAGCCAATCTTATCCATTTTGAAAAACAATGCTTGAAAAGAAACTAACACGATGCATGATATGCAAGTGCAAGTTAAGAGAATTGAAAAATAGATTTGGAAAGAGATTGATTTGATTTGATTTGATTTGAAAATAGATTTGAAGAGATGGAATTGAAATTGGAAAGTTTGAAAACTTGGAAATAGAAATTTTGAAATTGGAATTTTAAAAATAGATTGGAATTTGAGATTTGAAAAATGTGGAGACCACACCCATGAGGGTGGAATTGAAAGTTTGAAAAGTGTTGTGACCGCACCTATGAAGGTTGCCTACGTATCCCTTTGGAGGAATCATGTCAGTCGTAGTTCGGACAAGAGTCCGATTGAAAAGAGATTGTTGGATTGGAAGAAAGAGATTGAATTGGAAATTGAATTTGATTTGAAATTAGAAGAGGAGATTGGAAATTGAAATTAAGGAGATTGGACTTGCTTTGGAAAGATTGATTTTGGAAAGACTTGGTTTTAGACTTAGGAAAGAGAAGAGACTTAAGAAAGATTTGACTTGACTTGGAAGGTTTAGGAAATTAGGGAAGATTGGATTTAAGAAATGTTTGAATTGGGAAAGGTCTGGTTTAGGAAGGTTTCGAATTAGGAAAGTTTCATTTTTGGAAAGAAAGTTTTGAAATTTTTGAAATTAAGAAAGTTTGGAAATTGAAAAGTTTTGAATTTAGAAAGTTTTGAGATAGGGAAGTTTCAACTTAGGAAAGTTTGAATTTGGAAAGGTTTTGAAAAAGGAAAGTTTTCGATTTAGGAAATGTTTGAATTAAGAAAGTTTCAACTTAAGAAAGTTTTGAGTTTAGAAAGTTTTAGATTCAAAAAGATTTTGAAGTTTTGGAAAGTTTAGAATTTGGAGAGATTTAGGTTTAGAAAGATTAACTTGAGAAAGTTTCAAATCTAGAAAGTTTTGAGTTTGGAAAGATTTGAAATTTAGAAATTTTAAGATTTAGAAAGTTTTAGAGTTTTAGAAAATCTTGAGATTAGGAAAGGTTTGAGTTTAGGAAAGATTTAAAAACATGAATTTGGAAAGTTATGATTTGGAAAGAAGGTAAATTAGGAAAGGGTTGAATTAGGAAAGATTTGAAAGTTGACTTTTAAAACTTAGGAAAGATTTTTTATGTGCAAGTTTTGGAAACTTAAGATTTAGGAAAGTGGAAGTTTACGAAGGATTCGAGTTAGGAAAGATGTGGATTTTGAAACTTAAGGAAAGATTTAAAGTTTAGGTTTAGGAAACTTATGGCTTAGGAAGGAATTGAATTAAGAAAGATTTGGATTAGGAAGGGACTGGATTTGGCTTCTAAAAGAAAAGATTTGATTTTGTTTCCAAAAACGGAGGATTGGATTTGGTCTCCTAAACGGAAAGATTTGATTTGGTTTCTTAAAGGGAAGATTCGATTTGGCAACGATTTGGAAAGGGTGATTCTAGAAACCCTAGATTTGGAAAATGTAGAATTTTAAAGTAGAAAAGAGGTTTTGGAAACATGTATAGTTTGGATGTAAAAACAAGAGGTTTTGGAAACCTAGGTTTGGGGCAAAGTTTGAAAATCATGTTTTTGGAAAGAAAATTAGGGTTTCCTATTATGGTTTTTAAGGCTTGACTTGGGTTCTAAGAAAAGAGAATTTTTGGAAAGTGCATTTTTGGAAACGAAGGTTTTCTAGAAGGGAATCCTAGGGAGGAGTTTTTGGAAAGTGAATTTGAAGAGAGAGTTTTTGGAAAGAGATTTTAAAGAGAAGGAGTTTTGGAAAGTGTGTTTTTGGAAACGAAGGTTTTTAAAAGGGAAATCTTAGAGAGGAGTTTCTAGAAGGAAGATTTTGGAAAGAGAGTTTTTGAAAAGATTCTTGGAAGGAGATTGTTGGAGAGAGTTTTTAGGAAAGTGAATTTAGGGAGTGTTTTTAGAAAGTGAATTTTGAGGTGAAAGAGTTTTTGGAAAGGAGTTGAAAAAGGAAGCTTTGAAAAATAGATTTTGGAGGGAGTTTTTGAAAACAATTTTGGAGAGGAGAGTTTTAGGAAAGTATGTTGAAAGAGATTTTTAGGAGAAGGGATTTGGAAAGAGAGCTTTTAGAAGGTATAAAAACATCTCACTTTCCTAAAGTGATTCTAACCATAAGAAGGTTAGAACCACTTTAAGAAAGCGGTTTTAAAAACAACAAGAGTTAAAAATATGGACCATATTGGTCGCTTTTCATGTAACACTTGCCTAAAGCAATCCTAGCCATGGAAAAGCTAGAATTACCCTAGGATTGTGATTTTGAAAACAAGTTTTTGAAAAGGGAATTTGATGTAATTTTGAAAACAAGTTTGAAAACGATTTTGAAAACGAGTTTGAAAATGAATTTGGGAAGATACAAGACTATGATATGCACAATGCAATTTGGGGTCGTGAACATAAAAGGCTAAGGCTTCACCACATAATCAAGGGGGCCGGACCCACATGGTCTCTGGTTAGACTAGAAGAAAGCCCCTGACACGTTGACTCTCCAATAGCCCAATCCTACACATGGACCGGGAATCCCCTTGTTTCAAGCATGCAAAGAAAGGGGGGGAAAGAGATGGGGGATTAAAATTGAGAAAACCCAAGTGGGTTAGGAGAGAGAAGAGAGAGGGGGGAAGTGCGGAAATTTAAATAGAAAGCCTACCGTATGTCTTCTTTATTTTGCGCGCCTTGCTTGTCTTCGATCTTCGGTCTTCGTCTTGATCTTCGTCTTCAATCTTCAAGAGTTGTCTTCAAGCTTCAAACTTCAGATTACAACTCTTCAAGTCTCCGAAGGAGGGTTGAAGGTTAGTGTATGAGTGTATGAGGAAGTATAGGAGTGTATATGAGGCTAGGGTTTGTGTAAAGTGGCTAGGGTTTAGAAGAACCTAAGGAGGCTAGGGTTTAGGGAGTGCACGAGCTCTGTATATCGAATTATATGATTTTTAGACTAAGTTTGCGAACCCTCTAAACGTTGGAGGAGGCTTTGTATTTATAGAGGTTGAACAACACTGGCGCCTGTTGCAGTGGCGCCAGGCCAGAATTTACACTAGCGCCACTAGGAGTGGCGCCAGCCAATTAGAAAATGTTTAAGGTCGGCAAGGAACGTATCTTTGACTAGATTTGGGCGCCTGTACTAGTGACTACCATGCAATTTTTAGCCTAGCTTCACTAGGAGTGACTCCGGAAAGTCCGGGAATGATTTGAAGCAGCCGGGAATGACCTTGAAGGCCAAAAAAGAGAAGGAATACTTAAAATAGTGTCCTGGAGGTATTTGACTTGAAAAGTGAGGATAGGATGTATCGGAAGAGTTGACCAGGCCTTTCGGGGCAAAACGGTCAACCGGACCGGGAAGCTACCGGGACAGACTCGGACTATCCTGGAAGAAGACATGGGATCTGGAAACATTATTCAAATTGTTCTCAAAGGTTGTCGGTTTGATTCCCAGAGCCGGCGTGGTCGGAAAAGGAGACCGGCCCACTAGGGGCAAAATGGCCATTTCGCACCGGGTTTGCCGAAACTGACTCGGAATGATCCGAAAATATAAGGAAAGGTTGAGAATACTACAAGAAGCATTCTCGAGAGGTTACCGATTTGATACCCAGAGCCGGTGTGGTCAGAAAAGGAGACTGGCCCACCAAGGGCAAAACGGTCATTTTGTACCGGGTTGGTCGGAACTGGCTCGGAATGATCTAGAAAGGTAAAGGGAGATTTGAGAATACTATAAAAAGCAGTCTCAGAAGGTTACCGGTTTGATACCCAGAGCCGGTGTGGTTCCCGGGGCGTTTGGATGCCTAGGGGCAAAATGGTCATCCTGACCGAAAAGTCTCAGAAAATGTCCAAAGGGCAGTTTGGTCATTTTTCACCGAAGTGGGCTAGCAAACACTGGTGTTGACCTGGGTTTTGAGTGTTTCCGCCACTCTAACGACAGTCGTCGTGACACAAGGGTTTGTTGGCAATTCCCTATATCGACCTATTTGTGATTATTTCCGCTACTCTAACGGCTTTGTGAGTAGTTTCGCTACTCGGACCATCTCGAGGAATAATCTGTCTCGAGAGAGGGATTAGAAAGGGGGCTTATCGTCTCCAAAGAGACGTGCCTGAGTTGGAACCGTCTCGAGGAATAAATTGTCTCGAGAGTGGGGTTGGAAAGGGGACTTATCGTCTCCGAGGAGACGTGCTTGGATTGGAACCGTCTCGAGGAATAAACTGTCTCAAGAGTGGGGTTGGAAAGGGGTCTTACCATCTTCGAAAAGACGTGCCTGGATTGGAACCGTCTCGAGGAATAAACTGTCTCGAGAGTGGGGTTGGAAAGGGGACTTATCGTCTCCGAGGAGACGTGCCTGGATTGGAACCGTCTTGAGGAATAAACTGTCTCGAGAGTGAGGTTGGAAAGGGAAAGGAAAGGACAATGCCCCTAAGGGCATTTTGGTCATTTTGCCTCTATTTGGGCCTGGTGGGCCCGTGAGGCGATGGACAAACGGGATTTGGACTTCGAAAGTTGATTTTGATAGGAATATGCCCACAATGACTTGAAAACAAATCTGGACGGAGTGTAGACTACCGAGCGATCAAAAATGGGGTGCTTTGATTTGATTTGATTTGAAAATAGATTTGAAGAGATGGAATTGAAATTGGAAAGTTTGAAAATTTAGAAATAGAAATTTGAAAATAGAAATTTTGAAATTAGAATTTTGAAAATAGATTGGAATTTGAGATTTAAAAAATGTGGAGACCACACCCATGATGGTGGAATTGAAAGTTTGAAAAGTGTTGCGACCGCACCTATGAAGGTTGCCTACGTATCCCTTTGGGGGAATCAGGTCAGTTGTAGTTCGGACAAGAGTCCGATTGAAAAGAGATTGTTGGATTGGAAGAAAGAGATTGAATTGGAAATTGAATTTGATTTGAAATTAGAAAAGGAGATTGGAAATTGAAATTAAGGAGATTAGACTCGGAAATTGCTTTGGAAAGACTGACTTTGGAAAGACTTGGTTTTAGGAAACCTAGACCTAGGAAAGTGAAGAGACTTAGGAACTATTTGACTTGACTTAGAAGGTTTAGGAAATTAAGGAAGATTGGATTTAGAAAATGTTTGAATTGGGAATGATCTGGTTTAGGAAGGTTTCGAATTTGGAAAGTTTCATTTTTGGAAAGTTTTGAAATTAGGAAAGTTTGGAATTTAAGAAAGTTTGCGAATTGGAAAGTTTTGAATTTAGAAAGTTTTGAGATAGGGAAGTTTCAACTTAGGAAAGTTTGAATTTGGAAAGGTTCTGAAAAAGGAAAGTTTTCGATTTAGGAAATGTTTGAATTAAGAAAGTTTTGAGTTTAGAAAAGTCTTAGATTTGGAAAGATGTTGAAGTTTTGGAAAGTTTAGAATTTGGAGAGATTTAGGTTTAGAAAGATTTAACTTGAGAAAGTTTCAAATTTAGAAAGTTTTGAATTTGGAAAGATTTGAAATTTAGAAATTTTAAGATTTAGAAAGTTTTAGAGTTTTAGAACATCTTGAGATTAGGAAAGGTTTGAGTTTAGGAAAGATTTGAAAACTTGGATTTACAAAGTTATGATTTAGAAAGAAGGTAGAATTAGGAAAGGGTTGAATTAGGAAAGATTTGAAAGTTGAGTTTTAAAACTTAGGAAAGATTTTTATGTGCAAGTTTTGGAATCTTAAGATTTAGGAAAGTGGAAGTTTAGGAAGGATTTGAGTTAGGAAAGATGTGGATTTTGAAACTTAAGGAAAGATTTAAAGTTTAGGTTTAGGAAACTTATGGTTTAGGAAGGAATTGAATTAAAAAAGGTTTGGATTAGGAAGGGATTGGATTTGGCTTCTAAAAGAAAAGATTTGATTTTGTTTCCAAAAACGGAGGATTGGATTTGGTCTCCTAAACGGAAAGATTTGATTTGGTTTCGTAAAGGGAAGATTCGATTTGGCAAGGATTTGGAAAGGGAGATTTTAGAAACCCTAGATTTGGAAAAAGTAGAATTTTAACGTAGAAAAGAGGTTTTGGAAACATGTATAGTTTGGATGTAAAAAAAAGAGGTTTTGGAAACCAAGGTTTGGGGCAAAGTTTGAAAATCATGTTTTTGGAAAGAAAATTAGGGTTTCCTAATTGTGGGTTCTAGGGTTTGACTTGGGCTCTAAGGAAAGAGGATTTTTGGAAAGTGAATTTTTGGAAACGAAGGTTTTCTAGAAAGGAATCCTAGGGAGGAGTTTTTGGAAAGTGAATTTAAAGAGAGAGTTTTTGGAAAGAGATTTTAAAGAGAAGGAGTTTTGGAAAGTGTGTTTTTGGAAACAAAGGTTTTTAGAAGGGAAATCCTACAAGGAAGTTTCTAGAAGGAAGATTTTGGAAAGAGAGTTTTTGGAAAGATTCTTGGAAGGAGATTGTTGGAGAGAGTTTTTAGGAAAGTGAATTTAGGGAGTGTTTTAGAAAGTGAATTTTGAGGTGAAAGGGTTTTCGGAAAGGAGTTGAAAAAGGAAGCTTTGAAAAATAGATTTTTGAGGGAGTTTTTGAAAAACAATTTTGGAGAGGAGTGTTTTAGGAAAGTATGTTGAAAAAGAGATTTTTAGGAATAGGGATTTGGAAAAAGAGTTTTTAGAAGGTATAAAAACGTCTCACTTCCCGAAAGCGATTCTAGCCATGAAAAGGCTAGAACCACTTTAAGAAAGTGGTTTTGGAAAACAATAAGATTTGAAAATATGGGCCATAAAAGTCACTTTTAATGTAACACTTTCCTAAAGTAACCCTAGCCATGGAAAGGCTAGAATCACCCTAGAATTGTGGTTTTGAAAACAAGTTTTTGAAAAAGAGATTTTGATGCAATTTTGAAAACAAGTTTGAAAACAATTTTGAAAACGAGTTTGAAAACGAATTTTGGAAGATGGAAGACTATGATATGCACAATGCAATTTGGGGTGGTCGTGAACATACAATGCTAAGGCTTCACCACATAATCAAGGGGGCCGGACTCACGTGGTCTCTGGTTAGACTAGAAGAAAGCCCCCGACACGGTGACTCTCCAATAGCCCAATCCTACACATGGACCGGGAATCCCCTTGTTTCAAGCATGCAAAGAAAGGGGGGGAAAGAGATGGGGGATTAAAATTGAGAAAACCCAAGTGGGTTACGAGAAAGAAGAGAGAGGGGGGAAGTGCGGAAATTTAAATAGAAAGCCTACCATATGTCTTCTTTATTTTGCGCGCCTTGCTTGTCTTCAATCTTCGGTCTTTGTCTTGATCTTGATCTTCAATCTTCAAGAGTTGTCTTCAAGCTTCAAACTTCAGATTACAACTCTTCAAGTCTCCGAAGGAGGGTTGAAGGTTAGCGTATGAGTGTATGGGATGTATAGGAGTGTATATGAGGCTAGGGTTTGTGTATGGTGGCAAGGGTTTGGAAGAACCTAAGGAGGCTAGGGTTTAGGGAGTGTACGAGCTCTGTATATCGAATTATATGATTTTTAGACTAAGTTTGCGGATCCTCTAAATGCTAGAAGAGGCTCTGTATTTATAGAGGTTAGACAACACTGGGGCCTGTTGCAGTGGCGCCTGGCCAGAATTTACACTAGCGCCACTAGGAGTGTTGCCAGACCATTGTTTGGCTTGGCCCCAGGCAATTAGGAAATCTTTAATGTTGGCAAGGAACGTATCTTTGACTAGATTTGGGCGCCTGTACTAGTGACTACCATGCAATTTTTAGACTCGCTTTACTAGGAGTGACTCCGGAAAGTCCGGGAATGATTTGAAGGAGCCGGGAATGACCCGAAAGGCCAAAAAAGAGCAGGAACACTTAAAATAGTGTCCTGGAGGTATTTGACTTGAAAAGTGAGGATAGGATGTATCGGAAGGGTTGACCGGGGCCTTTAGGGGCAAAACGGTCAACCAGACCGGGAAGTTGCCGGGACAGACTTGGACTGTCCTGGAAGAAGACTTTGGACCTTGAAACATTATTCAGAATGTTCCCAAAGGTTGCCGGTTTGATTCCTAGAGCTGGCGTGGTCGGAAAAGGAGACCGGCCCACTAGGGGCAAAACGGTCATTTCGCACTGGGTTTGCCGAAACTGACTCGGAATGATCCAGAAAGATAAGGAAAGGCTGAGAATACTACAACAAGCATTCTCGAGAGGTTACCGATTTGATACCCAGAGCCGGTGTGGTCAGAAAAGGAGACCGGCCCACTAGGGGCAAAACGATCATTTTGTACCGGGTTGGCCGGAACTAACTCGGAATGATTCAGAAAGGTAAAAGGAGATTTGAGAATACTACAAAAAGCAGTCTTAGAAGGTTACCGGTTTGATACCCAGAGCCGGTGTGGTTCCCGAGGCGTTTGGATGCCTAGGGGCAAAATGGTCATCTTGATCGAAAAGTTCCAGAAAAGGTCCAAAGGGCAGTTTGGTCATTTTTTACCGAAGTGGGCTAACAGACACTGGTGTTGACCTGGATTTTGAGTGTTTCCGCCACTCTAACGGCGGTCGTTGTGACACAGGGGTTTGTTGGCAATTCCCTATATCGACATATTTATGAGTATTTTCGCTACTCTAACGGCTTTGTGAGTAGTATCGCTACTCGGACCGTCTCGAGAAATAAACTGTCTCAAGAGAGGGATTGGAAAGGGGGCTTATCGTCTCTGAAGAGAAGTGCCTGAGTTGGAACCGTCTCGAGAGTGGGGATGGAAAGGGGACTTATCGTCTCCAAGGAGACGTGCCTGGATTGGAACCGTCTCGAGGAATAAACTATCTCGAGAATGGGGTTGGAAAGGGGTCTTACTGTCTTCAAAAAGATGTGCCTGGATTGGAACCATCTCGAGGAATAAACTATCTCGAGAGTGGGGTTGGAAAGGTGTCTTACCGTCTTCGAAAAGATGTGCCTGGATTGGAACCGTCTCGAGGAATAAACTGTCTCGAGAGTGGGGTTGGAAAGGGGTCTTATCGTCTTCGAAAAGATGTGCCTGGATTGGAACCGTCTCGAGGAATAAACTGTCTCGAGAGTGGGGTTGGAAAGGGGTCTTACCGTCTTCGAAAAGACGTGCCTGGATTGGAACTGTCTCGAGGAATAAACTGTCTCGAGAGTGGGGTTGGAAAGGGGACTTATCGTCTCCGAGGAGACATGCCTGGATTGGAACCGTCTCGAGGAATAAACTGTCTCGAGAGTGGGGTTGGAAAGGGGACTTATTGTCTCCGAGGAGACGTGCCTAGATTGGAACCATCTTGAGGAATAAACTGTCTTGAGAGTGGGGTTGGAATCGGAAAGGAAAGGACAATGCCCCTATGGGCATTTTGGTCATTTTGCCTCTATTTGGACCTGGTGGGCTCGCGAGGCGATGGACAAACGGGATTTGGACTTTGAAAGTTGGTTTCGATAGGAATATGCCTACAATGACTTGAAAACAAGTCTGGACGGAGTGTAGACTGCCGAGCGGTCAAAAATGGGGTGCTTACAGTTGCCCCCCTTTTTCTGTCTTTGCTTGTCAAAGATAGAAAACGATAAGAGTAAGAGTCCTAAGTTGACCGCATGGCTGTCAGAGGGACGGACACTGGAAATCTTTCGACAACGGGGGTCGAAAACAGATAACAGGCCAAGAAGGCCTTCGAAAATGAGTTTTGGCGGGAAAAAGGGCAAAACTGCCCGGAATTTGCAACTGGCGCCACTAGCAGTGGCGCCTTTGGCAGAAGATGCCTAGCGCCTCTGCTAGTGGTGCCAAGTTTGAAGTTAAAACCAGAAAATTCTGGTTCGAACGCTTACGGGATTTGGGGGAGTTTTCGCAAATTTGTGAGGCATTGCGAGGAATCCGTCTTGGACATTGAAGGAGTACTCCTTGGAGACCACGGGTGATTGCCGGAAAGACCCCACGTCGCCGGAAAAGTCGCCGGAACAGAAGATTTCGCTGAAGAACTTCCAAAAAGTGAGTTTTCAAATTTTGTTGATTTCGATGTGTAGAACTTCGTTTGAATCATGTGAATAGTGTAAATTGATGTTTTGATATGCTTTAAATACTTTGGTGATGTTGTTTTTGTATTCTGATGCTTGTTTGATTGAATTTGAGTGATTATATGCGAATATACGAAGGGGGTTTTCTGCAGGAATAGGAAATTTGTTCCTATAGGCATGGGTATTGGGTGTTCTGACTATGTTTTTATGCACTGTGCCTTAGAAAAATGTGTTTAATAATTGTATGAAGTTTCGTGATTTTTTGAAAACTCGGTGAATTTTTGATTTTTTGAAAAATAGGAAAATACTTAGAAAATTTAGAAAAATGAGAAAACCCAAGAAATTGATGGGATTTTTAGAGTTTGAAATTTGGAAAAATATAGGAATATTTTAGAAAACATTTGAGGTGATTTTGAAAAATTTTGGGTGACTTTTGAAAGCCATTGATTTATTTGAAAAATAAAACATGTGTCTTGAAAATTTTGAAAAATTGAAAAATATGCGCAAGTGCGGTTGTTATGTGATTGTGACAAAGTGAAGTGCACGTTTTGTGTTTTGTGTTGTTGTCATGGGTGTTGTAAGGGCCATTTTGAAACGGGATTTTGCCGAAAGTTTCAAAATTAGGGAAAGAGTTAGAAAAAAAAATTTTAGAAATAAAATCTTTTTGAAGGAAAAAGAAAACCCTTGAGATTTGATTTGAGGTTGGAAAATCAAGACGTATAGAAATTTTGCTTTTGATTTGTTATTCGAAATCCTTTATTTGTCTTGTTTGTATTGGTTGTTTATTATTTTATTTTACTGTTATTTAAACTGCATGGATGGTATATTAATATCACTTACCTTGGCTTACCTTTTCAGGATGGCAGACGCAGGTGATGATGGTTCTGAGAGGAGACGCCGCTCGGGGAAGGCGGCCCGGACAGATTCTACTGGTGTCTCTAGTTGATCTAGAGGTAGTCGACGATCTACCGGACGATCTTCATCCAGTCGGATTGGGCAGGGGAGTAGGCTACCTGTCGACCCTTTTCCTCCGATTGAGCAGGCTTTTGCCGAGGACATTGATGCTGAGGAGGAGGTACCAGGCCCTGGGGATCAGGTGACTGGTTATGGGAGAGTTTCATCCAGGCATAGGCAGACGGATGCTGACTTGGGAGATCTGCAGATACCAAATGTCCCACCACTCGGGGATCTGGCCTATCACCCCAGTGTGTATTCCAGACAGCATTTGCCACCTCCACGGGTACATACAGCTTTTAGAGAGGCTATTCATCAGGTTTTTGTGACCATGCAGAGGGCTGCGCCATCATACCGCGCCTTATTGGCGGAGATCAGATTCGGCGCTTTCATGGGATTACAGGCTAACCGCCTGAACCGGCATTTGGTACTGGCAATTGTTGAGAGGTGGTTCGGGGAGACTGGGACCTTCCATTTTGTCGGCTTCGAGTTGGGTCCTACTCCTTTGGATTGGGCAATTATTACAAGGCTCTCCTTTGTCGGCCGGCGGATCACCCTACACCCCGTCAGTAGAGACGAGGCCTGTTTGCTGTTGGACTTGCCTCATCCTGAGCGTTCTGCTTTCCCGGTCTCTTGGATTAGTCAGGATGAGCGTACTTTTGCTACTGAGCCATCGCCTGCCAGGCGAGACATTATGAGACGGTGACTTGTGTTGTATATCATCTTTAGCTGCTTCTGCAACAACAACAAGTCACTCGTGCCGTGTCGTTTGGTGAGCATAGTAGCCGATCTTGGAGCCTTATCTGAGCTGGATTGGGGGTCCTTTTCTTTTGGTTGCTTTCTTCGATCGATGCGGGTTCGGATCTCTTCTCGTTGGGGCAGCATGACTAGCTTCTAGCCTTTCCTTTTCTGGTGGAGTTACAAGTACCTGCCGGTGCGTTGCCCTGCAGTTGTTGAGGATGATCTTTATCCTCGTGCTTTGAGGTGGGCTCGTGACCGGGTAGCCCAGCGATCGGAGATTACTGATTTTGTGACGCTTCGGGCTAACCTGGAGCTGATTGAGGTGAGGGATGTGACCTGGCAGCCCTTCATTGGATCAGTCCATTACGAGACAGTCTGATACTTGGTCCCATTGTCCCTGTTGAGAGCTGCCTTTCTCAGTGATGATACCTGGGAGTCTTATCTTGGAGAGCGACACTGGCGGCAGTTTCATAAGGAGTTTCGATCAGCAGGGGCTTCGCAAGAGTATATGTTTGGAGCCTTGGTGGCAGGAGTGCCTATCCCTTATCAGGAGCGTCAGCCAGGTGCCGAGTTCTTGCTCCCTCCGGATAAAGATTATGCTGCGCACTTTGGGGCTCATTCGGTCGGTGCCTTCACCCGGTTTGAGGTAGTAGTCGGTGAGTATGCTTTGGCCAGGAGGTGGTTGACTTGTGGTGCCGTGCTGGAGGATATGTGCCCCAGGCCGAGTTTACTACTGTGAGAGACCAGAGAGATCAATACCAGATGGAGCGGGATCAGTACCAGGCCGAGGTAGCTTCCCTGACGGCTCGGTTATCTCAGATGGGCAGTAGGGGGGTAAGTTATTCTCTCTTTGCTCCTTATTGCTCTGCTGTTGCTTAGTTCCTTTTGTTTGCAGTTGATTTCGATTCTATCTTCCCTGCAAGATGGTGGTGCTTCGAGTAGTTATCCTCCTCCTCCGATGCCGGGTTTCGGGGATTTTGATCCAGATGACATCGACTTCGACCTGTGATAGATGCCCCTTGTGGAGACTTTGATCTTCTTTTGCCCCTTGTCCCTGAGATGTATTTATGTTAGACGATTTTATTTTGATATTTTGTACAAGGATGGATATTCATGGTGCTTCGACAGATACATTTATGATCTTTACAGCTAGGCATGTGATCAGATATATGCGATGTATGATGATGTTAGATATCTATTACATAAGTTGATGTTGATGACTTCTATTTCTACAGAGAGTTGTATCCTATGTGTGCGAAGCACATGATGATTTTTTTTTTTGTTTTTTTGCATATGCTCAAGTTAGAAGTATGTTAATAAAATGACACAAGGTGTTGTTAGACTTATAGTCCTGGGAATGGTAACTCCCTCCTCTTCGGGGATTTAGCCTCTCTTCTGGCCCAACCCTACTTTGACTGAATGATAGCACTTTGCAACTTTCTCAACATCTTGATCACCTCCAACTTTCTATCTTAGGGTTAGTGTATAGGGTTATTGGGCTGAGACTCTCGACTCTCGGGGTTTTAGCAACCGCTTGCTTGACATTTAGCAGAGCGATAAGTGGCCAGTCATTTCAATACGAGGAGACTTCGTTTAGAACCGTAATGTAGGCTGGGTTATGGAGATTTGAGAAACAACGGGATATGCAGGCTCAAATTTGATGTTGTTTTCAGTAAGGTTCAGATCCATACTGTCCTTAACCATTTTCTCAGTAGGATTAGCATTTTTTTTTTTTTTTTTAGCTTTGGTAGCGTATCTAGCTCATTTAGATCAAGCAATCTGCTTTCAATCAAAGGGGACTTTAGTAGGGTTATAATGTAGGCCATGGTTTCGGGGTTTTGCAAGAAAAGGGTAGAGGCTCGAACCTATCGTTTCTACTTGGTTTCTTTGTAACCTAGAATCACCTCTGAACTTCCTTCTTGCTTTTGACCATATACTTCTCAGGGTGAAATTCTGTCACCCTTTCTATATACTTTTTGAGATAAACATGACTTTCTTCTCATTTGATCTTCTTATATGCTTTTGAAGATGACTCAATCATGATTTTCTTCAGGCCTTTCATTAAAGGATTATTTTTTTTTTTTTGCCTCTTGCCCCTTGACAACTCCTTTCTTTTGCTTTTTTTCTCTATTTCTTTTCTTTTCTTTTATAAAACGAAACAATTCTTTAACCCTTTTCCCTTAAACCTTTTCCCTTGGTAGTTCAATATACCCAATGTGGGTGGTGATCCCTAGGTTAGGGTTTTGTTAAGAAAGGATAAGTGGCTCAACGGGTTTAGCAAGGGGTTACTTTTGACTGTATGGAAAATGAAATGAGGGTCTCTCTTCACTTTGAATTAGATTGCTTGATCCATAGAGTTTTCAACACTTTCCTAGCATGATAGAGATGGACACCACTCCTAGAGTTCTCTACTATTGTCTGCCCCAGTGTGGGGAGGACAGTCTTGGATTAGGGTTGACAAAGAAAATTTTTGCTTTCCGCAAGGCCCTAGGGGTTAAGCAAAGGGACTATGAGCACATTTGTTCATTTATTTAGTTATTTATTCTTTATATGTGGGGAAATGAAAGATGGTTCCTCTTCATGTTGATAAACTGGCCACACATCACTTAGCCTCAGAGTCCTGCAAGTGCTGCCTTTGGGTAGTATCCTCATTCATCCTTATCCTCTATCTTTTTGGAAAGCTGATCATTTGGTGAGTGGTTAACTCATGCTATCATCCCTTCAAGTTGGATTATTCCATACGATAAACCATGCCCCTTGCGTAGAAAGTAGTCACCATTCTCCAGAGACATATAAGATAGCAGCAGTGAACAAAAGATTGTTATCATTTTCATAGAAAGGAATAGAGTTCTCAAGCAAGAATGAAATGTAAACATCAATTTAAAGACAGGAAATAAAGGGGATAGGAAGAAAGTGGGTGTGAACACCCCTCTCTTGTGCGTTTTTGAAGGGAACCCATTTCTAGTAAGGTCTTGGGCCTGTGCACTCGTCTGCATTCCATCCACGGTTGAGATTTTCAGCTAAGGCAGGATAGGTAGATGCTTCTCCCGGAGTTCCAAGTGAGTTGGCGGTGATGATGTAATTGTCAACTTTCTTGACTGTCTGGCCTTCATTTGCTTGCTCCGGAGTTTCTCTAACAAACCACTCGGGCGACTCGTATTCGTCCAGCTAGATAGGTCGAACCCGGGGTTTTCTGCTCTGGCTTCCAACTGGGGCTCGGTGTTCCTCAAGTGTGCATAATGGGGGATTCTTGTTACGAAGTTTGGACAGTTCCTCGTCAATTTTCTTCACAGATTCGTGTGCGAGTTTGTCTTCGGGGGTCGGCATCTCATCAGGATTATATCGTGACCAAGCATCCTCGCATTCCATTTCCTCCCCGTCCTTGTAATATATCTCTTGGCATGCAGCAAAACAAACCTTAGTGTTACCAAACTTTGTAACGATGTTGACAGTATGGTCCAGTGGAAGGTTTGCAGAACCATTCGGAGAAGGATTTGCTGGTTGTACCCCAATGATCTTGTTATCTATCAAGTCTTGAATCTTATGCTTAAGGGCCAAACAATCTTCAGTATCATGTCCTTGGCTATCCGAATGATACTTACAGCTTGCTGCAGATTTGAAGTAATGAGGCAGAGGATTGGGCTGGGGTCGAGCAGGTACAGGTTTCAGATATCCAGCTGCTAAGAGGCCAAAATAAGTCGCGGTCTGTGAGCACGCGAGTTTTGTAAACATCCGCTTGTTCCCACTTGTTCGCCTAGTCCGAGGAGGTATTGTAGATGTTTTTGATGATTGGGGACCAAGTTTTTGTGAGGTCACAGCTGAGTTGATGGTTCGGGAATTGAAAGGGCTTTGGGTTCTATGTTTTAAAATGGGATAATTTTCGGTAGCAGGGCCAAATGGGTTGGGATGATATCCAAAGGAGAGATTATATAGTCCTTGTGTTTGGTTATGGGTTGGTTTGGAAGGCATCCGAGCAAGGCCCTCTGTTTCGGGAGGTCGTTGGTAAGCAACAGTAGTGGCATGGTCATGGTCTTCCTTCTTCATCTTTTTCCGTCCATCATGGGTTTGGGCCTGCGAGGACTCTACTTGCTCATGGGTTGTGTGGGATAAGAGTGAGGAAAGCATGTCTTCCATTTCGGTCATCTTATGCTTGACTCCTCTTGTCTTTGCTAGTAGTTAAGTTAAAGTATCAAGAGTAAGCAATTCCATGCTTATAAGATTAGGGAACGAGTGAAGGTACCTAAAACCAACAAAAGGAAAGAGTCAGTGTTTGACATTGACAAGTCTTTATGCAATGCATGCTCTAAGGTGCCCCTCTTAAAGAGGGAAACTAGTCATGAGGTATTGGCTCACTTTTGGAGATAAGCGGTTTGCCCCTATATGCAGATACCTTACCGTCAGGTAGAAACCTTCAATCATCCATGCATTCATTCATAAAAATAAAGAAGTACATTAAATTTTGGGTTTGAGGTACAAAAGAGATTGAAATACATTTTAATAGGGGGAGGGGGAACATTTTCCTTTGGACTTTCACCTATCTACTTTTTATAAAGGGAAAACCTAAACTACTCTTGAGTCTTCGGGTCCGCCTTCGTTGAATTTGATGTCAAGGAGGTCGCTAAGAGACCTTGTTGATTGGTTGCCCCTTGTCTTCTTGGCAACCCTATCTCCGTGAGCATAGAGGGATTGGGGCCCCTCTTATGGAATGAATTGAGATGCATGCAATGAGTCCTTAGGGTTACGTGGGAACCCTTAGGGTTTAGGTGGGTTTAATGCAAAGGAGAGTGACCTTGGTGTTATTGTCAGCGGGTTGATCATATGCATGAGAATGCAGTGACTTGAGTTACTTGGAACTCTTGTCTTGACATGAAATATTGAATGCATGAATATGGGTATACAAAGAGTGTAAAGAGAGAAAGTACAGCTGAAGTAAACATATATGCATGAACAGTTAGACAGGCATTATAACAGTATAAATACAAGCATTATAACAGCAGGCATAAATGAAAGTAAGAGCAGTCGCCCTTTCCTCCGTGATTTTGAAAACAGTGCTCGTGTCTTAAATCCGGCAGAGGTTCGGCTATGCATGGTGTCTATATGAGTATGAGGTTGAGGGTTGACTAATGCATCCTAAAAAGGCTCGGTCCCCGGATCTTCAAACCTAGGCCCACTCCCCGAGGTGGTGCCATGATCGGTTGGTGATCTGAGCGGGGGAACCATCAAGAGGTCGTAGGCGAAGAAATTGACACAGCATCTTGCCCACAACCAATATACCGTTCTCCCTTTCTAACTAGAAAGGACATATCAGGGTATGCAAGTATGCAGAATGTAAGTGCACATGCAGTGTGTGTGTGATTTTCTTAAAAGTGGAAGAAAGAGCCCAACAACTCCCATTCATCCTGTACATCACATTCATGCAAAACAGTTAATAAAACTTAAGCAAAAAGCGCACCTACAAAACAAAGATGCAAGTGTTAGTATGTGGATGACAAACGTAATACAAGATAATATGAATAAATGCATGATTTTTTGAAAACAATTTTGCAAATTTAGTTTTGAAAATTTAAAGTGAATAGGATTGAACCAAGTTAATTGAAGACTCTGCATGGGTAAAGGGTAAAGAGACATGACTACAGCCTAACCTTCTAAGTGTCCCCAGCAGAGTTGCCAGCTGTCGCGCCCAGATTTTTCGCACTCGAGGAATACTCACACAAGCGGGAAAAATGATGTACTCTCTCGTTAGAACTCACCCTCCTAGAAGAATGAGTGCGACTAAGTTTGAATTGAAAATTGATTTGAATAAAGGGTTTTTGAAAAAAAAAATTCAGAGTCGCCACCTAACTTGATTAAGGTGAGTTAGGTCACCTAAAAACTAAGAATAATCCGAAGACTACACTTAGGTTTTTGGAAAACGATTTTGAAAATATCTCCTCAAGAGAGGTTTTTAGAAAAACAGGTTGTTTGGCAACCTTTGGAAAACATTTAGCCCTTTTTTGAAAAATAACTCCTTTTTGGTCTTGGAAATCAGTGATCTAGGTTCGGAGGTTCGTTACATGTAGGGAAGACGCACTAAGCCATCACCCTACCCCGCCCTTTCGGTACCTACATGTCAATCTACCATAGGTTCACCTATGAGAGTCTTTAATTAACATATGGCCAATCCTATCCATTTTGAAAAACAATGCTTGAAAAGAAACTAACATGATGCATGATATGCAAGTGCAAGTTAAGAGAATTGAAAAATAGATTTGGAAAGAGATTGATTTGAAATTGATTTCATTTTATTTGAAAACAGATTTGAAGAGATGGAATTGAAATTGGAAAGTTCAAAAATTTGGAAATAGAAATTTTGAAATTGGAATTTTGAAAATAGATTGGAATTTGAGATTTGAAAATTGTGGAGACCTCACCCATGAGGGTGGAATTGAAAGTTTGAAAACTGTTGTGACCGCACCTATGAAGGTTGCCTACGTATCCCTTTGGGGGAATCAGGTCAGTCGTAGTTCGGACAAGAGTCCGTTTGAAAAGAGATTGTTGGATTGGAAGAAAGAGATTGAATTGAAAATTGAATTTGATTTGAAATTAGAAGAGGATATTAGAAATTAAAATTGAGGAGATTGGACTTGCTTTGGAAAGGCTGACTTTGGAAAGACTTGGTTTTAGGAAACCTAAACTTAGAAAAGAGAAGAGACTTAGGAAATATTTGACTTGACTTGGAAGGTTTAGGAAATTAGGGAATATTGGATTTAGAAAATGTTTGAATTGGGAAAGGTCTGGTTTAGGAAAGTTTCGAATTTGGAAAGTTTCATTTTCAGAAAGTTTTGAAATTAAGAAAGTTTGGAATTTAAGAAAGTTTGAAATTGGAAAGTTTTGAATTTAGAAAGTTTTGAGATAGGGAAGTTTCAACTTAGGAAAGTTTTCAATTTAGGAAATGTTTGAATTAAGAAAATTTTGAGTTTAGAAAAGTCTTAGATTTGGAAAGATGTTGAAGTTTTGGAAAGTTTAGAATTTGGAGAGATTTAGGTTTAGAAAAATTTAACTTGAGAAAGTTTCAAATTTAGAAAGTTTGAATTTGGAAAGTTTTGAAATTTAGAAAGTTTAAGATTTAGAAAGTTTTAGAGTTTTAGAAAATCTTGAGAATAGGAAAGGTTTGAGTTTAGGAAAGATTTGAAAACTTGGATTTAGAAAGTTATGATTTGGAAAGAAGGTAGAATTAGGAAAGGGTTGAATTAGAAAAGATTTGAAAGTTGAGTTTTAAAACTTAGGAAAGATTTTTTATGTGCAAGTTTTGGAAACTTAAGATTTAGGAAAGTGGAAGTTTAGGAAGGATTCGAGTTAGGAAAGATGTGGATTTTGAAACTTAAGGAAAGATTTAAAGTTTAGGTTTAGGAAATTTATGGTTTAGGAGGGAATTGAATTAAGAAAGGTTTGGATTAGGAAGGGATTGGATTTGGCTTCTAAAAGAAAAGATTTGATTTTGTTTCCAAAAACAGAGGATTGGATTTGGTCTCCTAAACAGAAAGATTTGATTTGGTTTCGTAAAGGGAAGATTCGATTTGGCAAGGATTTGGAAAGGGAGATTCTAGAAACCCTAGATTTGGAAAATGTAGAATTTTAACGTAGAAAAGAGGTTTTGGAAACATGTATAGTTTGGATGTAAAAACAAGAGATTTTGAAAACCTAGGTTTGGGGTAAAGTTTGAAAATCATGTTTTTGGAAAGAAAATTAGGGTTTCCTAATTATGGGTTCTAGGGCTTGACTTGGGCTCTAAGGAAAGAGGATTTTTTGAAAGTGCATTTTTGGAAATGAAGGTTTTCTAGAAGGGAATCCTAGGGAGGAGTTTTTGGAAAGTGAATTTGAAGAGAGAGTTTTTGGAAAGAGATTTTAAAGAGAAGGAGTTTTGAAAAGTGTGTTTTTGAAAACGAAGGTTTTTAGAAGGGAAATCTTAGAGGGGAGTTTCTAGAAGGAAGATTTTGGAAAGAGAGCTTTTGGAAAGATTCTTGGAAGGAGATTGTTGGAGAGTGTTTTTGGGAAAGTGAATTTAGGGCGTGTTTTTAGAAAGTGAATTTTGAGGTGAAAGAGTTTTTAGAAAGGAGTTGAAAAAGGAAACTTTGAAAAATAGATTTTGGAGGGAGTTTTTGAAAACAATTTTGGAGAGAAGAGTTTTAGGAAAGTATGTTGAAAAAGAGATTTTTAGGAATAGGGATTTGGAAAAAGAGTTTTTAAAAGGTATAAAATCACCTCACTTCCCTAAAGCGATTCTAGCCATGAGAAGGCTAGAACCACTTTAAGAAAGTGATTTTGAAAAACAATAAGATTTGAAAATATGGACCATAAAAGTCACTTTTAATGTAACACTTTCCTAAAGTAACCCTAGCCATGGAAAGGCTAGAATCACCCTAGAATTGTCGTTTTGAAAACAAGTTTTTGAAAAAAAGATTTTGATGCAATTTTGAAAACAAGTTTGAAAACGATTTTGAAAACGAGTTTGAAAACGAATTTTGGAAGATGCAAGACTATGATATGCACAATGCAATTTGGGGTCGTGAACATACAAGGCTAAGGCTTCACCACATAATTAAGGGGGCCGGACCCACGTGGTCTCTGGTTAGACTAGAAGAAAGCCCCCGACACGGTGACTCTCCAATAGCCCAATCCTACACATGGACCGGGAATCCTCTTGTTTCAAGCATGCAAAAAAGGGGGGGAGGGAAAGAGATGGGGGATTAAAATAGAAAAAACCCAAGTGGGTTAGGAGAGCGAAGAGAGAGGGGGCAAGTGCGGAAATTTAAATAGAAAGCCTACCGTATGTCTTCTTTATTTTGCGCGCCTTGCTTGTCTTCGATCTTCGGTCTTCATTTTGATCTTTGTCTTCAATCTTCAAGAGTAGTCTTCAAGCTTCAAACTTCAGATTACAACTCTTCAAGTCTTCGAAGGAGGGTTGAAGGTTAGTGTATGAATGTATGGGGATGTATAGGAGTGTATATGAGGCTAGGGTTTGTCTATGGTGGCTAGGGTTTGGGAGAACCTAAGGAGGCTAAGGTTTAGGGAGTGCACGAGCTTTATATATTGAATTATATGATTTTTAGACTGAGTTTGTGGACCCTTTAAACGCTGGAAGAGGCTCTATATTTATAGAGGTTAAACAACACTGGCGCCTGTTGCAGTGGCGCCAGGCTAGAATTTAGGCCATTTTTTGGCTTGGCGCCACTAGTAGTGGCGCCAGCCAATTAGGAAATGTTTAAGGTCGTCAAGCAACGTATCTTTGACTAGATTTGGGCGCCTGTACTAATGACTACCATGCAATTTTTAGCCTGGCTTCATTATGAGTGACTCCGAAAAAGTCTGGGAATGATTTGAAGGAGCCGGGAATAACCCGGAAGGCTGGAAAAGAGCAGGAACACTTAAAATAGTGTCCTGGAGGTATTGGACTTGAAAAGTGAGGATAGGATGTATCGGAAGGGTTGACCGGGCCTTTAGGGGCAAAACGGTCAACCGGACCAGAAAGCTACCGGGACAGACTCGGACTGTCCTGGAAGAAGACTTGAGATCTGGAAACATTATTTAGAATGTTTCCAAAGGTTGCTGGTTTGATTCCCAAAGCCGGCATGGTCGGAAAAGGAGACCAACCCACCAGGGGCAAAACGGTCATTTCGTACCGGGTTTGCCGAAACTGAATCGGAATGATCCGAAAAGATAAGGAAAGGCTGACAATAGTACAAGAAGCATTCTCGGGAGGTTACCGGTTTGATACCCAGAGCCGGTGTGGTCAGAAAAGGAGACCGGCCCACTAGGGGCAAAACGATCATTTTGTACCGTGTTAGCCGGAACTGACTCGGAATGATCCTGAAAGGTAAAGGGAGATTTGAGAATACTATAAAAAGCAGTCTTAGAAGGTTACCGGTTTGATACCCAGAGCCGGTGTGGTTCCCGGGGCGTTTGGATGCTTAAGGGCAAAATGGTCATCTTGACCGAAAAATCCCGGAAAAGGTCCAAAGGGCAGTTTGGTCATTTTTCACCGAAGTGGGCTAACAGACACTGGTGTTGACCTGGGTTTTGAGTGTTTCCGCCACTCTAACGGCGGTCGTTGTGACACAGGAGTTTGTTGGCAATTCCCTATATCGACCTATTTGTGAGTATTTTACGCTAACGGTTTTGTGAGTATTTTCGCTACTCGGACCGTCTCGAGGAATAAACTGTCTCGAGAGAGGGATTGGAAAAGGGGTATTATCGCCTTCGAAAAGACGTGCCTGGATTGGAACAGTCTCGAGGAATAAACTGTCCCGAGAGAGGGATTGGAAAGGGGTCTTACCGTCTTCGAAAAGATGTGCCTGGATTGGAACCGTCTCGAGGATTAAACTGTCTCGAGAGTGGGATTGGAAAGGGGTCTTACCGTCTCCGAAAAGACGTGCCTAATTGGAACCGTCTGGAGGAATAAACTGTCTCGAGAGTAAGGTTGGAAAGGGGACTTATCGTATCCGAGGAGATGTGCATGGATTGGAACCGTCTCGAGGAATAAACTGTCTCGAGAGTGGGATTGGAAAGGGGACTTACCGTCTCCGAAGAGACATGCCTGGATTGGAACCGTCTCGAGGAATAAACTGTCTCGAGAGAGGGATTGGAAAGGAAAGGACAATGCCCCTAAGGGCATTTTGGTCATTTTGCCTCTATTTGGGCCTGCAAAGCGATGGACAGACAGGATTTGGACTTAGAAAATCGATTTCGATTGAAATACGCCCACAATGACTTGAAAATAAGTCTGGACAGAGTGTAGACTGCCGAAAAGTGAAAATTGATTTTTCCCTGAGGGCATTTTTGTCATTTTGCCTCTATTTGGGCCCAAAGGGCCCGCGAAGTGATCAATTGATGGGATTAGACTTGAAAAGTTGATTTAGATTGGAATACGTTCATATTGACTTGAATACAAATCTAGATTGACTGGAGACTACCGAGCGGGCAAAAATTGGGTGCTTACAAACCCCTGAAGCGTCTCACAGACGCTTAGCCAAGGTTGTCTTTTTTTCAAATTCTCTGATTATAACACACTATCAAATGACTTGAGAAATACGTAAATTAAGACATTTTTGAAAGTATTTTCAGAGCACTTTCCATCGATATGGTCCGATCGGAGAGATCGCTTCCCGAATGCCCCAATCACGTGGCCCACAAATGGTTACTTTTGAATATCCGGGAGTGTACCACAGACGCTCCGCAAAAGTGTGTTTTGGTACACACTTCTCCAGACAATATCTCACTTTTTTGAACATTTTTCACAATCCCCAAAAATTTCAAGTTCTTAAGAAACACTACCAAAACATTATGGATACAAGTGATTGCCCCAAATCCTTCCCGAATGGCACAATTATCGAGACAAAGTTTAAATGATCATTCTAGATAGCAAAGTGTATGCTACATGCTATTAGATTTTGATCAGATCAATCAAACTTTGCTTACCCCTTGAGTTTTAGCCAATACAAAGTGTACTACATGGCAACAACCAATGGAACCCAGATTGCCTATAAATACAAGCCTCCCCCTTTGTATATTCCATAATCGAAATTGACAGCAAAGCTTTGTAGAAATATCCTCTGAATCTCGAATTTCCATATACATCACACTCTCCAAACACTTAGGCTAGATTTCACCTCCCTCTAACCCATACACCACACCTACAAAGCCCTCAATGCCGTAGACAATCCCATTCCAGCCCCTTCAAGCCTTTCTAAGGCTATTTAACTTCAAGCTAAAGCATCCATAGGAGGTTTGAAAGTGTTTGAAGGCTAAATGTGGTATTGTCTTTTATATTTTTGTCACCCATGTCGCACCTAGATTTTTCGCATTCAAGGAATACACACATAAGCGGAAAAAATATTGTACTCTCTCGTCAGAACTCACCCTCCTAGAAGAATCAGTGCGACTAAGTTTGAATTGAAAATAGATTTGAATAAAGGGCTTTTGGAAAACATTTGGAGTCGCCACCTAACAGATTAAGGTGAGTTAGTCACCTAAAAACTAAGCACAATTCGAAAATTACACTTAGGGTTTTTGAAAACGATTTTAAAAATACTTCCTCAAGAGAGGGTTTTTAGGAAAACAGGTTGTTTGGCAACCTTTAGAAAATAATTAAGCCCTTTTTGAAAATAAACTCCATTTTGGTCTTTGAAAACAGTGATTCTAGATTCGGAGGTTGGTTACGTGTAAGGAAAACGCACTAAGCCATCACCCTACCCCGCTCTTGGGGTACCTATATGTCTATTTACCCTAGATTCACCTATGAGAATCTTCGACTAACAAATGTTCATTCCTATCCACTTTAGAAAAATAATGTTTAAAAAGACATGATGCATGATATGCAAGTGCAAGAAAAGAGAATTAGAAATAGATTTGAAAAGAAATTGATTTGATTTAAAAGAGATTTGAAAAGATAGAATTAAAATTGGAAAGTCTTAGAAATTGGAAAGGAAATAGAAGCTTGGAAGTTTGAAATAGATTATGGAATTGGAGATTTGAAACAGGTTGTGGAATTTGAGATTTGAAAAAGGTTGTGGAATTTGAGATTTGAAAAAGGTTGTGACTGCACCCATGAGGGTTGCCTATGTATCCTTTTTGAAGAATCAGGTCAGTTGTAGTTCAATAGAAAATAGTAGATTGGATTCGAAAAAGAGTTTGATTTGAACTTAGAGGATTGGAAATTGGAAATTGGAATTGAAGGATTAGGAAAATGATTTGGAAAGATTGAAGTTTAAGAAACCTAAACTTAGAAAGATAGGATTTAAGAAAGACTTGATATCTAAGAAAGATTTGACTCGAATGTTGCACTTGGAAGATTAGGAAAGATTGGACTTTGGAAGGGTTCGAATTAGGAAAGGTCCGATTTAGGAAAGTTTCGTTTTAGGAAGGTTCCGTTTTAAGAAAGTTTTGGTTTATGAAAGATTTCGAATTAGGAAAGTTTCATTTTAAGAAATGTTTCGAATTAGGAAAGTTTTCATTTTAGGAAAGGTTTCGAATTAGGAAAGTTTTCGAAATAGGAAAGTTTTGAATTTAGAATGTTTTGAAATTGGGAAGTTTTGAAAGTTGAAAAGTTTAGAAATTAGAAAGTTTCAAATTTAGAAAGTTTTGAATTTGGAAGGATTTAAAATTTAGAAAGTTTAGAATTTAGAAAGTTTGGAAGTTTAGAAAGATTTGAAAAGTTAGATTTGGAAAGTTAAGATTTGGAAATGGTGGAATTAGGAAAGGATTTGAATTAGGAAAGATTCAAAAGTTTAAATTTAGGAAACTTAAGGTTTAGTAATGTACTAGATTAGGAAGGAGTTGAATTAGGAAAGATTTGGGTTTGGAAGGATTGAGATTCCCATTTCCTAAAACAGGGGATTGGATTTTGTTTCTAAAAAGAGATGTTTTGATTTTGTTTCCAAAAGCGGAGGATTGGATCTAGTTTCCTAAAGGGAAGATTGGGTTTGGTTTCCTAAAGGGGAAGATTGGATTCGACATGGATTTGGAAGAGGAAGTTTTAGAAAACCTAGATTTAGAAGACTATAGTTTTGACGTAAAGAAGAGGTTTTGGAAATATATATATATATATATATAGTTTTGATGTAGAAAATAAGAGGTTTTGAAAACCTAGGTTTTAAGGCAAGGTTGAAAATCATGTTTTTGGGAAGAAAAACTAGGGTTTCCTAATTGTTGGCTCTAGGGCTTAACTTGGACTATAAGAAAATGGATTTTTGGAAAGTGAGTTTTTAGAAAGAGAGATTTTGGAAAGGGGATTTTTAGAAGGAGATCGTTGGAAAGAGTTTTTAGGAAAGAGATTTAGGGAGAGAGTTTTTTAAGAAGGAAGCCTAGGGAGTGTTTTTAAAAAAGGAATTTTGACGAGAGTGTTTTGGAAAGGAGTTTTTGAAATTAATTTTTTGAAGGGAGCTTTTGAAAACAATTTTGGAAAGAAGATTGGAGAGAGTTTTTTTTTAGAAAGCATGTTGAAAAAGGGAGGTTTTTAGAAGGAGAGATTTGAAAAGAAGAGTTTTTAGAAATATCTCACTTTCCTAAAGAGATTCTAACCATAAGAAGATTAGAACCACTTTAAGATAGTGGTTTTGAAAACAACAAAGGTTTTGAAAATATGGACCATATTAGTCACTTTAAATGTAACACTTTCCTAAAGCAACCCTAGCCATGAAAAGGCTAGAACCACCTTAGGATTGTGGTTTTGAAAACAAGTTTTGAAAAAGAAGATTTTAATGCAATTTTGAAAACGATGATAATGCAAGCTTTGAAAACGAGTTTGAAAACAAATTTTGGAAGAATGCAAGATCATGATATGCACAATGCAAAGAGGGTTGTGAACATACAAGGTTAAAGACTTCACCACATAATCAAGGGGGCCGAACCCACGTGGTCTCTGGTTAGACTAAAAAAAAGCCCCCGACACAGTGACTCTCCAAAAGCCTAATCCTACACATGAACCGGGAATTTTCTTGTTTCAAGCATGCAAGGGGGGGGGGGGAAGAAGATGGGGGATTAAAATAGAAGAAAACCCAAGTGGTTTAGGAGAGAGAAGAGAGAGGGGAAGAAGTATAAACGTAAATAAGAAACCTACCTTGTGTCTTCTTTATTTTGCTTAGCTTTGCGCGCTTTGCTTTGCTTGTCTTGCTTCAGTCTTCACTTTAGCCTTCAAGAGTTTATCTTTGATCTTCAAAGCTTTGTAGTTGCAATAATCCAAGTCTTCAATAGCGGGTTTGAGGCTAGTGTATAAGCATATAAGAGTGTATGAGTGTATAGGAGGCTAGGGTTTGTGTATGGAGGCTAGGGTTTAGGAAAACCTAAGGAGACTAGGGTTTAGAGAGGCTACGAGCTTTGTATATCGAAAATTAGGATTTTTAGACTAAGTTTGCGGACCTTTTTCACGCTGGAGGAGATTCTGTATTTATAGACAAAGGAATGACTTGGCGCCTATTGCAGTAGCGCCAGGAAAAATTTCTCTTGGTGGTGCCAGGCCATTTTTTGGCTTGGCGCCACTAGTAGTGGCGCCAGTAAGTTAGGAAAGTTTGTTATGTCAGCAAGCAATGTATCTTGAGAAGATTTGGGCGCCTGTAATAGTGACTAGCATGCAATTTTTAGACTAGCTTCACTAGGAGTGCCTCCAAAAGGTCCAGGAATGATTCGAAGGGGCCGGGAATGCCCCAGAAGGCCAGAAAAGGACAGAAACACTTAAAACAGTGTCCCGGATGTAGTAGACTTGAAAAAGGATGTCAAGATTTGTCGGAAGGGTTGATCGGGCCATTAGGGGCAAAACGGTCAACCGGGCCAGAAAGCTATCAAGATAGACTCAGAATGTCCCGGAAGAAGCCTCGAGATTTAGAAACATTATTTAGAATGTTCCCAAATGCTACTGGCTTGATACCCAGAGCCGGTGTGGTCAGAAAAGGCGACCGGCCCACCAGGGGCAAAACAGTCATTTTGCACCGGGTTTACCGAAATTGACTCGGAATGATCTGAAAAGATAATAGAAGGTTGAGAACACTATAAGAAGCATTCTTGGGAGGTTACTAGTTTGATACCCAAAGTCGGTGTGGTCCCCGGGGCGTTCGGATGCTTAGGGGCAAAATGGTCATCTTAACCAGAAAGCCTCAGAATTGATCCGAAACTGACTAGAAGGCACCTAATCATGCCGGATTGCCTTTAAGACAATCTTGGAAGGGTGGACTTACCATTCTGAGGACTTAGGTGTGTTCTCGAGAAACGTGCCAAAAAATGGCCCTAGGGGCAATTTGGTCATTTTTTACCGAAGTGGGCTAGCAGGCACCGGTGTTGACCTGGGTTTTGAGTGTTTCCGCCACTCTGACGGTGGTCTCATGATACAAGGGTTTGTTGGCAATTTCCTATATTGACCTGTTTGCGAGTATTTTTTCTACTCCGACGATTGCGATGTTTAAGAGTACTTCCGCTACTATGACAGTTCGCGATCATTCTTGAGACTACCTGATCTCAGGAAGCCGCTAAAGGAACTTAGCACCTAAGAAGTCAATTTTCTCGAAAGGCGTGCCGAAATGAACATTTCTGCGTTGGTGGGCTAACATGCGCCAAAGGTGGACTGTTCTACCATCTAAGGGACTTGGGGTTTCGTCCCGATCGACAAGTTTAAAAGGACTTACCGTTCCGAAGAAACTTTCTTCGGAAAATGTGTCGGATTTGGAATTGGAAAGGGGACTTACCATCTCCAGAAAGACGTGCCTGATTTGGAATTGGAAAGGGCACTTACCGTCTTCGGAAAGACGCGCCTAATTTGAAATTGGAAAGGGGACGTACTGTCTTCAGAAAGACATGCCTGATTTGGAATTGGACCGAACAATGCTCCCTAAGGGCATTTTGGTCATTTTGCCTCTATTTGAGCCTGGTGAGCCTGCGAAGCGATGGATAGACGGGATTAGACTTAGAGAGTTGATTTGATTCAGAATATGTCCATATTGACTTGAATACAAGTCTGGACGGACTGTAGACCGACAAGCGGTCAAAAATGAAGTGCTTACAGCTGCCCCTCTTTTTCTGTCTTTGCTTGTCGAAGACAGAAAACGATAAAGTAAGAGTTCCATGTTGACTGTGAGGCGGTCAGAAGGACAGACTTTGGAAATGTTTCAATAACGGGGGTTCGAAAATGGATATTGAGCCCAAAAGGCCCTTGAAAACGAGTTTTGGCTAGAAAAAGGGCAAAGTGCCCAGAATTTGGAAACTGGCACCACTAGGAGTGGCGCCTTTGGCAGAAAAGGCTTGGCACCTCTGCTAGTGGCACCAGGCTTAGAAATAACACCAGAAACATTCTAGTTTGAATACTTGAGACATTTGAAGAGTTTTTCAAAAAGTTAAGAGTGTTTGTGGGGGAAACTGATCTCAACCTTGAAGGATCACTTCTTGGAGACCACGAGTGATTGCCGAAAGAAGACCACGTCGCCAAAAAAGTCGCCGGAAGAGAAGATTTCGCTGGAGAACTCCAAAAAAGTGAGTTTTCAAATTTTTGTTGATTTTGATGTATAGAACTTCGTTTGAATTATGTGAACAATGGAATTTGATGTTTTGATACGTTTTGAACACTATGGTGATGTTATTTTTGCATTTTAGTGCTTGTTTGGTTGAATTTGAGTGATTTTACATATTATGTGAAGAAGGTTTTCTGCAGGAATTGAACGTTTGTTCCTACAGGCTTGAGCATTGGGTTTTCTGGCCAGATTTTTATGCCATGTGCCTTGGAAAAATGTGTTTAACAACTGTGTGAAGTTTAGTGATTTTTTGAAAACTTGGTGAATTTTTGATTATTTGAAAATTAGGAAAATATTTAGAAAATTAGAAAAATGGGAAAACTCAAGAAATTGATGAAATTTTTAGAGTTTAAAATTTTGAAAAATGTAGGAATATTTTAGAAAACATTTGAAATGATTTTGAGAATTTTTAGGATAACTTTAAAAACCATTGATTTATTGAAAAAATAAAACATGAGTTTTGAAAATTTTGAAAAATTAAAAGTGTGCGGGGGTGCTAATGTTATGTGATTGTAACGTTATGAAGTACGCGATTTGTGTTTTATGTTGATGTCATGGGTGTTGTAAGGACCATTTTTGAACAAAACTCTACTGAAATTTTTAGAAATTAGGGAAAGAGTTGGAAAAAGTTTATAAATAAAATCTTTTTGAAGGAAAAAGATAGAAAACCCTTGAGATTTGATTTGAAGTTGAAAAATCAAAATGTGTAGGAATTTTGTTTTGACTTATCATTTGAAATATTTTTATTATTATTTATTTTTTGTTATTTATTTTGTTTTACTTTATTATGTTATTATTTATCTGCATGTACGGTACATTAACACCTCTTACCTTGGCTTACCTTTTCAGGATGATAGACGCGATTTTGAGTCGATTGAGAGCTTGGCACGACAGTTACCCTCCAGATGAGCAAGATATCTTTCATCGGTCCTTTGGTCGGGTGGCTTCACTTCTATCAGTGCAGCTTATTCCTGGGCTCATGGAGGTAGTGATTCCCTTTTGGTAGCTTGGCTTATCTCTTTTCCGCTGTGGGGAGTGCGAGCTTACCCCTACCCCTCACGAGGATGGGTTTCTTTTTGGTTTCCGAGATGGTTCTGCCGACATTGTAGGACCCCTCTTTCCGGATGGTTGTACTACAGTGGTCTCGTCCCAGCTCGGACTCAGACGTGTAGTTCTTTCATCTTTTTCTTTGTCTCAGTTTCCTTATGTCCCAACAGAGTTCCTCTTTTCTTGCTTTGAGTTTCCCATAGGTATGTGAGTCCACTCAGGTGATTGGCACAGTTCCCAGGATTGGTCTGTTTCCCGTATGGTTGCTCCGGCCCTACTTCTGCTGAACTATTTAGTGTTTCCCCGAGGAGATGATTTAGTTGACTGTCGACTCTGTGCACAACTAGCCCTGATTCGTAAGGGGCATTCCTATGCTCCCATGATTGTAGGAGAGACCTTTGTGAGTCTTACGAGATTCCAGCAGACTGTTGATGCTCATTTCCGGGGATGCGTTGCTCTCTTCCAGCTCTGGGCAATTGGGCACTTGTTTGTTACTCCCTTATTCCAGCATACAGGGTGTCCCAAGCTTGACCATATACATTCCTTGGCGAGATCTCAGAGAGTCATGGCAGATGAGGGGAGGCTTCTGCGAACTGTTGCGGCCTGGGCTGACTACCTCTAGAGCATGAGGTCAGGCACGGTCATGTGGTATTCAGGACTGGTTGGTAGGTATTGCTTGAGAGTTTGACCTTTTGAGAGAGCCTTTGTGCCCCTAGCAGGCCTGCGGGGCATTGCCCCCTTCTTAGGGATTCGAGTTCTGCGATAGCTTGGTAGGAGTCAGGATATCCCCTATTCGGCATCCGTAGCTGAGTTCACTCTTGTTTTTGAGGCATCGATCCCGAAAGCGCTGGTGGAGAGGGTTATGGATACATGGAGATCTTTGCTTCCTCACATAGATGACAACGGTCCATTCTCTGTCATGCCCCTTGAGACTGAGACTTATCACTATTGGCTTCAGTGTTATATGCTTGGTCCTAACAGACTTGGGGATCTTCTCATTGAGACTCCTCTACCTCCTGTAGGGTACACCGACTTCTTGATAGCTATGATTGTTCAGGGGCATCATCACAAGCGGCAAAACTGCTAGTTGATATGGATATTGCACTACCGGCTGAGAGTGAGGGACGCTGAGGTAGCTTCTTTGGAGATACAGCTAGCAGCGGCTAGGTCGACACATGATCGCCCACGTTGAGTATCTTGAGGGGACGTAGGCGACCACGAGGCACTCTAGACCGTTCCACTTCCCCAGAGGATGGTGTGACGGATAGTCAGTCTTTGCGGGAGGTTGTGGAGTCCCTTACCCGAGAGAGGGATACGCTTCTGGCCAGGTGTGCAGACTACAAGCGAGCCCGGCTTGGATCTTCTACAGCTGGTACTTCTTCGAGTGCTCCTCTTGCGGTTGGCGAGCAAGTTGACCCTTGCTTAGCTGATTCCTCTTCTGATGATGATGGGAAACGATATATTTTTGCTTCTCGCTCCCAGATTTGTTGATTCATGGTTTCTCAAGTCAGAAGCCCTTTGATTAGGGAGGTCGAGGGTGGGCCATTGCCCCAGTCTCTGTTTCTTGTTGACCATGGAAATTTGAGCTTTCCAAGGTGTGTGTCGGTACTGGAGATGTCTGAGGGATAACCTTAGCTCCTTTTTGCGTTTTACCTTATTCCCTGTTTCTTACTTGAGAGAGAGAGAAAGACATAGAGTTAGTTTTTGTACAAAAACAGTTTATTTATACATATTATACTTTCTTTATTTATTTATTTTTTTTTTATAAATGCACATGGAATTAGATATCTAACTTATTTTGCATGTCATACTTTACATATATATATATTTTTCCTGAATGCACAGGTTCATACATAAATGGCATTCAATGCATGTTATACTTCTTGGATGAATGTACATACAGGAATGGAATGCCATGCTTTTGATAAATATATGAATATATACAAACTACATAGGAATTTAATAGATGTACAGGTTATACACGTCATGGATGCATTAGTACTACATGTATATAAGCTATTTACAAAGAATGTCCCAAGATTGTTCCAGGGCCCATACTCATAGGATTCTATTTCCCTTCCAGGATTCTACCCCATTCGATTTTGTCCCATTCTCATCGGGGTGTGATAGCATGTGCACCATTCTTCAGGGATCTTGGCCTTTTAGGATTGCTATCCTATCCTTATTTTCTACGGGGTTGCTGTTTAGGATGTTTCTGACCTCACTTGTTTTTTTTTTTTTTTTTTTTTTTTTTTCAGATTTCCAAAATGCCACCGTGGCTAGAGTGACAACTTGCATGCCCTTTGCAGTGCGATAAATAGCTAAGCCCATAATCCAAGAAGACTTCTTTTAGGATCGTAATGCAGGCCAGGTTTAGGGGTTGTAAGAAACAAAGGGATATTTAGGCTCAAAGATTTTCTTTTAGTGGGTTGCTTAAACCAGAACCATCTGAGCACACTTTAGAACATAAGATTGCCCCTGCATTCCTCCCTAGTTCTCCTTTCTCACCCCTACCTGTCTTAGTATTGTTCAGGCTTATTTGGACTAAACAATTTTCTTTGATCAGAGAGTACTTTAATTTGAACCGTAACGTAGGCTAGGTTAAAGGGTTTATGAATGAAAAGGATGCGCAGGCTCAAATTTGATGTTGTTTCTAGTAGCGTTTAGATCCACACTGTCGCGCCCCGATTTTTGGGTGTCCAAGGTCCTTTCGGCTCGGAGGCCCTAAAGCACGGAACTCTGTCACTAGAACTCATCCTCCTAGAAGGACAAGTGCGACTAGGTTTGAAAATTGGTTTAACTAAGGGCTTTTCAGAAAAATAGGAGTCGCCATCTAACTTGATTAAGATGAGTTAGGGCACCTAAAACTAAGTGTTAATCCGAAGATTAAACTTAGGGTTTTTTTTGGAAAAGGTTTTGAAAACTCCCTTAAGAGAGGGTTTTTAAGAAAATAGGTTGTTTGGTAACCTTTGGAAAGATTTAAGCCCTTTTAGAAAATAACTCCATTTTGGTCGTTTGAAAACAGAAATCTATGGTTCGGGGGTTGGTTACGTGTAGGGAAGATATCCTAAGATCATCACCCTACCCCGCCCTTTCCGTACCTACATGTCTAATCACCCTTTGTTTACTCACTAGAATAACCAGTTACCATTGTCCACTTAATATCCACTTTAAAATTTTGACAATGGGGTTTAGTCATCACTTTTCGGATGGATGATGCATGATGCAAGTTTTTGAAAAAAGTTTAAAAATAATAGGGGTTTTGAAGGACTTTGGAATTGAAACTTTGAATCGATTGGAGTTTTTGAAAAAGGAATTAGAGTTAAAATAAAAGTTATAACCGCACCATTTTAGGTTGCCTACGTATCTCATTTGGCGAGAATCAGGTCACTTGTAGTTTGGGCAAGAGCCCGATGAAAAATAGGCACACTAGGGCCTTTGGAATGTTTGAAGACACTTTGGGGTATTTGGAAAGGTTTAGGACACTTTGAGGCCTTCGGAAAAGTTTAAGATACTTGGAGGTCTTTTGGAAAAGTTTAAGACACTTTGAGGTCTTTGGAAGTTTAAGACTCTTTGTGGTCTTGAAAGTTGAAGACTCTTTGTGATCTTGGAAGTTTTGACTTGAAATTGGATAGTGGAGTATTTTGAAAATATTTTTGGATCAACTTAAGGGAGTTTTGGAACAAATGTTTTGGTATGACTCAAGAGAACTTGAAAGTGTTTTTGAAGTCTTGTTTTGAAAACCTTGGAGGCATTTTTTGATGAATTAGTTTTTGAAAGTGGTTTTCGGAAATGGCTAAGGGTTTGGAATCCTAATATGGACAACCTTAGAGGATGTTCTTGATTTATCACTTGCCCATGGAATCCCTAACTATGAGGGGGCTAGGGACACCTTAGGTTTGTGACCTTTTGAAAGCATTTTTGGAAATGTCTTGAAGATGGAGTGTAAGGATATTTGAAGAGTTTATGGAGTTGGTTTTTTGAAATCATAAGAGTGGGGGGTATTGGAGAAATAGGTAATGAGAATAGTTTAAAATTGAAAGATCATTCAAAAAGGGTTCATGAGTTGGAGCCTTGAAACATATTAACCTATGTTGGGTTAGCTTATGGTTAAGGGTGACCTAAGGTTCACTAACTTGGGTTAGGTTAACCTAGTGTTAAGGTGACTTAAGGCTAGCTAACTAGGGTTAACTTAACCTAAGGTGAGTGAACTAGGGTCAAGTTAACCTAGGGTTGGACAACTAGGGTCAAGTTAACCTAAGGTTGGATAACTAGGTTCAAGTTAACCTAAGGTTAAACAACTAGGGTCAAGTTAACCTAGGTTGAGTGAACTCGGGTCAAGTTAACCTAGGGTTGGATAACTAGGGTCAAGTTAACCTAGGGTTGGACAACTAGGGTCAAGTTAACCTAGGGTTAGACAACTAGGGTCAAGCTAACCTAGGGTCTGATAATTAGGATCAAGTTAACATAGGGTTGGATTGGAAAATGGTTTCGAAAGTTGGTTTGATGCATGTTTGGAAAGAGCTTTGAAAAACAGAGCATGCTACGCAATGGACTTTGGTGGACAACCCTTTTGAAGATCATTTTCATGAAAATTTTGACTCTAGCCAAGAATATAGTTTATATGCTTGGTGATTGGAGACCATTTCAAGGAAGATTTCCTTATGGCCATTATAACCATAATCTTGACAAGAGTGTAAGGGGTATAAAAATCAACATGGTGATGACAACTTTTTAAGGCACCATTTTTAATATAAAGATGGAGAGAATGCATTTTTGAAAATCATTTTTTGAGAATGATTTTGAAAATCATTTTTCAAGAAAAACATTCTATCAAGAGAGGATTCATATAGCCAAATAAAAGGGAGACCACTTAAGAGAGGGTTCCCATTGGGCCATTCTAACCACTATACTTGAAAGAATGGAAATCTTAAAAATTGGAGAAATGGAAAACAACCCTTATGCAAGTTAAAATGCAATGATGCCAAAATGAGAGTTAGGGATTAGTAGGGGTTTTTCTAAGCTTCAAGGAGCCAACTCTTGAAACAATTTTTGAAAGAAATATAGAGTTTGAAAATGACATGGAGTTTTAAGAGAAATATAAGCATCATAGAACATAAGAAGAAGCATAAAATGAAGCCAAGCATATAAAACATGATCAAAATAGTAATATGCAAAGGGTCATGATCACATACAAGGCTTTTAGGCTACACCACATAAACAAGGGGCTCCTAGACTATACCATCTTAAAGTAGGCTAGTGAGAGATCCCCCTACACGGTGGCTCTCACTTGCTTTCCTCTAGGCATGATCTAAGAGCCCTCTTGGCTCAAGCATGCAAGAAAGGGGGGTTGAAAATGGGGATTAAAATAGAGAATAGCCTAAGTAGGCTAGGAGAGAGAAGAAAAGAGTAGGGAAAAACATAAATGTAAAAGGGATACCACCTTTTGTCTTCAACACACTTGTAGTCTTCAATGGATGTCTTGATTGGGGCTTGGATGACTTCAAGAGGGCTTGAGGGGCTGGAATGGAGTGTGTAATGGTGTATAAGGCCTTGTAGGTGAAGTGTATAGGCTTGAGGGAGGTAGAATCTAGCCTAAATGTTGGAGGGATAGAATATATGTAAGGATTCGAGATTCTGGACCGGTTTCAGTAGAGCTTCGCATCAATTTCGGCCTTGGAATATGCAAAGGGGTGGTCAAGTATTTATAGGCATTCTGGAACAGACCTGGCGCATGTGCTACATGCGCCTGGCCAAAATTTGACCTGGTGCATGTAAGACATATGCAGGTACTATTCCATTGCCAGAATGACACGTGGCACCCTGTGTACTGGTTAAATCTCGACTATTAATTGAAAGTTGGTCGATTTAATCAAATTTAAGTGCATGTAGCATACGCGCCATCATCGGGAAGGTTCGTCCAAACTTTCCCTCGAGAATTGAGCCAACCGAAAAGGTTTCGGGAGAATCGGTTGCACCCACGATGTTCTCATGGGGTTTCTCATGAACTTTCATGCTTTTGAAAAGTTTAAATTATGTTTGGAAGCATGGATTATCGTCTTGGGAAGTGTACAAAAAAGGACATGTTTGCGGAGCGTCTGTGATACGCTCCGAGGGTGTTTGAAAGTGGTTGTTTTCATTTCGTGTGATCGAGGCCTTTGAGAAGCAATCCTTTTGATCGGACCGTACCGATGGAAAGTACTCTGAAAATACTTTTGGGAATTCACAAATTTACGCATTTCTCAAGTCGTTTGACGATGCATTTCAATAAGGGAATTGGGAAAAAAGTTAACCTTGGCGGAGCGTCTGCGAGACGCTCTAGGGGTTGACAAAAGTAACTGGGTTTGAGCCATACAATGAAGGGCTTCGGGAAGCAATCTATCGAATCAAGCCGTATCGATGGAAAGATCTATGAACGAGCTTTCGAGAATTCCATGTTTTACTCGTTTTTCAAGTCGGTTGACGATGCGTTATAACTAGGGAATCGGGAGAAAAGACAATTTAGGTGGAGCGTCTATGAGACGCTCCAGGGAACTTTTATCAAGTCGTGTGCATTTATTGTCATAGGGTCCTCCTCGGGTTAAACAAGGGTGTATGGTGAAACCCTTTGCTCAAAATCCCAAGACTGGTGCTATCTCAGGGCATGTTTGGATTGTTAGGGGCAAAAAGGTCATTGTGATTAGAATTTGCTGGAAATGGTTAAGAATGGTTTAGTGTGTTGTGTTAAGCGTGTAGGGTTGTTCAAGGATTGTTTTAGGAGAGTCTTTTACAGTTCGGCGGGGTTGGTGCAGTGTTGAGGTGTTCATGGGAAAAACGGTCATTTCTACCGGAGTGGGTCGTAATAGGACCGGATTTGGACTAAATGGTGTGCAGGGGGTGCTTAATGGTTTAACAGTATTTTGGAAGGATGGACTTATCGCTTTGAGGGATTTTGGACTTTCCCAAAACGCACCTAGAGGCCCAAGGGGCAGGTTTGGTCATTTTTCACCAAGTCAGGCTAGCAAGCGCCGGTGTTGACCTAGGTGTTGGTTCCCGAGACCGCCCGGTCTCAAAAAACTACATGTGCAGTGTTGGTCTTTCAGAACGCCTGATTTTATAGAGCTACCTATAGGAGTGGTGTTGGTTTCTGAGAACGCCTGGTCCTAGAAAGTTACTTGAATTGGTGGTGTTGGTCTCTGAGAATGCCCGGTCTCGGAGAACTACCAAATGACAGACATTCTACGTTGGCGGGCTAGCAGGCGCCAGAAGTGAATCGTTTGGAACTTGATGAGGTGTTGGTCCCCGAGATTGCCCGATCCTGGGAAGCTACCTGGATGTCATTGGTTTCCAGGACTGCTTGGTCTGTCTCCTTGGAAGAATGGTGCTTATGGCTTCAGCGGGTCCTTGTGGGCCCATGAATCGACCAGATGGCTAGATTATAGATTGAAAGGCTCATCTTGAACTTGCATGTGTTATGATGTTGGAAAACTTAGCCCGGTCGGGCCGGAGATAGCCGAGTGGGCAAAAATGGGGTGCTTACAGCTGCCCCTCTTTTTCTATCTTTGCTTGCTAAAGGCAAAAAAATAACAAAGTAAGAGTCCCTTTTTGGTCGCGAGGCTATCGGAGGGATGAGGTGCAGGTGAGTTTGAAATGCTCTGGGGACCCTTATGGGTCGCCAGTCTGGAAGGTTTTGGAATTCAAAAAGCTTTACATTCCAGTTGGGAATCGAGTTGCCGATTTGACATGGTTCGGTTCAGGACAATCAATTCTTACGAGCGAATGTTGAAAGCTTGACATTCGGCTTTTGAAAACCTTGTAAACAAATTCGGACCTTAGGAAGTTTGAAACTAATTTTGGCGAGAAGCTAATCCATCGGGCGCATGTGCTACACACGCTTTTGGTGATTTAAGCCTTGCGCATCTAATACATGTGCTAGTCAGATTTTTGTGCTGGCGCGTCTACTACATGCACCAGCCCGTGGCCATTTAAACAGAGCATGTCGTGTTTTCCAGTGCGTATTTTCTGAGTTTGAAAGCGATTTGAGGATTGGCCCGAAAGATTTTCGAGGGGTTTTGATCAAGTATCACTAGAGGAGGGCCATGGGACGTTGGGCCCGTGCCGGTTATTGCCATTGTCACCGGATTCTCGCCGGAGAGCTTGGTTTTGCCGGAGCATTTCAAAGGTTAGTTTTTTTGAAAAATTGTCAATTTTGATGCATGTGTCTCCGTTTCTTGCAAATGATCAGGGTAATCCTATACTTTGAGACGTTTAAAACGCAATGGTCCGATTGTTTTCTTGATTTGGTGGAGATTCGAGTGTGTTTTGGGTGGTTTTACATGTTTTGTGAAAGTGGGTTTCTGCAGGACTCGAAAAATTGCCTCCACAGGCTTGGGCATTGACTGTTTGTGTGTGATTTTTACGCTGAGAACCTTAGGAAAATGTAGGGAACAAACGTATGAAGTTTCATAATTTTCTGAAAAATTTTAAATTTTTGAATTTTTGAAAAATTAGAAAACGGATTATGTTGAAGGTTGAAAAATCATAGAACATTTTTAGAAAATTATGGTGACACTCTCAAACTTTCTGGGAATTTTGTGAAAATTTTTTTGAAATAAAATTGAGACCGAAAAATTTTGGAAGTTGAAGGGATTGTCCTAAAAATTGTGTTTGAGGATAGGACGCGTGTTGTGGGGGCGAGATTGCTTTGATTGATGTGGTGGAAGATCTGAGATTGTTCTGGGTTATGTTTGTGACTTGTGAAATTTCAAGGTAACGACTTTTTAAGGCGAAACTCTGCCAAAATTTCTAAAATTTTAACACTAAGCTTTAAAACCTTTCAGTAAAGCAGATCCTTTTGAGAAAGGGGCTTTTGGGGAGAAAGATCGGAGAAATCGCAACTTTAGAGAACTTTTTTGGGAGTGAGATTTTTGAAGGAGGAAAACCCCGGGAAACCGAATTTTGGAAAACTTGTGGAACAGGGCTTTTGAAGGTGAAAGCTCGGGAAGCCGTTAAAAATGTTAAACCAAGGCTTCTGAAGGAGAAAGCCCGAGAAACCGGTCTGGACTTTTGGAACCAAACTTGTTGAAGAAAAAGCTTGAAAACCCTTAGAAGACTTTTGAACCAAAGTTTTTGAAGGAGAAAACCCGAAAAACCGGTTTTGAAATTCTACAACCAAACTTTTTGAGAAAAAAAGCTTGAAAACTGTCAGAGAATTTTTGAATCAGAGTTTTTGAAGGAGAAAACCCGAAAAACCGGTTTTGAAATTTTAAAACCAAACTTTTTGAAGAAAAAGCTTGAAAACCATTAGAAAACTTTTGAACCAAGGTTTTGAAGGAGAAAACTCGAAAAACCGGTTTTGAAATTTTAAAACCAAACTTTTTGAGGAAAAACCTTGAGAACCGTTAGAGAATTTTTGAACCAGGGTTTTTGAAGGAGAAAACCCAAAAAACCAGTTTTGAAATTTTGCAACGAAAATTTTTGAGGAAATAGCTTGAAAACCGTTAGAGAATTTTTGAACCAGAGTTTTTGAAGGAGAAAACCCGAAAAACCAGTTTTGAAATTTTGAATCCAAACTTTTTGAGGAAAAAGCTTGAAAACCCTTAGAAAATTTTTGAACCAGGCTTTTTTTTTTTTTTCGGAGGAGAAAACCCAAAAAATCGGTTTTGAAATTTTGAAACCAAACTTTTTGAGGAAAAAAGCTTGAAAACCCTCAGAAAATCTTTGAACCAGGGTTTTTGAAGGAGAAAATCCGAAAAATCGGTTTTGAAATTTTGAAACCAAATGTTTTGAGGAAAAAGCTTGAAAACCCTTAGGAAATTTTGAAATAGGGCTTTTGAAGGAGAAAGCCCGGGAAACCACAATTTTAGAAAATTCGTTGAAAATTTTGCGGTGAAACTTTTTGTAGGAAAAGCTTCCAAAAATCATTGAAAACCTTGCACAATGATAGATGGGGCCCTAGCCCTTCCACTTTCTTTTCTCTCTTTTTTTTCTTCTTCTTTTTTTCTCTTTTTTTTTTTTTTTTTTTTTATTTTATTATTTTTTTATGTCTCTCTTTTTTTCTTTTATGTATATACATCGATGCACTTATCTTTGCACTTTTCACATATGGTGACTGATTGATTCTCTTGAATATTATGATTCTTTTAGGATGTCGGAGGCCGGAGGCGATGGTCCGGACAGGAGGCGCTACGAAAAGGTGCCGCGAATAGAGCTCGAGGAGGGCAGTAGTAGTCGGGGTAGCTTGGCTAGAGGTGGTAGCAGGAGTGGCTTCGCTAGAGGCAGTAGCCGGGGTGGCTCGACTCGAGCGAGGAGCAGAGGTGGTCCTGCGCAGAGTAGTGGTAGAGTTGGTTCTCCTCGGGGCAGCCGCGGTGGGTCATAGCGATCTTCGAGCATGACAGCTTCTAGTGGGAGCTCTGTGATGGGGCAGCCTTTGGCGGCTCCTAATGAGAGATTTGAGGATGATGCTGACTCGTCCGTGGACCCGTGGACAGGATATGGTATGGCCTCTATTCGGGACAGGCAGAGAGATACTTCATTCACCGATGACTAGCTAGTGATTCTAGATGTCCCACCGCTACATGACTTGGCCTTCCACCCGAGCTTGTACTCATGATATGGTCGGATGCTGTCATCTACTCACAGTTCCTTTAGAGGGGCCAGTATCTCGGACTTGAGGGCTATGCAAGCGTCAGCTCCATCCTATCAGGACTTTTTGCATTGCATTGGTTTTGGTGCTTTTATGACCCTACAAACGGACAAACTTGATCACGAGATCGCCATAGGGTTGTTAGAGCAGTGGTTCAGGGAGACAAAGACCATACACTTGGTGGGTTTCGAGTTGGGACCTACCCCCATCGATTGGGCTATGATTACCAAGCTATCTTTCAGAGGGGTTCCGATCTCTTTACGGGCCGTGTCTCTGGAGGAGGCTCGTCTTTTCTTGGGGTTGCTTCACTTTTATGCTCAACAGAGACAGTCTTTGCTTTTAAGCCTTCTCCAGATGACCAGTGTTATGCCCCGGTTTTTGGGTGTTCAAGGTCCTTTCGGCTTGGAGACCCTAAAACACGAAACTCTGTCACTAGAACTCATCCTCCTAGAAGGACAAGTGCGACTAGGTTTGAAAATTGGTTTGACTAAGGGCTTTTCAGAAAAATAGGAGTTGGCACCTAACTTTATTAAGGTGAGTTAGGGCACCTAAAACTAAGTGTTAATCTGAAGATTAAACTTAGGATTTTTGAAAGAAGTTTTGAAAACTCCCTCAAGAGATGGTTTTTAAGAAAATAGGTTGTTTGACAACCTTTGAAAATATTTAAGCCCTTTTGAAAAATAACTCCATCTTGGTCATTTGAAACAGAAATATATGGTTCGGGGGTTGGTTACGTGTAGGGAAGATATTCTAAGATCATCACCCTACCCCGCCCTTTTGGTACCTACATGTCTAATCACCCTTTGTTTACTCACTAGAATAACCGGTTACCACTGTACACTTAATATCCACTTTAGAAAAACGGGGTTTAGTCATCATTTTTTGGATGGATGATGCATGATGCAAGTTTTTGGAAGAAGTTTGAAAGTAATGGGGGTTTTGAAAGAGTTTGGAATAGAAACTTTGAATTGATTGGAATTTTTGAAAAAGGGATTGGAGTTGAAATAAAAGTTATAACCGCACCATTTTAGGTTGCCTACGTATCTCATATGGCGAGAATCAAGTCAATCGTAGTTCGGGAAAGAACCCATTGAAAAATAGGTGAATTAGGGCATTTGGGAGTTTTGAAGATACTTTGAGGTCTTTGGAAAAGTTTAAGACACTTTGAGGTTCTTTGGAAAGGTTTAAGACACGAGAGTAGGGGGGTATTGGAGAAATGGGTAATGTGAATAGTTTAAAATTGAAATATCATTCAAAAAGGCTTCATGAGTTGGAATCTTGAAGCATATTAACCTATATTAGGCTGGCTTATGGTTAAGGATGACCTAAGGTTCACTAACTTGGGTTAGGTTAAGCTAGGGTTAAGGTGACTTAAGGTTAGCTAACTAGGATTAAGTTAACCTAAGGTGAGTGAACTAGGTTCAAGTTAACTTAGGGTTGAACAACTAGGGTCAAGTTAACCTAGGGTTGGATAACTAGGGTCAAGTAAACCTAGGGTTGGACAACTAGGGTCAAGTTAACCTAGGATTAGAAAATGGTTTTGGAAGTTTGTTTCATGCACTTTTGGAAAGAGTTTTGGAAAACAAAACATGTTATGCAATCGACTGTGGTGGACAACCCTTTTTAAGACCATTTCTATAAAAAGTTTGACTCTAGCCAAGAGTATGGGTTATATGGTTGGTGTTTGGAAACAATTCCAATGAAGGTTTCCTCATGGCCATTATAACCATAATTTTGACAACAGTATAAGGGGTCCAAAAATCAACATGATGACAACTTTTTAAAGCACCATTTTTAATGCAAAGATGGAGAGAATGCATTTTTGAAAATTATCTTTAGAGAATGATTTTGAAAACCATTTTCCAAGGGAACCATTCCATCAAGAGAGGGTTCTTATGGCCAAACAAAAAGGAGACCACTCAAGAGAGGGTTCCATGGAGCCATTCCAACCACTAATCTTGAAAGAGTGGAAACCTTGGAATTTAGAGAGCTAGAAAACAATCCTTATGCAAGTTAAAATGTCATGATGCTAAGGTGAGAGTTAAGGGATTAGAAGGGGATTTTCTAAGGCATAATTTCCAAAGTCCCATCCTAAGCTTCAAGGAGCCAACTCTTGTTAAAAGCAACCCTTGTCAAACCTATTGAGCCGGTTACCTTTCCTTTCAGAAAACACCCCAACCTAGGGATCACCGTCCACAATGGGTTAAGTCGAAATGCTAAGAAAAGGATCTGAGAGAAAGAAGTTGTAGAAATGTTTGTCTCGTCAAAAGCAATAAGAAAGGAAGAAAAAAAAAAAGAAGCATATCAGAGGAAAGACTGAAAAAGAACCATGTTGTGCTATAAAGCTGGAAGTCAAGAGAAAAGAAAAAAAAAGAAAAAAGAAAAGGGGCAAGTGTCAGACTTAAAAGGTCAAAAGTTACAAGAAAGTTCAACTCCTTTTGTAAAAGAGGAAGTTTAAAGGTGATCCTAGGAAACAAAGCCACCAAGTAGAAGTAAAAGGTTTGAGCCTTTACCCTTTCTTGTAAAAATCCGAAGCCGTGGCCTACATTACGACCCTGTTAAAGTCCTCTCCGATTGAAAAGGATTGCTTGATCTAAATGAGTCAGATGTGTTGCTGAAACTAGAGGAGGATATTAGGGGACGAAACCCCACTGGAAGACCGACTAAGGATGGTATGGATCTAAACCCTACTAGAAATAACATCGAATTTGAGCCTGCACATCCTTTTCATTCATAAACCCCTTAACCTAGCCTACGTTACGGTCCAAATTAAAGTCCTCTCTGATCAGAGAAAATTGCTTAGTCCAAATAAGCCTGAATAATACCAAGACAAGTAGGGTGAGAAAGGAGAATTGGAAGGAAATGCAAGGGGCAATCTCATGCTCCAAGATGTGCTCAAATGGTTTCGGTTTAAACAACCCACTAAACCCAGCCTACATTACGATCCTAGAAGAAGTCTTCTCAGATTGAGGGCTTAGCTGTTTATCGCTCTACAAAGGGTATGCAAGTTGTCGTTCGAGCCATGGTGGCATTTTGGAGATCTGAGAGAGAAAACCAAGTGAGATAAAAAAAAACCCCAAACAGCAACCCTGTAGAAAGTAGGGATAAGATAGCAAACCAAAAGGTCAAGATCCCTGGAGAATGGTGCAAATGCTATCACACCCCGATATGAATGGGACAAAACTGAATGGGGCTGAATCCGGAGAAGGAACAGAATCCTGAGAGTATGGGCCCAAGGAGCAATCCTGGGGCTTTCTTTGTAAATAGTTTATACACATGCAATACTGATACATCCATGACATGCATAACCTGTACATCCATTTGGATTCCTGTGTAGTGTGTATCTATTCATGCATTCAACTGCACTCCTGTATGAACCTGTTCATTTGTAAAGAAGTAGGTCGTACATTTTAATTCAATTCTTACATAAATTCGTGCATTTATCACAAAAAAAAAGGAAAAAAAAAGAGGAAAAAGAAAAAAAAAAGAGGGGACATTGCATTCAATTCCATTTCTATATGTGCATGCATTTAATTCCACTTATGCGTGAACCAGTGCAGTTATAAAAAGTAGGACATGCATTCAATTATATTCTTATCTAAACTATACGCATTCATAAAAATAGATCATGCATTTAATCCCATGTACAGTCATGAAAAATATATATATATATGACATGCGTTCACCCTTTGCTGTAAGCACCCCATTTTTGACCGCTCGGTAGTCTACACACCGTCCAGACTTGTTTTCAAGTCATTGTGTTCGTATTCCAACCAAAACCAACTTTCAAAGTCCAAATTCCGTTTGTCCATCGCTTCGCGGGCCCGCCAGGCCCAAATAGAGGCAAAATGATCGAAATACCCTTAGGGGCATTGTCCTTTCCTTTTCGACTCCAATCCCTCTCTCGAGATAGTTTATTCCTCGAGACAGTTCCAATCCAGGCACGTCTTTTCGAAGACGGTAAGTCCCCTTTCCAATCCCTCTCTCGAGACAGTTTATTCCTCTAGACGATTCTAATCCAGGCACATCTTTTCGAAGACAGTAAGTCCCCTTTCCAACCCCTCTCTCGAGACAATTTATTCCTCGAGACGGTTCCAATCTAGGCACGTCTTTTTGAAGACGGTAAGTCCCCTTTCCAATCCCTCTCTCGAGATAGTTTATTCCTCAAGACGGTTCCAATCTAGGCACGTCTTTTCGAAGACGGTAAGTCCCCTTTCCAATCCCTCTCTCGAGATAGTTTATTCCTTGAGACGGTTCCAATCTAGGCACATCTTTTCGAAGACGATAAGACCCCTTTCCAATCCCTCTCTGGAGATAGTTTATTCCTCGAGACGGTCCGAGTAACAAAAATACTCGCAAACATCACAACCGTTAGAGTAGCGGAAATACTCACAAATAGGTCGATATAGGGAACTACCAACAAACCCCTGTGTCACGACGACTGCCGTCAGAGTGGCGGAAACACTCAAAACCCAGGTCAACGCCAGTGTCTGTTAGCCCACTTCGGTGAAAAATGACCAAACTGTCCCTTGGACCTTTTTCGAGACTCTCCGGTCAATATGACCATTTTGTCCCTAGGCATCCAAACGCCCTGGGAACCACACCGGCTCTGGGTATCAAACTGGTAGCTTCCTGAGAATACTTTTTATAGTGTTCTAAACCTTTCTTTACCCTTTCAGATAATTCCGAGTCAGTTCCGGCAAACCCGGTGCGAAATGACCGTTTTGCCCATGGAGGGCCGGTCACCTTTTCCGACCACACCGGCTTTAGGTATCAAATCGGTAATCCTCTGAGATTACTTCTTATAGTATTCTCAACCTTCCTCTATCCTTCCGGATCATTCCAAGTCAGTTCCGGCAAACCTGGTGCGAAATGACCGTTTTGCTCCTAGTGGGCCGGTCACCTTTTCCGACCACACCGGCTCTGGGAATCAAACCGGAAACCTTTGGGAACATTTCGAATAATGTTTTCAAATCTCGAGTCTTCTTCCGGGACAGTTCGAGTCCGTCCCGGCAGCTTCTTGATCCGATTGATCGTTTTGCCCCTAAAGGCCCGATCAACCCTTCCGACACATCTCGTACTCATTTTTCAAGCCAAATACCTCTGGGACACCATTTTAAGTATTCCTGCTCTTTTCCGGCCTTCCGGGTCATTCCCGACTTCTTCAAATCCTTCCCGGACTTTCCGGAGTCATTCCTAGTGAAGCCAGGCTAAAAATTGCATGGTAGTCACTAGTACAGGCGCCCAAATCTAGTCAAAGACACGTTGCTTGCCAACCTTAAACATTTCCTAAATGGCTGGCACCACTAGTAGTGGCGCCAAGCCAAAAAATGGCCTGGCGCCACTCTTAGTGGCGCCAGTGTAAAATTTGGCCTGGCGCCACTACAACAAGCGCCAGTGTTGTCCAACCTCTATAAATACAGAGCCTCTTCCAACGTAAAAAGGATGCGTAAACTCAATCTAAAAATCCTATATTTTGATATACAGAGCTCGAGCACCTCCTAAACCCTAGCTTCCCTAGGTTTTCCAAACCCTAGCCATCATACACTAAACCCTAGCCTCCTATACACTCATACACACCCCCATACACTCATACACTAACCTTCAACCCTCCTTTGAAGACTTGAAGAGCTACAATCTGAAGTTTGAAGGCGGCCCTTGAAGATTGAAGACGAAGATCAAGACGAAAACCGAAGAAAGCAAGGCGCGCAAAATAAACAAGGCATACGGTAAGCTCCCTATTTTAATTTTCGCACTTCCCCCCTCTTTCTTCTCTCTCCTAACCTTCTTGGATTTTCTCTATTTTAATCCCCCATCTCTTTCCCCCCCTTTCTTTGTATGCTTGAAACAAGGGGATTCCCGGTCCATGTGTAGGATTGGGCTATTGGAGAGTCACCGTGTCGGGGGCTTTCCAAAAACTCCTTCTCTTTAAAATCTCTTTCCAAAACTCTCTCTTCGAATTCACTTTCCAAAAACTCCTTCCTAGGATTTCCTTCCAAAAACTTGTTTTCAAAAAACGTACTTTCCAAAAATCTCTTTTCTTAGAGCCCAATTCAAGCCCTAAAACTCACAATTAGGAAACCCTAATTTTCTTTCCAAAAATATGATTTTCAAACTTTGCCCCAAATCTAGGTTTAGAAAATCTCTCGTTTTCTACATCCAAACTATACACATTTCCAAAACCTCTTTTCTATGTCAAAACTATAGCCTTTCAAATCTTAGGGTTTCTAGAACATCCCCTTTCCAAATCCTTGTCAAATCAAATCTTTCCTTTAGGAAACCAAATCCAATCTCCCCGTTTAGAAAACTAGATCCCATCCTCTGTGTTTGGAAATAAAATCAAGTCTTTTGTTTTAGAAACCAAATCCAATCCCTTCTTAATCCAAACCTTTCTTAATTCAACCTCCCCCTATTAAAATGTATTTCAATTCCTTTTGTATCTTAAACCCAAAATTCAATGTATTTCTTTATTTTTATGAATGAATGCATGGATGACTGAAGGTTCCAACCTGACGGTAAAGTGTCTGCATACAGGGGCAAATCCCCTATCTCCAAGAATGGGCCAATACATCATGTTAGTTTCCCTCCTAAAAAGGGGGCACCTTGGAGCATGCATTGCATAAAAACTTGTCAAGGTCAAACACTGACTCTTTCCTTTTGTTGGTTTTAGGTACCTTCCTTCGTTCCCCAATCTTACAAGCATGGAATTGCTTACTTTTGATACCTTAACTCAATTACTAGCAGAGGCAAGAGGAGTCAAGCATAAGATGACTGAAATGGAAGGCATGCTTTCCTCACTCTTATCCCACACAACCTGTGAGCAAGCAGAGTCCTTGCAAGCCCAAACCCATGATGGACAAAAAAGGATGAAGAAGGAAGACAATGACTATGCCGCCACCATTGCTTCCCAACGACCTCCCCAGGCCGAGGGCCTTGCTCGAATGCCTTCCAAACCAACTCCTAACCAAACATGAGGATTATGTGATCTTTCCTTCGGATATCATCCCGACCCTTTTGGCCCTGCCACCGAAAATGGTCCCATTTTGAAATATAGAACCCGAAGCCCTTTCAATTCCCGAACCATTAATCCAGCTGTGACCTCACCAAAACTTGGTCCCCAATCATCAACAACATCTGCAATACCTCCTCGGACTAGGCGAACAAGTGGGAAAAAGTGGACGTTTACAAAACTCGCGTGCTCACAAACCGTGGCTTATTTTGGCCTCTTAGCAGCTGGATATCTGAAACCTGTACCTGCTCGACCCCAGCCCAGTCCTTTGCCTCATTATTTCAAATCTACAGCAAGCTGTAGGTATCACTCGGATAGCCAAGGTCATGATACGGAAGATTGTTTGGCCCTCAAGTATAAGATTCAAGACCTGATAGATAATAAGATCATTGAGATACGACCAGTAAATCCTTCTCTGAACGGCTCTACAAACCCTCCACTGGACCATACTGTCAACATCATTACAAAGTTTGGTAACAACAAGATTTGTTTTGTTGCATGCCAAGAGATATATTACAAGGACGGGGAGGAAATGGAATGCAAAGATACCTGGTCACGGTATAACCCCGACGAGATGCCGATCCCCGAAGACAAACTCGCATACGAATCTGTGAAGAAAATTGACGAGGAACTATCCAAACGTCGTAATAAGAATCCCCCATTATGTACACTTGAGGAGCACCGAGCCCCGGTTGGAAGCCAGAGCAGAAAACCCTGGGCTCGACCTATCAAGCTGGATGAATACGAGTCGCCTGAGTGGTTTGTTAGAGAAACTCCAGAGCAAGCAAATGAAGGCAAGACAATCAAGAAAGCAGACTACTGCATCACCACCGCCAACTCGCTTGGAACTCCGGGAGAAGCATCTACCTATCCTGCCTTGGCTGAAAATCTCAACCGCGGATGGAATGTAGATAAAGGCACAGGCCCAAGACCTTACTAAAAATGGACTCCTTGCATAAGCGTACAAGAGAGGGGTGTTGTCACCCACTTTCTTTCTATCCCTCTTACTTCCTTTCCTTAGATTAATGTTGACATTTTCCTATTGCTTGAGAATTTTACGCTTTCCGTAAAAATAATAGTAATAATCAAATGACAATCTTTTATTCCATTGTTGTTGTCTTGTCTTCCCTGAGGAATAATGACTACTTTCTACGCAAGGGGCATGGTTTATCTTATGGAATGATCCAGCTTGAAGGGATGATAGCATGAGTTAACCACTCACCAAATGATCAGCCTTCCACAGAAAGAGAGAATAAGGATGAGTGAGGATACTACCCAAAGGTAGCACTTACAGGACGCCGAAGCTAAGCGATGTGTGGCCAGTTTATCAAAATGAAGAGGAGCGATTTTGGAAAACATCCTCAAAGAGAGGGTTTTTTAAGAAAACAGGTTTTTACTTTTGGAAAAATTTAATCATAGGGTCAATTCTACCCTAGACGCTTACCGGGTAGTCTTCGATTAACATAGTTCCATCCCTTTCATTTCCCCACATATAAAGAATAAATAACTAAATAAATAAACAAATGTGCTCATATTCCCTTTGCTTAACCCCTAGTGCCTCGCGGAAAGCGAAAATTTTCTTTGTCAACTCTGATCCAAAACTGTCCTCCCCACACTAGGACAGACAATAGTTGAGAACTTTAGGTGTGGTGTCCACCTCTATCATGTTAGGATAGTGTCGAAAGCTCTATGGATCAAGCAATCTAATTCAAAGTGAGGAGAGACCCTTATTTCATTTTCCATACAGTCATAAGTAACCCCTTGCCAAACCTGTTGAGCCATCTATCCTTTTCTCAAGAAAGCCCCAACCTAGGGATCACCGCCCACACTGGGTAGATTGAGTTGCCAAGGAAAAGATCAAAAGGAAAAGGCTTATTCATTTCATAAAGGAATAGAAAGAGAAAGCAAAGGAAAGGAGTTGCCAAGGGGCAAGAGGCCAAAAAAATAAAAAATAAAAAATCCTTTAATGAAAGGCCTAAAGAAAATCATGATTGAGTTATCTTCAAAAGCATATAAGAAGATCAAATGAGAAGAAAGTCATGTTTATCTCAAAAAGTATATAGAAAGGGTGAAAGAACAGGGTCATTTTCACCCTGAGAAGTATATGGTCAAAAGCAAGAAGGAAATTTAAAGGTGATCCTAGGTTACAAGGAAACCCAGTAGAAACAATAGGTTTGAGCCTTTACCCTTTCTCGCAAAACCCCGAAACCATGACCTACATCATAACCCTACTAAAGTCCCCTCTGATTGAAAGCAGATTGCTTGATCTAAATGAGCTAAACACGTTGCCAAAGCCAAGAAGGATGCTAGCCTTACTGAGAAAATGGTTAAGGATAGTATGGATCAAAACCTTACTGAAAACAACATTGAATTTGAGCATAGATATCCCATTTGTTTCTAAAACCCCATAACCTATCCTACATTACGGTCCTAAACAAAGTCTTCTCGAATTGAAATGACTAGCCACTTATCGCTCTGCCAAAGGTCAGGTAAGCAGTTGCTAAAACCCCGAGAGTTGAGAGTCTCAGCCAAATAACCCTATACACTAACCCTAAGATAGAAAGTTGGAAGCAATCAAGAGGTTAAGAAAGGTGCGAAGTGCTATCATCTAATCAAAGTAGGGTTGAGCGAGAAGAGAGGCTAAATCCCCAAAGAGGAGGGAGTTACCATTCCCAAATATTACAAGTCTAACAGCACCTTGTGTCATTCTATTAACACATTTCTAACCTGTGCATATGTTAAAAAAAAAAAAAAATTTAACATGGGCTTTGCACACATAGGATAGAACTCCTTGTAGAAATAAAAGTCATCAACATCAACTCATGTAATGGATATCTAACATCATCATACATCACATGCATCTGATCATATGCCTAGCTATAAAGATCATAAATGTATCTGTCTGTCCATGCATCTAAGTACCATAAATATCCGTTTTTGTACAAAATATCAAAATAAAACTGTCTAACTTAAATACAACTCAGGGACCAGGGGTAAAAGAAGATCAGGGTCTCTACAAGGGGCATCTGTCACAGGTCGAAGTCGATGTCATCTGGATCAAAATCCCCGAAGCCCGGCATTAGAGGAGGTGGATAACTACTCGAAGCACCACCATCCTGTAGGGAAGATAGAACCGCCCATCTGCATACAAAAGGAACTAAGCAACAGCAGAACAAGAAGCAACAAAGAAAGAATAACATACCCCCCCCCCCCACCGCCCATCTGAGATAACTGAGCTGTCAGGGAAGCTACCTCGGCCTGGTACGAATTCCGCTCCATCTGGTACTGATCTCTCTGGTCTCTCACAGCAGTAAACTCAGCTTGAGGCACATATCCTCCAGCTCGGCGCCACAAGTCAACTACCTCCTGGCCAACAGCACACCCGCCAACTACTACCTCATACCGGGTGAAGGCACCAACCAAATGAGCCCCAAAGTGAGCAGCATAATCCGTATCCGGAGGAAGTAAGAACTCGGCACCTGGCTGGCGCTCCAGATAAGGGATAAGCACTCCCGCCACCAAGGCTCCAAACATATACTCTGGCAGAGCTCCTGCCGATCGGAACTCCTTATGAAACTGCCACCAGTGTTACTCTCCAAGATAGGACTCCCAAGTGTCATCACTGAGAAAGGTAGCTCTCGACAGGGACAACGGGACCAAGTACCGGACTGTCTCATAATGAACTGATCCAATGAAGGGTCGCCAGATCACATCCCTCGTCTCAATCAACTCCAAGTTAGCCCGGAGCGTCACAAAGTCAGTAATTAGCGATCGCTGGGCTACCTGGTCACGAGGCCACCTCAAAGCGCGAGGGTAGAGGTCATCCTCAACAACTGCAGGGCAACGCACTGGCAGGTTCTCGTGGCTCCACCAGACAAGGAAAGGCCAGAAGCTAGTCATGCTGCCCTAACGAGAAGAAGTCCGAACCCGCATCGATTGAAGAAAACAGCCAAAAGAAAAAGACCCCTAGTCCAGCTCAAATAAGGCTCCAAGATCGGCTACTATGCTCACCAAACGACACGGCACAAGTGACTTGTTGTTGTTGTAGAAGCAGCTAAAGATGATATACAACACAAGTCACCGTCTCATGATGTCTCGCCTGGCAGGCAAGGGCTCAGTAGCAAAAGTACGCTCATCCTGACTGATCTAAGAGACTGGGAGGCAGAACGCTCAGGAGGAGGCAAGTCTAATAGCAAACAGGCCTCGTCCCTACTAACTGGATGCAGGGTGATCCGCCGATCGACAAAGAAAAGCCCTGTGATGATCACCCAATCTAAAGGAGTGGGACCTAACTCGAAGCCGACAAAATGAAAAGTCCCGGTCTCCCCGAACCACCTCTCAACAAGTGCCAGTACTAAATGCCGGTTTAGGCAGTTAGCATGTAATCCCATGAAAGCGCCAAATCCGATCTTCGCCAAGAAGGCACGATATGATGGGGCAGCCCGCTGCATTGTCACAAAGACCTCATGAACGGCCCCTCTGAAAGCTGCGTGTACTTTAGGTGGTGGCAAATGTTGTCTGGAGTATACACTAGGATGATAGGCCAGATGCCCGAGTGGTGGGACATCCGGTATCTGCAGATCTCCCAAGTCAGCATCCGTCTGCCTAAGCCTGGAAGAAGCTCTCCCGTAACCGGTCACCTGATCCCTAGGGCCTGGTACCCCCTCCTCGGCACCAATCTCTCAAAACTTTTCAATGGTTTTCAAAAGTCAATGGTTTTCAAAAGTCTCCCAAAACTTTTCAAAATCACCTTAAATGTTTTCTAAAATATTCTAATAGTTTTCCAAATTTCAAACTTTAAAAATTTCATCAATTTCTTAAGTTTTTTCATTTTTCTAAATTTTCTAAGTATTTTTCTATTTTTCAAAAAATCAAAAATTCACCGAGTTTTCAAAAAATCACGAAACTTCATATGGTTGTTAAACACATTTTTCTAAGGCACATTGCACAAAAACATAGCCAGAAACCCCAATGCCCATGCCTGTAGAAACAGATCCCCTATTCTTGCAGAAAACCCACTTCGCATAATCATGAAAAATCATTCAAATTCAATTAAACAATCATCAAAATGCAAAAATAACATTACCAAAGTGTTAAAAGTATATCAAAACAGTAATTTTCACTATTCACATGATTCAAACGAAGTTCTACGCATCAAAATTAACATAATTTGAAAAACTCACTCTTTCGAAGTTCTCCGGCAAAATCTTCTCTTCTGGCGACTTTTCCGGCGACTTGGTCTTCTTCCGACAATCACCCGTTGTCTCCAAGAAGTGCCCCTTCAAGGTTCAAGCCAATTTTCATGCAGAATCTCTCGGATTTGCAGAAATCTCTCCAAAATGCCGCGGCCGTTCGAACCAGAAATTTTCTGGTTTTACCTCTAAGCTAGTGGCGCTAGGCATTTTCTGCCAAAGGCGCCACTACTAATGGCGACAGTTGCAAAATCTGCGCAGTTTTGCCCTTTTTCCCGCCAAAATGCATTTTCGAAGGCCTTTTTGGCTCATTATCCGTTTTCGACTCCCGTTGTCGAAAGATTTCCAATGTCCGTCCCTCCGATTGCCTCGCAGTCAACATGGGACTCTTACTCTTATTGTTTTCTGTCTTTGACAAGCAAAGACAGAAAAAGAGGGGCAGCTGTAAGCACCCCTTTTTGACCGCTCGGCAGTCTACACTCCGTCCAGACTTGTTTTCAAGTCATTGTGTTTGTATTCTAACCAAAACCAACTTTCAAAGTCCAAATCCCGTCTGTCCATCGCTTTGCGGGCCTGCCAGGCCCAAATAGAGGCAAAATGACCGAAATGCCCTTAGGGGCATTGTCCTTTCCTTTTCGACTCCAATCCCTCTCTCGAGATAGTTTATTCCTCGAGACGGTTCTAATCCAGGCACGTCTTTTCGAAGACGGTAAGTCCCCTTTCCAATCCCTCTCTCGAGACAATTTATTCCTCGAGACGGTTCCAATCCAGGCAAGTCTTTTCAAAGACGGTAAGTCCCCTTTCCAACCCCTCTCTCGAGACAGTTTGTTCCTCGAGACGGTTTCAATCCAGGCATGTCTTTTCAAAGATGGTAAGTCCCCTTTTGAATCCTTCTCTCGAGACAGTTTATTCCTCGAGACGGTTCCAATCCAGGCATGTCTTTTTGAAGACGGTAAGTCTCCTTTCCAATCCCTCTCTCTCGAGAGTTTATTCCTCGAGACGGTTCCAATCCAGGCACGTCTTTTCGGAGATGATAAGACCCCTTTCCAATCCCTCTCTCGAGACAGTTTATTCCTCAAGACGGTCCGAGTAGCGAAAATACTCGCAAACATCACAACCGTTAGAGTAGCGAAAATACTCACAAATAGGTCGATATAGGGAATTGCCAACAAACCCCTGTGTCACGATGGCCACCATCAGAGTGGCGGAAAACACTCAAAACCCAGGTTAACACCAGTGTCTGTTAGCCCACTTCGGTGAAAAATGACCAAACTGTCCCTTGGACCTTTTCCGAGACTTTCCGGTCAAGATGACCATTTTGCCCCTAGCCATCCGAACGCCCCGGGAACCACACTGGCTCTGGGTATCAAACCAGTAGCTTCCTGAGAATACTTTTTATAGTGTTCTAAACCTTTCTTTACCCTTTCAGATCAGTCCGAGTCAGTTCCGTTAAACCCGGTGCGAAATGACCGTTTTACCCCTAGAGGGCCGGTCACCTTTTCCGACCACACCGGCTCTGGGTATCAAACCGGTAATCCTCTGAGATTACTTCTTATAGTATTCTCAACCTTCCTCTATCCTTCCGGATCATTCCAAGTCAATTTCGGCAAACCCGGTGCGAAATGACCGTTTTGCCTCTGGTGGGCCGGTCACCTTTTCGGACCACACCGGCTCTGGGAATCAAACCGACAACCTTTGAGAATATTCCAAATAATGTTTCTAAATCTCAAGTTTTCTTCCGAGACAGTTCAAGTCCGTCCCGACAACTTCCTGATCCGATTGACCGTTTTGCCCCTAAAGGCTCGGTCAACCCTTCTGACACATCTCGTACTCATTTTTCGAGCCAAATACCTCTGGGACACCATTTTAAGTGTTCCTGCTCTTTTTTGGCCTTCCGGGTCATTCCCGGCTTCTTTAAATCCTTTCTGAACTTTCCGGAGTCGTTCCTAGTGAAGCCAGGCTAAAAATTACATGGTAGTCACTAGTACAGACGCCCAAATCTAGTCAAAGATACATTGCTTGCCAACCTTAAACATTTCCTAAATGGCTGGAGCCACTAGTAGTGGCACCAAGCCAAAAAAAGCCAAAAAATGGCCTAGCGCCACTGCAACAGGCGCCAGTGTTGTCCAACCTCTATAAATACAGAGCCTCTTCCAACGTGAAAAGGATGCGTAAACTCAATCTAAAAATCCTATATTTCAATATACAGAGCTCGAGCACCTTCTAAACCCTAGCTTCCCTAGGTTTTCCAAGCCCTAGCCACCATACACTAAACCCTAGCCTCCTATACACTCATACACACCCCCATACACTCATACACTAACCTTCAACCCTCCTTCGAAGACTTGAAGAGCCACAATCTGAAGTTTGAAGGCGGCTCTTGAAGATTGAAGATGAAGATCAAGACGAAGACCGAAGAAAGCAAGGCGCGCAAAATAAACAAGGCATACGGTAAGCTCCCTATTTAAATTTCCGCACTTCCCTCCTCTCTCTACTCTCTCCAAACCTTCTTGGGTTTTCTCTATTTTAATCTCCCATCTCTTCCCCCCCCCCCTTCTTTGCATGCTTGAAACAAGGGGATTCCCGATCCATGTGTGGGATTGGGCTATTGGAGAGTCACCGTGTCGGGGGCTTTCTTCTAGTCTAACCAGAGACCACGTGGGTCCGGCCCCCCTTGATTATGTGGTGAAGCCTTAACTTTGTATGTTCACGACCCCAAAATTGCATTGTGCATATCATGATCTTGCATCTTCCAAAATTCGTTTTCAAACTCGTTTTCAAAATCGTTTTCAAACTTGTTTTCAAAATTGCATCAAAATCTCTTTTTCAAAACATGTTTTCAAAACCACAATCCTAGGGTGATTCTAGCTTTTCCATGGCTAGAATTGCTTTAGGAAAGTGTTACATTTAAAGTGACCAACATGGTCCGTATTTTCAACCCTTGTTGTTTTCAAAACTGCTTCCCTAAAGTGGTTCTAGCCTTCTTATGGCTAGAATCGCTTTAGGAAAGTGAGACGTTTTTATACCTTCTAAAAACTCTCTTTTCAAATCCCTCCTCCTAAAAATCTCTTCTCCAACATGCTTTGCAAAAGCTCCTCTTTTCAAAATTGTTTTCTAAAAACTCCTTCCAAGCTCCCTTTTTTCAACCCCTCTCCAAAACGCTCTCTTCAAAGTCCACTTTCCAAAAACGTTCCCTAGGTCTCTTTCCTAGAAAAACTCTCTCCAAAAATCTTTCCAAAAACTCTCTTTCCAAAATTTCCCTTCTAGAAACTCCCCTCTAGGATTTTCCTTCTAAAATCTTCGTTTCCAAAAACACACTTTCCAAAAACTCCTTCTCTTTAAAATCTCTTTCCAAAACTCTCTCTTCGAATTCACTTTCCAAAGACTCCTCCCTAGGATTTCCTTCCAAAAACTCGTTTCTAAAAAATGTACTTTCCAAAAATCTCTTTTCTTAGAGCCCAAGTCAAGCCCTAAAACTCATAATTAGAAAACCCTAATTTTCTTTCCAAAAATATGATTTTCAAACTTTGCCCCAAATCTAGGTTTCCAAAATCTCTCGTTTTCTACATCCAAACTATACACATTTTCAAAACCTCTTTTCTATATCAAAACTATAGCCTTTCAAATCTTAGGGTTTCTAGAACATCCCCTTTCCAAATCCTTGTTGTCGCGCTCAGATTTTTCGAACACGAGGAACACTCACACAAGCGGGAAAAATGTTGTACTCTCTCATTAGAACTCACCCTCCTAAAAGAATGAATGTGACTAGGTTTGAAGTGAAAATAGATTTAAATAAAGGGCTTTTAGAAAAGATTTGGAGTCACCACCTAACTTGATTAAGGTGAGTTAGGTCACCTAAAAACTAAGAATAATCTGAAGACTATACTTAGGGTTTTTGAAAAACAATTTTAAAAATATCTCCTCAAGAGAGGGTTTTTAAGAAAACTGGTTATTTAGCAACCTTTGGAAAACATTTAGCCCTTTTTAGAAAATAACTCCTTTTTGGTCTTTCGAAAACAGTGATCTAGGTTCGGAGGTTGGTTACGTGTAGGAAAGATGCACTAAGCCATTACCCTACCCCGCCCTTTCGGTACCTACATGTCAATCTGCCCTATATTTACCTATGAGAGTCTTTAACTAACTAATGTTCAATCCTATCTACTTTGAAAAATAATGTTTGAAAAGAAACTAACATGATGCATGATATGCAAGTGTAATAAAAGAGAGAATTGAAAAATAGATTTGGAAAGAGATTTGATTTGATTTGAAAAGGAAGAGATAGAAGTTTGAATTTGACAAGAAGATTTTGGGAATTGAAAATAGAGATTTGGAAATAGAAATTTGAAATTGGAAATTTAAAAATAGATTGGAGATTTAGAAAGATTTTGGAATTTGAAATTTGAAAAATATGAAGGAATTTGAAATTTGAAAGAAGTTGTGACCGCACCCATGAGGGTTGCCTACGTATCCTTTTGGAGGAATCAGGTCAGTCGTAGTTTGGATAAGAGTCCGATAGAAGATAGAATGTTTGATTTGAAAAAGGAGTTGAATTGGAATTTGAAATTGATTTGAACTTAGAATAGAATATTAAAGATTGGAATTTAGAATTTTGGAATTGAAGAGATTGGATTTTGATTTGAAAAGATTTTGGAAAAGATTTAACTTGTATGTTGGATGTAAGCACCCCATTTTTGCCCGCTCGGCAATCTCCGAGCTGACCAAGCTCACTTTCTCACATCACATGCATATTTAGACTCTAAGCCCGCCTTTTTAATTTGAATTTAGTCCACCAGTCGCTTCTTGGGCCCGTAGGGCCCACTTGAAGCTAAATGACTGTTTTGCCTCTAGGCATCCGAATGCCCTGGGAACCACACCGGCTCTGGGTATCAAACCGGTAACTCTCTAAGATTACTTCTTATAGTATTCTCAACCTTCCTTTACCTTTCTGAATCATTCCGAGTCAGTTCCGACCAACCCGGTGCGAAATGACCATTTTGCCCCTGGTGGGCCGGTCTCCTTTTCCGACCACGCCGGCTTTGGAAATCAAACCAGCAACCTCTGGGAACATTCTAAATAATGTATCCAGATCCCAAGTCTTCTTCCGGGACAGTCTGAGTTCGCCCCAGCAGCTTCCTAGTCCGATTGGCCGTTTTGCCCCTAAAGACCCGGTCAACCTTTCCGACACATTTTGTCCTCACTTTTCAAGTCAAATACTTCCAGGACACTATTTTAAGTGTTCCTGCTCCTTTTCGGCCTTCCGGGTCATTCCCGGCTCCTTCAAATCATTCCCGGACTTTCCGCAGTCACTCCTAGTGAAGCCAAACTAAAAATTGCATGGTAGTCACTAGTACAAGCCCCCAAATCTAGTCAAAGATACGTTTCTTGCGGACCTTAAACATTTCCTAATTGGCTGGTGCCACTAGTAGTGGCGCCAGTGTAAAATTTGGCCTGGCGCCACTACAACAGGCGCCAGTGTTGTCCAACTTCTATAAATACAGAGCCTCATTCAACATGAAAGGGGTCCACAAACTCAACTTAAAAATCATATATTTCGATATACATAGCTCGAGCATCTCCCTAAACCCTAGCCTCCTTAGGTTCTCCAAACCCTAGCCACCCTACACAAACCCTAGCCTCCTATACACTTATACACTCCCCTATACACTCATACACTAGCCTTCAACCATCCTTTGAAGACTGGAAGAGCTGCCATCTAAAGCTTAAAGACAACCCTTGAGGGTTGAAGAAGAAGAACAAGACGAAGGCCGAAGATTGAAGACAAGCATGGCGCGCAAAATAAAGAAGACATACGATAGGTTTTCTATTTAAATTTTCGCACTTCCCCCCTCTCTCTTCTCTCTCCTAACGCACTTGGGTTTTCTCTATTTTAATCCCCCATCTCTTTCCCCCCCTTTCTTTGCCTGCTTGAAACAAGGCGATTCCCGGTCCATGTGTAGGATTGGGCTATTGGAGAGTCACCGTGTCGGGGGCTTTCTTCTTGTCTAACCAAAGACCACGTGGGTCCGGCCCCCTTGATTATGTGGTGAAGCCTTAGCCTTGTATGTTCACGACCCCAAATTGCATTGTGCATATCATAATCTTGCATCTTCCAAAATCCGTTTTCAAAATTGTTTTCAAAATTGTTTTCAAACTTGTTTTCAAAATTGCATCAAAATCTCTTCTTCAAAAACTTATTTTCAAAACCACAATTCTAGGGTGATTCTAGCCTTTCCATGGCTAGGGTTGCTTTAGGAAAGTGTTACATTAAAAGTGACCTTTTTGGTCTATATTTTCAAATTTTATTGTTTTCCCAAAACCATTTTCTTAAAGTGGTTCTAGCCCTCTTATGGCTAGAATCGCTTTAGGAAAGTGAGACGTTTTCATGCTTTCCAAAAAACTTTCTCTTCAAAAATCTCTTCCTAAAAATCTCTTTTTCAACATACTTTCCTAAAACTCTCCTCTTCAAAATTGTTTTCAAAGACTCCCTTCCAAAATCTATTTTTCAAAACTCTCTTTTTCAACTCCTCTCCAAAATCTTTTCCTCAAAATTCAGTTTCTAAAAATACTCCCTAAATTCACCTTCCTAAAAACTCTCTCTAAAAATCTTTCCAAAAACTCTCTTTCCAAAATCTTCCTTCTAGAAGTTCCCCTTTAGGATTTTTCTTCTAAAATCTACAAAAACACACTTTCCAAAACTCCTTCTCTTTAAAATCTTTTTCCAAAAACTCCATCTTCAAATTCACTTTCCAAAAATTCCTCCCTAGGATTCCCTTCTAGAAAACCTTCGTTTCCAAAAACGCACTTTCCAAAAACTCTTTTCTTAGAGCCCAAGTCAAGCCTTAGAGCCCACAATTAGGAAACCCTAATTTTCTTTCCAAAAACATGATTTTCAAACTTTGCCCCAAACCTAGGTCTCCAAAATCTCTTGTTTTCACATCCAAACTATACATGTTTCCAAAACCTCTTTTTTACGTCAAAACTATAATTTTCCAAATCTAGGGTTTCTAGAATCTCCTTTTCCAAATCTTTGCCAAATCCTATCTTCCCTTTAGGAAACCGAATCAAATCTCCCCGTTTAGGAAACTAGATCCCGTCCTCCGTTTTTGGAAACAAAATCAAATCTTTTCTTTTAGAAACCAAATCCAATCCCTTCCAAACCCAAATCTTTCCTAATTCAAATCCTTCCTAATCCTCCACTTTCCTAAATCTTAAGTTTCCAAAACTTGAACATAAAAATCTTTCCTAATTTAACCCTTTCCTAATCCTACCCCTTTTCCAAATCTCAACTTTTCAAATCTAATTTTTCAAACTTTTTCTAAACTCAAACCTTTCCTAATCTCAAGATTTCCTAAAACCCTAAAACTTTCTAAATCTTAAACTTTCTAAATTTCAAATCTTTCTAAATTCTAAACTTTCCAAAACTTCAACATCTTTCCAAATCTAAGACTTTTCTAAACTCAAAACTTTCTTAATTCAAACATTTCCTAAATTGAAAACTTTCCTTTTTCAAACCTTTCCTAAAACGAAACTTTCCTACTTTCAAAACTTCCCTATTTCAAAACTTTCCTAAGTTGAAGCTTTCTTAAATTCCAAACTTTCCTATTTTAAAACTTTCCAAAAATGAAACTTTTCTTAATTCAAAACTTTCCAAAAATGAGACTTTCCTAATTCGAAATGTTCCTAAATCGAACCTTTTCTAATTCAAACATTTCCTAAATCCAATCATTTCCTAAATCTTCCAAGTCTAATATTCAAGTCAATTCTTTTTCAAAATCTTTCCAAGTCAAATCCAATCTTTCTTTTTGAAGTCTTTAAGCCTAGGTTTCCTAAAACCGAGTTTTCCAAAATCAAGCCTTTTCAAATCTTTCAATCAAAATTCAATCTCTTCAACTCCAAAATTCTAAATTCCAAATTTTCAATCTCCATTCAAAGTTCAATCTCTCAATCTTCTACTTTCAATTTCCAATTCAATCTCCTTTTTCAAATCAACTCTTCTATTTTCAATCGGACTCTTGTCCGAACTACGACTGACCTGATTCCCCCAAAGGGATACGTAGGCAACCTTCATAGGTACAGTCACAACACTATTCAAACTTTCAATTCCACCCTCATGGGTGTGGTCTCCACATTTTTCAAATCTCAAATTCCAATCTACTTTCAAAATTCCAATTTCAAAATTTCTATTTTCAAATTTCTATTTCCAAATTTTCAAATTTTCCAATTTCAATTCCATCTCTTCAAATCTATTTTCAAATCAAATCAATCTCTTTCCAAATCTATTTTTCAATTCTCTTCTATTGCACTTGCACATCATGCATCATGTTAGTTTCTTTTCAAACTTTCTTTTTCAAGGTGGATAGGATTGATCATTAGTTAATTAAAGACTCTCATAGCTGAATCTAGGGTAGATTGACATGTAGGTACCGAAAGGGCGGGGTAGGGTGATAGCTTAGTGCGTTTTCCCTACACGTAACCAACCTCCGAACCTAGATCACTGATTTCAAAGACCAAAAGGGGTTATTTTCTAAAAAGGGCTAAATGTTTTTCAAAGGTTGCCAAACAACCTGTTTTTCTTAAAAACCCTCTCTTGAGGTGATACTTTCAAAACTTTTTTCAAAAACCCTAAGTGTAGTCTTCGGATTATTCTTAATTTTTAGGTGACCTAACTCACCTTAATCAAGTTAGGTGGCGACTCCAAATCTTTTTCAAAAGCCCTTTATTCAAATCAATTTTCAATTCAAACCTAGTCGCACTCATTCTTTTAGGAGGGTGAGTTCTAACGAGAGAGTACAATGTTTTTTCCACTTGTGTGAGTATTCCTCGAGTGCGAAAAATCTGGGCGCGATATTGGACTTGGAAGATTTAGGAAAGGATTGGATTTAGGAAGGGTTCGAATTACGAAAGGTCCGATTAGGAAAGTTTCGAATTAGGAAAGTTTCATTTTTGGAAAGTTTTCGAATTAGGAAAGTTTCAAATTAGAAAAGTTTCAAAATTAGGAAAGTTTTGAATTAAGAAAATTTCAAAATTAGGAAAGTTTTGAATTAAGAAAGCTTCAACTTAGGAAAGTTTTGAATTTGGAAAGTTTCAACTTAGGAAAGTTTTGAAGTTAGAAAGTTTAGAAAACAAGGAAATATTGAAAACAAGAAAAGTTTTGAGTTTAGAAAGTTTTGAAATTTGGAAAGATTTGAAATTTAGAAAGTTTAAGATTTAGAAAGTTTTAGAGTTTGAATTTTATAAAATCTTGAGATTAGGAAAGGTTTGCATTTAGGAAAGATTTGAAAAGTTAAGATTTGGAAAGTGATAGAATTAGGAAAGAGTTGAATTAGGAAAGATTTGGAAGTTGAGTTTTAAAATTTAGGAAAGATTTTTATGTTCAAGTTTTGGAAACTTAAGATTTAGGAAAGGAGAAGATTAGGAAGGATTTGAATTAGGAAAGATTTGGATTAGGAAGGGTTAAGATTCCTATTTCCTAAAGCAAGGGATTAGATTTTGTTTCTAAAAGAGAAGGTTTGATTTTGTTTCCAAAAACGGAGGATTGGATGTAGTTTCCTAAAGGGAAGATTGGATTTGGGCAAGGATTTGGAAAGGGAAAGTTTTAAAAACCCTAGATTTGGAAAGCTATAGTTTTGACATAGAAAAGAGGTTTTGGAAATATGTATAGTTTGGATGTAGAAAACAATAGATTTTGGAAACCTAGGTTTTAAGACAAGTTTGAAAACCATGTTTTTGGAAAGAAAATTAGGGTTTCCTAATTGTGGATTCTAGGGCTTGACTTGGGCTCTAAGAAAAGGAATTTTTGGAAAGTGAGCTTTTGAAAACGAAGATTTTTAGAAGGGAATCCTAGAGATGAGTTTTTTGAAAGTGATTTTGGGAAGAGTTTTTAGTAAAGAGTTTTAGAAGGAGATTGTTGGAAAGAATTTTTAGGAAAGATTTTTAAGGAGCATTTTTAGAAAGTGGATTTTGGGGAGAGGATTTTGGAAAGGAGTTGAAAAAGGGAGTTTTGGAAAATAGATTTTTGGAGGGAGTTTTTAGAAAACAATTTTGGAAAGAAGAGTTTTTGGAAAGCACATGTTGAAAAAGAAGGTTTTAGAAAGAGAGACTTTTGAAAAGAGAGTTTTTTAGAAGGTGTAAAAACATCTCACTTTCCTAAAGTAATTCTAACCATAAGAGGGCTAGAATCACTTTAAGAAAGTGGTTTTGAAAACAACAAGGGTTGAAAATCTGGACCATATTGGTCACTTTGAATGTAACACTTTCCTAAAGCAACCCTAGCTATGGAAAAGCTAGAATCACCCTAGGATTGTGATTTTGAAAACATGTTTTGAAAAAGAGATTTTAATGCAATTTTGAAAACAAGTTTAATGCAAATTCTGAAAACGAGTATAAAAACGATTTTTGGAAGATGCAAGATCATGATATGCACAATGCAAGTTTGGGGTCATGAACATATAAGGTTAAGGCTTCACCACATAATCAAGGGGCCGAACCCACGTGGTCTCCGGTTAGCCTAAAGGAAAGCCCCCAACACGGTGACCCTCCAATAGTCTAATCCTACACATGGACCGAGAGTCCCCTTGTTTCAAGCATGCAAAGAAAGGGGGAGAAAAAGATGGGGGATTAAAATAGAGAAAACCCAAGTGGGTTAGGAGAGAGAAGAGAGAGGGGGGAAGTGCAGAAATTTAAAGAGAAAGCCTACCGTATGTCTTATTTATTTTGCGCGCCCTGCTTGTCTTCGGTCTTCGGTCTTTGGTCTTTGGTCTTTGTCTTGATCTTCGTCTTCAATCTTCAAGAGTTGTCTTCAAAGTTTAGATTGCAGCTCTTCAAGTCTTCAAAGGAGGGTTGAAGGTTAGTGTATGAGTGTATGGGGGTGTGTATGAGTGTATAGGAGGCTAGGGTTTAGTATATGGTAGCTAGGGTTTGGAAAACCTAAGAAGCTAGGGTTTAGAGAATGCACGAGCTCTGTATATCGAATTATATGATTTTTAGACTGAGTTTGCAGACCCTTTTCACGTTAGAAGAGGCTCTGTATTTATAGAGATTGGACAACACTGGCACTTGTTGCAGTGGCGCCAGGCCAAACTTTACACTAGCGCCATTAGGCCATTTTTTGGCTTGGCGCCACTACTAGTGGGGCCAGCCATTTAGAAAATATTTAAGGTCGGTAAGCAACGTATCTTTGACTAGATTTGGGCGCCTGTACTAGTGACTACCATGCAATTTTTAGCCTGGCTTCACTAGGAGTGACTCTGGAAAGTCCGAGAATGATTTGAAGAAGCCGGGAATGACCCGGAAGGCCAGAAAAGAGCAGGAACACTTAAAATAGTGTCCCGAAGGTATTTGGCTCGAAAAATGAGTACGAGATGTGTCGGAAGGGTTGACTGGGCCTTTAGGGGCAAAACAGTCAATCGGATCGGGAAGCTACCGGGACAGACTCGAACTGTCCCGGAAGAAGACTTGGGATTTGGAAACATTATTGAGAATGTTTCCAAAGGTTACCGGTTTGATACCCAGAGCCGGTGTGGTCAGTAGAGGTGACCGGTCCACCAGGGGCAAAATAGTCATTTCGCACTGGGTTTGCCGAAACTGACTCGGAATGATCCGGAAGGATAGAGAAAGGTTGAGAATACTATAAGAAGTAATCTTAGAGGATTACTGGTTTGATACTCAGAGCCGGTGTAGTAAAAAAAGGGGACCGGCCCACTAGGGGCAAAACGGTCATTTTGTATTAGGTTTGCCGGGACTGACTCGGAATGATCCGGAAAGGTAGAGGAAGGTTGAGAACACTATAAAAATTATTCTTGGGAAGTTACCGGTTTGACACCCAGAGCCGGTGTGGTCGGAAAAGGAGACCGGCCCACCAGGGGCAAAACGGTCATTTAGCTTCAAGTGGGCCCTACGGACCCGAGAAGCGACTGGTGGATTAAATTCAAGTTAAAAAGGTGGGCTTAGAGTCTAAATATGCATGTGATGTGTGAAAGTGAGCTTGGTCAGCTTGGAGATTGCCGAGCAGGCAAAAAAGGGGTGCTTACACTTGTCAAATCAAATCTTCCCTTTAGGAAACCAAATCCAATCTCCTCGTTTAGGAAACTAGATCCCGTCCTCCGTTTTTGGAAACAAAATCAAGTCTTTTCTTTTAGAAACCAAATCCAATCCCTTCCTAATCCAAACCTTTCTTAATTCAATTCCTTCCTAAACCATAAGTTTTCTAAACTTAAACTTTAAATCTTTCCTTAAATTTCAAAATCCAAATCTTTCTTAATTCAACTCCTTCCTAACCTTCTACCTTTCTAAATCTTAAGTTTCTAAAACTTGAACATAAAAATCTTTCCTAAATTTTAAAACTCAAAATCTAAATATTTCCTAATTCAATTCTTTCCTAATTTCCTACCTTCCTAAACCATAAGTTTCCTAAAACTTTCAACTTCCACATCTTCCTAATTCTACCCCTTTCCAAATCTTGACTTTCCAAATCCAAATTCTCAAATCTTTCCTAAACTCAAACTTTTCCTAATCTCAAGATTTTCTAAAACTTTAAAACTTTCTAAATCCTAAACTTTCTAAATTTCGAATCTTTCCAAATTCAAAGTTTCCCAAATTCAAAACTTTCTTAAGTTAAATCTTTCTAAACTTCCAAACTTTCCAAATTCTAAACTTTACAAAACTTCAAAATCTTTTCAAATCTTTCTAAACTCAAAACTTTCTTATTTTCAAAACTTCCTTGTTTTCTAAACCTTTCTTAATCTAAACTTTTCCTAATTCAAACCATTTCTAAATTCAACACTTTCCTATTTCAAAACCTTTCTTAAAACGAAACTTTCCAATTTTCAAAACTTCCCTATTTCAAAACACACCAAATTCAAAACTTTCCTAAGTTGAAACTTTCCTAATTCCAAGACTTTCCTAAGTCGAAAACTTTCCTAATCCAAAACTTTCCAAAAATGGCACTTTCCTAAAACAGAACTTTCCTAAATCGGACATTTTCTAATTTGAAACTTTCCTAAATCGGACCTTTCCTAATTCAAACATTTCCTAAATCCAATCTTTCGTAATCTCCTAACCTTCCAAGTCGAGTCAAACCTTTCTTAAGTCTAGGTTTCTTAAACCTTCATCTTTCCAAAATAAGTCTAAATCTTTCCAAGTTCCACTTTTTCAAATCAAAATTCAATCTTTTCAATTCCAAAATTCCAAATTCCAATTTTGAATCCTCTATTCAAAGTTCAATCTCTCAATCTTCCAATTCAATTTCCAATTCAATCTCCTTCTTCAAATCAACTCTTCTATTTTCAATCGGACTCTGGTCCGAACTACGACTGACCTGATTCCTCCAAAAGGATACGTAGGCAACCCTCATTGGTGCGGTCACAACATTTTTCAAATCTCAAATTCTAATCTACTTTCAAAATTCCAATTTCAAATTTCTTTTTCCAAATTTCTATTTCTAATTTCTCAAAATTTTCAATTTCAAATCTATTTTCAAATCAAATCAATTTCAAATTAGTTTCTTTCCAAATCTATCTTCCAACTTCTCTCTTCTATTGCACTTGCATATCATGCATTATGTTTTTCTAAACATTGTTTTTCAAAGTGGATAGGAATGAACCATAGTCAGTTGAAGACTCTCGTAGGTGAATCTAGGGTCGATTGACATGTAGGTACCAAAAGGGCGGGGTGGGGTGATGGGTGCGTCTTCCCTACACGTAACCAACCTTCGAACCCAGATCACTGTTTTCAAAGACCAAAATGGAGTTATTTTTCAAAAAAAGGGCTAAATGTTTTCCAAAGGTTGCCAAACAACCCGTTTTCTTAAAAAACCCTCTCTTGAGGATGTTTTTCAAAATCATTTTCCAAAAACCCTAAGTGTAATTTTCAGATTATGCTTAGTTTTTAGGTGACGTAACTCACCTTAATCAAGTTAGGTGGCGACTCCAAATCTTTTCCAAAAAGCCCTTTATTCAAATCCATTTTCAATTCAAATTTAGTCGCACTCATTCTTCTAGGAGGGTGAGTTCTAACGAGAGAGTACAGCATTTTTCCCGCTTGTGTGAGTATTCCTCGAGTGCGAAAAATCTGAGCGCGACATTTACCATGGCATTTTTAAATTATTTTTGTACAAAACTCACCCTATGTCTTTCTCTCTCTCCCAAATAGGAAATAAGGAACAAGGTAAAGTACAAAATGGAGCTAAAAAGCCATCCTGCGATCAAGTAACCTTAGACATCTCCAACATTGGCATACATCTCAGCAAGTTCAGACTTCCCTAGCCGACAAAAAGCAAGGAATGGGGCAATGGCCCACCCTCGACCTCCCCAACCAACCTTGGATATCCCTAGTGGAGCAGCGTTTCGCCAGACGGAGTGCCGGTTCAAGATTTTTCAGCAGTCAACCTTGGACTTCCCCAGTGGAGCAGCAGTTCGCCAGACGGAGTGCCGGTTCAAGAGGTATCAGCAGTCAACCTTGGACTTCCCCAGTGGAGTAGTGTTTTGCCAGACGGAGTGCCGGTTCAAGATGTATCAGCAGTCAACCTTGGGCTTCCCCAATGGAGTAGCGTTTCGCCAGACGGAGTGTCGGTTCAAGAAGTATCAGCAGTCAACCTTGGACTTCTCTAGTGGAGCAGCGTTTCGCCAGACGGAGTGCTGGTTCAAGAGGTATCAACAGTCAACCTTGGACTTCTCTAGTGGAGCAGCGTTTCGCCAGACGGAGTGCCGGTTCAAGATGTATCACCAGTCAACCTTGGGCTTCCCTAGTGGAGCAGCGTTTCACCAGACGGAGTGCCAGTTCAAGATGTATTAGCAGTCAACCTTGGGCTTCCCCAGTGGAGCAGCGTTTCGCCAGACGGAGTGCCGGTTCAAGAGGTATCAGTAGTTAACATTGGACTTCCCCAGTGGAGCAGCGTTTCGCCAGATCAAGAGGTATCTGCAATCAACCTTGGATGTCCCTAGAGGAGCCGCGTTTCGCCAGACGGAGTGCCAGTTTAAGAAGTATCAAAAATCAGTCTTGGACTTTCCTAGAGGAGTAGTGTTTCGCCAGACGGGGTGCTAGTTCAAGATGCGCGTTGTTCTGCCAGATGGAGGGCCAGTTCAAGGAGCATTAATTCCCCAGAAGAGTGTCATTTTTACCAGATAAAATACCAAGCATCGACCAGCTACTCAAGGTAACTGTTCTTCGAATTCCTATTATTTTCAAGTCCCTCCGATCGCCTCGTGGTTAATATGGGGCTCTTACTTTATCGTTTTCTATCTTTGACAAGCAAAGACAAAAAAAAGGAGCAGCTGTAAGCACCCCATTTTTGCCCGCTCGGCAATCTCCGAACTGACCAAGCTCACTTTCACACATCACATGCATATTTAGACTCTAAGCCCGCCTTTTTAACTTGAATTTATCCACCAGTCGCTTCTCGGGCCCGTAGGGCCCACTTGAAGCTAAATGACCGTTTTGTCCTTGGGCATTCGAACGCCCCGAGAACCACACCGGCTCTGGGTATCAAACTAGTAACCTTCTGAGATTACTTCTTATGGTATTCTCAACCTTCCTCTACCTTTCCGGATCATTCCGAGTCAGTTCCGGTAAACCCGGTGCAAAATGACCGTTTTGCCCCTGGTGGGCCAATCTCCTTTTTCGACCACACCAGCTCTGGGAGCCAAGCCGACAACCTTTGGGAACATACTGAATAATGTTTCCAAAGTTTGAGTCTTCTTCCGGGACAGTCCGAGTCAGTCCCGGCAGCTTTCCAATCCGGTTGACCGTTTTGCCCTTAAAGGCCTGGTCAACCCTTCCGACACATCCTATCCTTATTTTTCATGTCAAATACCTTCGGGACACTATTTTAAGTGTTCCTGCTCTTTTCCAGCCGTCCGGGTCATTCCCGGCTCCTTCAAATCATTCCTGGACTTTCCGGAGTCACTCCTAGTGAAGCCAGGCTAAAAATTACATGGTAGTCACTAGTACAGGTGCCCAAATCTAGTCAAAGATACGTTGTTTGCCAACCTTGAACATTTCCTAAATGGCTGGCGCCACTAGTAGTGGCGCCAAGCTAAAAAATGGTCTAGTGCCACTCCTAGTGGCACCAGTGTAAAGTTTGACCTGGCACCACTACAATAGGCGCAAGTGTTGTCCAACCTCTATAAATACAGAGCCTCTTCCAATGTGGAAAAGGTCCATAAACTCAGTCTAAAAATCATATAATTCGACATACAGAGCTCGTGCACTCCCTAAACCCTAGCTTCCCTAGGTTTTCCAAGCCCTAGTCACCATACACTACACCCTAGCCTCCTATACACTCATACACACTCCCATACACTCATACAGTAGTCTTCAACCCTCCTTTGAAGACTTGAGGAGCTGCAATCTGAAGTTTGAAGATTGAAGATGAAGATCAAGACGAAGATCGAAGAAAGCAAGGTGCACAAAATAAATAAGATACAAGGTAGGTTCTCTATTTAAATTTCCGCACTTCCCCCTCTCTCTTCTCTCTCCTAACCCACTTGGGTTTTCTCTATTTTAATCCCCCATCTCTTTCCCCCCCTTTCTTTGCATGCTTGAAACAAGGGGACTCCTGGTTCATGTGTAGGATTAGACTATCAAAGGGTCACCGTGTCGGGGGCTTTCCTTTAGGCTAACCGGAGACCACGTGGGTCCGGCCCCCTTGATTATGTGGTGAAGCCTTAGCCTTCTATGTTCACGACTCCAAAATTGCATTGTGCATATCATGATCTTGCATCTTCCAAAAACCGTTTTCAAAGTTGTTTTTCAAATCGTTTTCAAACTTGTTTTCAAAACCACAATCCTAGGGTGATTCTAGCTTTTCCTTGGCTAGAATTGCTTTAGGAAAGTGTTATATTTAAAGTGACTAATATGATCCATATTTTCAAATCTTATTGTTTTCGAAACCACTTTCCTAAAGTAGTTCTAGCCTTCTTATGGTTAGAATCGCTTTAGGAAAGTGAGATCTTTTACACCTTCCAAAAAACTCTCTTTCAAATCCTTCTTCCTCAAAATCTCTTTTTGAACATACTTTCCTAAAACTCTCCTTTCTGAAATTGTTTTCTAAAAACTCTTTACAAAAATCTATTTTTCAAAACCTCCTTTTTCAACTCCTTTCCAAAATGCTCTCCCCAAAATCCACTTTCCAAAAACGCTCCTTGAAAATCTTTCTAAAAACTCTCTTCCCAAAATCTTCCTTCTAGAAATTCCCCTCTAGGATTTTCCTTCTAAAATCTTCATTTCCAAAAACACACTTTCCAAGAACTCCTTCTCTTTAAAATCTTTTTTTGAAAACTCTATCTTCAGATTCACTTTCCAAAAACTCCTCGCTAGGATTTCCCTTCTAGAAAACCTTCATTTTCAAAAACGCACTTTCCAAAAATCTTCTCTCTTTAGAGCCTAAATCAAACCTAGAACTCACATTTAGGAAACCTTAATTTTCTTTCCAAAAACATGATTTTCAAACTTTGCCCCAAACCTAGGTTTTCAAAACCTCTTATTTTCACATCTAAACTATACACATTTCCAAAACCTATTTTCTACGTCAAAACTATAATTTTTCAAATCTAGGATTTCTAGAATTTCCCTTTCCAAATCCTTGTCAAATCCTATCTTCCCTTTAGGAAACCAAATTAAATATTCCTGTTTAGGAAACCAAATCCAATCCTCCATTTTTCGAAACAAAATTCAACCTTTTTTCTTAAAAACCAAATCCAATCCCTTCCTAATCCAACTCTTTCCTAATTCAAATCCTTCCTAAACTTCTACTTTCCTAAATCTTAAGTTTCCAAAACTTGAACATAAAAATCTTTCCTAAATTTAAAACTCAACTTTCAAATCTTTCCTAATTCAACCCTTTCCTAATTCTACCCTCTTTTCAAATCTTAACTTTTCAAACCTAAGTTTTCAAACTTTTCCTAAACTCAAACCTTTCCTAATCTCGAGATTTTCTAAAGCTCTAAAACTTTCTAAATCCTAAACTTTCTAAATTTCAAATCTTTCCAAATTCAAAACTTTCTAAACTTAAAACTTTCTTATTTTCAAAACTTCCTTATTTTCTAAACTTTTCAATTTTCAAAACTTCATCATTTCAAAACATTCCTAATTCGACACTTTCCTAATTTGAAAACTTTCCTAATTCAAAACTTTCCTAAATCGGACCTTTCCTAATTCGAACATTTCCTAAAATCTAATCTTCCCAAATCTTCGAAGTCCAACATTCGAGTCAAATCTTTCTAAATCTCAAGTCTTTCCTAAGTCTCCTCTCTGTCCTAAGTCTATGTTTTCTAAACCCCCATTTTTCCAAAACAAGTCTAAATCTTTCTTCCAAGTTCTATTTTTCCAAATCAAAATCCAATCTCTTCAATTCCAAAATTCTAAATTTCAATTTTCAATCTTCTATTCTAAGTTTAATCTCTCAATCTTCCAATTCAAGTTCCAATTCAATCTCTTTCTTTCAAATTAATATCTTTTCAATCGGACTCTTGTCCGAACTACGACTGACCTGATTCCTCCAAAAGGATACGTAGGCAACCTTCATAGGTGCGGTCAAAAATTTCAAATTCCACAACTTCTTTTCAAATTCCACAACTTTTTCAATCTCAAATTGCACAGCGTCTTTCAATTTCTATTTCTACAATTTCTTTCCAATCTCCAATTCTACAACATTTTTTTAAGTTTCCAATTCCATAACTATTTTCAAATCTCTTTACAATTCCAATTTCAAATTTATCTTTTTAAATCTCTTTCTAAATCAAATCAATTTCTTTTCAAATCTTTTTCCAAATCTATTTCCAAATCAAGTCTCCTTTCTTGCACTTGCATATCATGCATCATGTTTTCCTAAACATTGTTTTCAAAAGTGGATAGGATTGAACTATAGTTAGTTGAAGACTCTCATAGGTGAATCTAGGGTAAATAGACATGTAGGTACCGAAAGGGCGGGGTACGGTGATAGCTTAGTGCGTCTTCCCTACACGTAACCAATCTCCGAACTTAGATCATTGATTTCAAAGACCAAAAAGAAGTTATTTTTCAAAAAGAGCTAAATATTTTCCAAAGGTTGCCAAACAACCTGTTTTTCTCAAAAACCCTATCTTAAGGAGATAATTTCAAAAATTGTTTTCCAAAAACCCTAAGTGTAGTCTTCGGATTATTCTTAGTTTTTAGGTGACTTAACTCACCTTAATCAAGTTAGGTGGCGACTCCAAACTTTTTCCAAAAGCCCTTTATTCAAATCAATTTTCAATTCAAACCTAGTCGCACTCAATTTTCTAGGAGGGTGAGTTCTAACAAGAGAGTACAGCATTTTTCCCGCTTGTGTGAGTATTCCTCGAGTGCGAAAAATTTGAGCGCGACAAAGTGTATAGGCTTGAGGCAAGTAGAATCTAGCCTAAGTGTTGGAGGGGTGGAATATATGTAAGGATTCAAGATTTTAGAGTAGTTTCAGCAGAGCTTCACATCAATTTTGGACTCAGAATATGCAAAGGGGTGATCTGGTATTTATAGGCATTCTGGAATAGGCCTAGCGCATGTGTTATATGCGCGTGGCCATAATTTGACCTGGTGTATGTAGGACATATGCAGGTACTGTTCCATTGCCAGAATGAGTCGTGGCACCCTGTTTATTGGTTAAATCTTGACTGTTGATCGAAAGTTGATTGATCTGATCAAAATTTGAGTGCATGTAGCATACGCTCCATCACCGGGAAGGTTCGTCCAAACTTTGCCTCGATAATTGTGCCAACTGGGAAGGTTTTGGGAGAATTGGTTGCACCCACGGTGTTCTCTTGGAGTTTCTCGTAAACTTTCATGCTTTCAGAAAGTTTGAATTATATTTGGAAGTGTGGGATATCATCTTGGGAAGTGTGCAAAAAAGGACATGTTTGTGGAGTGTCTGTGATACGCTCCAAGGGTGTTCGGAAGTGGCTGTTTTCGTTTCGTGTGATCGTGGCCTTCGGGAAGTGATCCTTTTGATTAGACCGTATCGATGGAAAGTACTCTGAAAATACTTTTGGGAATTCCCAGATTTATGCATTTCTCAAGTCGTTTGATGGTGCCTTTTAATAAGGGAATTGGGGAAAAAGTTAACCTTAGTGGAGCGTCTGCGAGACGCTCCAGGGGTTTGTCAAAAGTAACTGGGTTTGAGCCATACGATGAAGGGCTTCGGGAAGCGATCTATCCAATAAAGCCGTATCGATGGAAAGATCTATGAACAAGCTTTCGAGAATTTCCTGATTTATGCGTTTTTCAAGTCGGTTGACAGTGCGTTATAACCAGGGAATAGGGAGAAAAGACAATTTAGGCGGAGCGTCTGCGAGACGCTCCAGGAAAATTTTATCGAATCCTATGCGTTTATTGTTGTAGGGTCCTCATTGGGTTAAACAAGGGTGTATGGTGAAACACTTTGCTCGAAATCCTAAGACCGGTGTTGTCTCGGGGCAGGTTTGGATTGTTAAGGGCAAAATGGTCATTTTGATCGGGATTGGCTGGAAATGGTTAGGAATGGTTTAGTGTGTTGAGTTAAGCGTGTAGGGTTGTTCAAGGATGGTTTTGGGAGAGTCTTTTACCATTTGGCGAGGTTGGTGCAGTGTTGAGGTGTTCAGGGGCAAAACGGTCATTTCGACTGGAGTGGGCTGGAATAGGAACGGATTTGGACCAAATGGCATGCGAGAGATGCTTAACGGTTTAACAATATTTTGGAAGGATGGACTTATCGTTTTGAGAAATTTTGGACTTTCCCAAAACACGCCTGGAGGCCCGAGGGGCAGGTTTGGTCATTTTTCACCGAGTCGGGCCAGCAAACACCGGTGTTGAACTAGGTGTTGGTTCCCTAGACCGCTCGGTCTCGAAAAACTACCTGTATGGTGTTGGTCTCTAAGAACGCCCGGTTTTAGAGAGCTACCTGTAGGAGCGGTGTTGGTTCCTGAGAACGCCTAGTCCTAGAAAACTACCTGAATTTGTGGTGTTGGTTTCTGAGAACACCCAGTCTCGGAGAACTACCAAATGACGGACATTCTACGTTGGCGAGCTAGCAGGCGCCAGAAGTGAACCATCTGGAACTTGATGAGGTGTTGATCACTGAGATTGCCCGATCCTAGGAAGTAACCTGGATAGCGTTGGTTTCCAAGACTGCCTGGTCTGGAAAGCTGCCTTGAATAATGGTGCTTATGGCTTCAACGGGTCCTTGTGGGCCCGTGAAGTGACTAGATGGCTGGATTATAGATTGAAAGGTTCATCCTAAACCTGCATGTGTTGTGATGTTGGAAAACTTAACCCGGTCGGGCCGGAGATAGCCGAGTGGGCAAAAATGGGGTGCTTACACACACCATCCTTAGTCGGTCTTCCAATGGGGTTTCGTCCCCTGATATCCTCCTCTAATTTCAGCAGCACGTCTAGCTCATTTAGATCAATCAATCATTTTCAATCGGAGAGGACTTTAACAGGGTTGTAATGTAGGCCACGGTTTCGAGTTTTTACAAGAAAGGGTAAAGGCTTGAACCTATTGCTTCTACCAAGCTTCTTTGTTACCTAGGATCACCTTTGAATAACTATATATTCTTCAAGGAGTTCACCATTCTTGTAGTTTGATTCTTGACCCTCTAACAGAGTTGCCTTTTTTTTTTGGTTTGTTGTTTTTACTTGCCCCGTGGTAGCTTTTTCTCTTTGCTTTTTTTATTTCGTCCCTTTCTTTTTGCTTTCTGTGAAACAAACATTTCCACAACTTCTTTCTCTCAGATCCTTTCCTTAGCATTTCAATTTAATCCATTGTGGGTGGTGATCACTAGGTTGGGGTTTCTTTCTAGAAAAAAGGTAACTTGGCTCGACAGGTATGACAAAGGTTGCCTTTAACTGCATGGGAAATGAAATGAGGGCCTCTCTTCCTTTTGAATAAGATTGCTTGATCCATAGAGCCTTCACGTTACTTCAGCTTGATGGTCGATGACATTCTCTGCCAGATCTCCTACTGCCTGTCTGCCCTAGTGTGGGGGGATGGTTTTGGATTGGGGTTAACAATAAATCTTTCGCTTTCAGTGAGGCACTAGTGGTTTAAGCAAAGGGGATATTTTTGTGTATAGTAATAGAATTGAGGGCCTTTAATCATTTCAAATTGAATTGCTTAGTCCATAAAGCCTTTGTACAAAATTTGGACAATATTCTTAGGGATGATGTGTTTCGGCTAGTGAACCCCTACATATTCTACCGAATCAATTATTTTGTGCTTATCTCCAGTGTGGGGGATGGTTCTTGGTTTGGAGATATCTGAAAAGAAATTATGTACGGCTCTAGTGGGCTGAGCAAAGGGTAGTGTTTACTTGGGATAAATAGAACAATGGCTTCTCATCATTTCACATACTCGGCTGCCCATCACTTAGCCAGGATATCAATCAAGTGTTGCCTCTTCAATAAAATTCGCACCACTACCTTCCTCTTATCTCTCGCTCTCTCTTTGTCTCTCAAAGGTTTTAACCCCCTTTAAATTGGTGGCCTATGCTATCCCATCCTTTAAGTCGAGTTATTTACCAAATGCGGAAGAATCCCTAAATGTGACAATCGTCCACAAGAGTATGAGACAAAGGGGATAAACTGGGAACTACCTATTTTCATTTAAAAATAGGATTACATGGCATGCAATGTTTATTTAAAGAAGATATGCGAGAAATAGAAAGACGAAAAGAAAATAGATGAATTATGTGAAAATCTCCCTTTTCTTGTGAATCACTTGGTGAGAACCCCTGACAAGGTTTTGGAACTGTCAGTTTCTTTGGCATTTTCATTCTTCGGGTGTATTACCAAACGACAGAGGGCAGATTGACAGATCTCTTGCACTATTTGGCATGCATTCGGAAGTTAGGAGATTCTTTTGTAGTAATGTACGTGTCTAACAGAACTTTGCAAATGATGAAGCCTTTTTCTGTACGGACGGTGATTGTCACGGCACGGCGGGATGTAACTTCTTGCAGATAGATGGTTAGTTCTTCTTGCTCCCTGATGTAGGTTCGGCCTCTTCTAACAACTAGGCTTATCCTCCCATGAGTTTGAATCTGGTAAGGTGCTAAAGGAATTCCATGAATTCAGTCGTGCTCTCTGACCTACAAAAAGAAAAAGAATAACAGAATCAGTCAGCATGTGGAGTTGGAGGTTCTATGCAATGCATGTCCTATGAAAGTCCCTTCTTTGAGGGAATCTAGGCATGATGACAAGTCCATTTTGGAGGTGGGGTTTTACCCCTATTATGCAATACAATACCTCTTCGACGTGGGCTGGTTGATGTTTCCTTATTTGGGCAATCCTACCTCCATGGACTGAGAGAGATTTGGGCCTCTATCGAGATATGGTTCTATACATGCCATGAATCCTTAGGGTTTAAGAACCCGTAGGAGTTTTGGTAGGTTCGATTAACATGAGATTGGATTGCTCCTTTTTCTCTACAGTTGATTAGATGCATGAGAATGAAATGACTTGCGTTTCTTGGAACTCTTGTCTCTGAATGGATATAGATGCATGAACATAATAAAAGTGAATATGTGAGCAGTATGATAATAATAAATGAATGGTTTAGAAAAATTCCCTTCTTGTCTTGCTTCTATCTTCGGCTCTCTGGGTACTTGGAGATGAGGAGGGGGAGGACAGAAGACAAAAACAAAAGAGAAGTTACTGCCTTGATTTGAAAATTTTTATTCAATGCATGTCCTAAAGGTGCCCCTACTTGAGAGAAGAACTAAACATGATGTATTTGCTCACTTTTGGAGATAGGGGATTTGCCCCTATATGCAAATACCTTAACGTCAAGTGGGAACCTTCATCCATTCATCCGTTCATCCATCCATTCATTCGCGGGGAATAAAGAAGTACATTTAACTTTTGGGTTTAAGATACAAGAGAATTAAAATACATTTCGATGAGGGGAGGAGGAACATGTTTCTTTGGACTTCCACCTATCTAATTTTACATAAGGAATCCTAAACTACTCTTAATTCTTCAGATTCGCCTTCATTGGATTTGATGTCGAGGAGGTCACTGAGAGACCTTGTTGATTGATTGCCCATTGTCTTCTTGGTAACCCTATCTCCGTGAGCATAGAGGGATTAGGGCCCCTCTTAATGGAATCACTTAAATGCATGCAATGATTCCTTAGGGTTAACGTGGGAACCCTTAAGGTTTGGGTAGGTTTAATGCAGGGAAGAGTGACCTTAGTGTCACTCTCAATGGGTTGATCATATACATGAGAATGCAGTAACTTTAGTTACTTGGAATTTTTGTCTTGACATGGGATATTGAATGTATGAACATGGATATGTAAAGAGTATAATGAAAAAGAATACAGTTGAAGTACATATGCATATATGAGCAGTTAGACAAGCATTATAACAGTAAGAATACAGTCATTATAACAACAGGAATAGACAGGTATAAATAAAAATAAGAACAGTCGCCCTTTCCTTCATGGTTTTGAAAAACGGTGCGTGTCTTAAATCCGGTAGAGGTTCGGCTATGCAAGGTGTCTATATAAGTATGAGGTTGAGAGTTGACTAATCCATCCTAAAAAGGCTCGGTCCCCAGATCTTCATACCTAGGCCCACTCCCCGAGGTGGTGCCATGATCGGTTGGTGATCTGAGTGGGGGATCCATTAAGAGGCCGTAGGCGAAGAAATTGACATAGCATCTTGCCCACAACCAATATATCGTTCCCCCTTTCTAACTAGAAGGGTCATATCAGGGTAAAAATGCAAGTATGCAGAATGCAGGTGCACATGCAGTGTGTGTGTGATTTTTGAAAGCGGAGGAAAGAACCCAACAACTCCCATCCATCCTGTTCATCACATTCATGCATGACAGTTAATAAAATTTAGACAAAAAGCGCACCTACAAAACAAAGATGCAAGAGTTAGTATGTGGACGACAAACTCAATACAAGATAATATGAATAAATGCATGTTTTTTTGTTGAAAACAATTTTAAAAATTTGGTTTTGAAAATTTTAAAGTGAATATGATTGAACAAATTAATTGAAGACTCTACATGGGTGAAGGGTAAAGAGACATGACTACGGCCTAACCTTCTAAGTGTTCCTAGTGGAGTCGCTAGCTGTCGCGCCTAGATTTTTCGCACTTGAGGAATACTCACACAAGTGGAAAAAATACTGTACTCTCTCGTTAGAACTCACCCTCCTAGAAGAATAAGTGCGACTAGGTTTGAATTGAAAATAGATTTGAATAAAGAACTTTTGGAAAACATTTGGAGTCGCCACCTAACTTGATTAAGGTGAGTTAGGTCACCTAAAAACTAAGCACAATCCAAAAATTACACTTAGGATTTTTGAAAATGATTTTAAAAATACTTCCTCAAGAGAGGGTTTTTAGGAAAACAGATTATTTGGCAACCTTTAGAAAATAATTAAGCCCTTTTTGAAAATAAACTCCATTTTGGTATTTGAAAACAGTGATTCTAGGTTTGGAGGTTGGTTACGTGTAGGGAAGACGCACTAAGCCATCACCCTACCCCGCCCTTGCGGTACCTACATGTCTATTTACCCTAGATTCGCTTCTGAAAATCTTCGACTAACAAATGTTTAATCCTATCCACTTTAGAAAAATAATGTTTAAAAAGACATGATGCATGATATGCAAGTGCAAGAAAAGAAAATTAGAAATAGATTTGGAAATAGATTTGGAAATAGATTTGAAAAGAAATTGATTTGATTTAAAAGAGATTTGAAAAGATAGAATTAAAATTGGAAAGTCTTAGAAATCAGAAAGGAAATAGAAGCTTGGAAGTTTGAAATAGATTATGGAATTGGAGATTTGAAACAGGTTGTGGAATTTGAGATTTGAAAAAAGTTGTGACCGCACCCATGAGAGTTGCCTACATATTCTTTTTGAGGAATCAGGTCAGTCGTAGTTCGGACAAGAGTCCGATAAAAAATTGTAGATTGGATTCGAAAAAGAGTTTGATTTGAACTTAGAGGATGGGAAATTGGAAATTGGAATTGAAGGATTAGGAAAATGATTTGGAAAGATTGAAGTTTAAGAAACCTAGACTTAGAAAGATAGGATTTAAGAAAGACTTGATATCTAAGAAAGATTTGACTCAAATGTTGGACTTGGAAGATTAGGAAAGATTGGATTTTGGAAGGGTTTGAATTAGGAAAGGTCCGATTTAGGAAAGTTTCGTTTTAGGAAGGTTCCATTTTAGGAAAGTTTTGGTTTAGGAAAGTTTCGAATTAGGAAAGTTTCATTTTAGGAAAAGTTTCGAATTAGAAAAGTTTCATTTTAAGAGAGGTTTCGAATTAGAAAAGTTTTCATTTTAGGAAAAGTTTTGAATTAGAAAATTTTTCGAAATAGGAATGTTTTGAATTTAGAATGTTTTGAAATTGGGAACCTTTGAAAGTTGGAAAGTTTAGAATTTAGAAAGTTTTGAATTTTGAATTTGGAAGGACTTGAAATTTAGAAAGTTTAGAAGTTTAGAAAGATTGGAAAAGTTAGATTTGGAAAGTTAAGATTTGGAAAGGGTGGAATTAGGAAATGATTTGAATTAGGAAATATTCAAAAGTTTAAGTTTAGGAAACTTAAGGTTTAGGAAAGTATTAAATTAGGAAGGAGTTGAATTAGGAAAGATTTGGGTTTGGAAGGATTGAGATTCCCATTTCCTAAAACAAGAGATTGGATTTTGTTTCTAAAAAGAGATGTTTTGATTTTGTTTCCGAAAACGGAGGATTGGATCTAGTTTCCTAAAGGGGAGATTGGGTTTGGTTTCTTAAAGGGGAAGATTGGATTCGGCAAGGATTTGGAAGAGGAAGTTTTAGAAAACCTAGATTTGAAAGACTATAGTTTTGACGTAAAGAAGAGGTTTTGGAAATATATATATATATAGTTTTGATGTAGAAAATAAGAGGTTTTGGAAACCTAGGTTTTAAGGCAAGGTTGAACATCATGTTTTTGGGAAGAAAAACTAGGGTTTCCTAATTGTTGGCTCTAGGGCTTAACTTGGACTCTAAGAAAAGGGATATTTGGAAAGTGAGTTTTTAGAACGAGAGATTTTTGGAAAGGGGATTTTTGGAAGGAGATCGTTGAAAAGAGTTTTTAGGAAAGAGATTTAGGGAGAGAGTTTTCTAAGAAGAAAGCCTAGGGAGTATTTTTAGAAAATGAATTTTGATGAGAGTGTTTTGGAAAGGGGTTGAAAAGGTTTTTGAAAACAATTTTGGAAAGAAGATTGGAGAGAGTTTTTTTTAGAAAGCATGTTGAATAAGGGAGGTTTTTAGAAGGAGAGATTTGAAAGGAAGAGTTTTTAGAAAGTATACAAAATATCTCACTTTCCTAAAGCGATTCTAACCATAAGAAGATTAGAACCACTTTAAGATAGTAGTTTTAAAAACAACAAAGGTTTTAAAAATATGGACCATATTGGTCACTTTAAATGTAACACTTTCCTAAAGCAACCCTAGCCATGAAAAGGCTAGAACCACTTTAGGATTGTGGTTTTGAAAACAAGTTTTGAAAAAGAAGATTTTGATGCAATTTTGAAAACGATGTTAATGCAAGCTTTGAAAACGAGTTTGAAACCGAATTTTGGAAGATTGCAAGATCATGATTTGCACAATGCAAAGAGGGTCGTGAACATACAAGGTTAAAGGCATCACCACATAATCAAGGGGGCCGAACCCACGTGGTCTCCAGTTAGACTAAAAGAAAGCCCCCGACATGGTGACTCTCCAATAGCCTAAACCTACACATAGACCGGGAATTCACTTGTTTTAAGCATATAAGAAGGAGAGGAAGAAGATGGGGGATTAAAATTGAAGAAAATCCAAATGGGTAAAGAGAGAGAAAAGAGGGGGGAAGATGCGTAAACGTAAATAAGAAACCTATCTTGTGTCTTCTTTATTTTGCTTCGCTTTGCGCGCTTTGCTTTGCTTGTCTTGCTTCGGTCTTCACTTCAGCCTTCAAGAGTTTGTCTTTGATCTTCAAAGCTTTGTAGTTGCAGCAATCCAAGTCTTCAATGGAGGGTTTGAGGCTAGTGTATGAGTATATGAGAGTGTATGAGTGTATAGGAGGCTAGGGTTTGTGTATGAAGGCTAGGGTTTAGGAAAACCTAAGGAGGCTAGGGTTTGGGAAAACCTAAGGAGACTAGGATTTAGAGAGGCTACGAGCTCTGTATATTAAAAAGTAGGGTTTTTAGACTAAGTTTGCAGACCTCTTTCACGCTAGAGGACGCTCTGTATTTATAGACAAAGGAATGACCTGGCGCCTGTTGCAGTGGCGCCAGGCAAAATTTCCTCTTGGCGCCACTAGGAGTGGCGCTAGGCCATTTTTTGGCTTAGCGCCACTAGTAGTGGCGCCAGCAAGTTAGAAAAGTTTGTTAAGTTGGCAAGCAACGTATCTTGAGAAGATTTAGGCGCTTGTACTAGTGACTACCATGCAATTTTTAGCCTAGCTTCACTAAGAGTGACTCCGAAAAGTCCGGGAATGCTTCAAAGGGGGCAGGAATGACCCGAAAGGCTGGAAAAGGACAGGAACACTTAAAATAGTGTCCCAGAGGTAGTAGACTTGAAAAAGGATGGCAAGATTTGTCGAAAGGGTTGACCGGGCCATCAGGGGCAAAACGGTCAGCTGGGCCAGAAAGTTGTCGGGACAAACTCATAATGTCCTAGAAGAAGACTCGAGATTTAGAAACATTATTTAGAATTTTCCCAAAGGCTACTGGCTTGATACCCAGAGCCGGTGTGGTCGGAAAAGGCACCCGGCCCACTATGGGCAAAACAGTCATTTTCCACTCGGTTTATCGGAACTGACTCGGAATGATCCAAAAAGATAATAGAAGGTTGAGAACACTATAAGAAGCATTCTTGGGAGGTTACCGGTTTGATACCCAGAGCCGGTGTGGTCCCCGGGGCGTTCGGATACCTAGGGATAAAATGGTCATCTTGACTGAAAAGCCTCAGAATTGGCCCGAAACTGACTAGAAGGCACCTAATTATACTAGATTTCCTTTAAGACAATCTTGGAAGGGTGGACTTACCATTCTGAGGACTTAGGTGTGTTCTCGAGAAACATGCAAAAAAATGGCCCTAGGGGCAGTTTGGTCATTTTTTACCAAAGTGGGCTAGCAGGCACCAGTGTTGACCTGGGTTTTGAGTGTTTCCGCCACTCTGACAGTGGTCTCGTGATATAAGGATTTGTTGGCAATTCCCTATATCGACCTGTTTGCGAGTATTTTCGCTACTCTGACGGTTGCGATATTTACGAGTACTTCCGCTACTCTGACGGTTCGCAATCATTCTCGAGACTGCTTGATCTCGGGAAGCTGCTAAAGGGACTTAGTGCCTGAGAAGTCAACTTTCTTGGAAGGCGTGCCAAAACGAACATTTCTGCGTTGGCGGGCTAGCAGGCGCCAAAGGTGGACCGTTCTACCATCTAGGAGACATGGGGTCTCATCCCGGTCAATAGGTTTAAAGGGACTTACCGTTCTGGAGAAACTTTCTTCGAAAAATGTGCCGGATTTGGAATTAGAAAGGGGACTTACCGTCTTTGAAAGACGTGCCTAATTTGGAATTGGAAAGGGGACTTACCGTCTTCGGAAAGACGTGCCTGATTTGGAATTGAACCGAATAATGCCCCCTAAGGGCATTTTGGTCATTTTGCCTCTATTTGGGCCTAGTGGGCTCGCGAAGCGATGGATAGATGGGATTAGACTTAGAGAGTTGATTTGACTCAGAATATGTCCACATTGACTTGAATACAAGTCTAGACGGATTGTAGACCGCCGAGTGGTCAAAAATGAGATTCTTACAACCCCCACTCTTCTCTTCTCCCTCCTAGCCCACTTAGGCTATTCTCTATTTTAAACCCCCATCTTTTACACCTCTTTCTTGTATGCTTGAAACAAGAAAGCTTCTAGTTCATGCCTAAAAGAAAGTTAGTGAGGGCCGACGTGTAGTGAGATCTCTCACTAGCCTACTTTAAGATGGTATGACTTTGGGGCACCTTGCAATTTGGTGTGGCCTATTGGCCTTGTATGAATTCATGACCCCTTTACATATGGTTACCATGATCATATATTGCATGCTTGGCCTCATTTTCATGTCCATCATCATTTTGTAAAAATTTTTACTATCTTCATTTTTATGTCATCTTCAAATTCCATATCCAAGTGTTTTCCTAGAAATAGTTCTAAGAGTTGGTTCCTTGAAGCCTAAGTCAATTTCCATATCTTAGAAAACCCTCTTTAAGCCCTTTGACTTCATTTTGCACCCTTGTGTTCCTTTCCATTTCATGTGACATAAAATTGGTTTTCAAACTCTTCTCTTTTATGTTGATTTTGTAAAATCCACTCTCTTGAATCTTGTGGTTAAAATGGTCCCTTGGAAGCCTCTCTTGAGTGGTTTTCTCATTATCTTGACCATATGAACCCTAGTTCATTAGAATGGGTTTCTACACTCCAAAAAATGGTTTTCAAAACAATCACCTTCAGGAACGGTTCTCAAATTTCATTCTCTTTAGTTTGCATGGAAATAATTTCTTTAACCACTATTTTTACCTTTATTTTTGGAAGTTTTGCTCTCTTGAATATTGTGGTTGGAATGGTCCCATGAAGTTCTCTTTGGAGTGATTTCCTTCAAATCAACCATATGAACCCTTATTCTTTAGAGTGGTTTTCAAAATCTTAAAAGTGGTTTTCCAAAACCTCCTTTCCCAATTAATTTTTGAAGGTTCATTCTCTTTAATTTTCAAGTCTTCAAAACTATCTATTCAATGTTGATTTTCACAAGTTCTACTCTCTTAAGTTAGTGGGTGAAATGGATCTAAGGCAACCCTCTCTTAAGTGATTTCCAAATACCAACCATAGGATCCCAACACTCACTTGAGTGGATTTCATAAAATGGTTTTCAAAACACACTTTCAAGTTTCATGCATAAAACCACCTTTCCAAAACCACTAGGTCCAAACCCTAGTTCAAAACCATCTTTCCAAAACCATTATGTCCAAACCCTAGTTCAAAACCACCTCTTAAAACCACTTTCCAGCCCTAGGTTAACTTGACCCTAGTTATCCAACCTTAGGTTAACCTAACCCAAGTTAGGTCACCTTAACTCTGGGTTAACTTAACCTTAGTTAGTTAACCCTAGGTCACCTTAACCCTAGGTTAACTTGACCCTAGTTGTCCAACCTTAGTTCAACCAAACCATAGGTCACCTTAACCTAAGGTTAACCTAACCCTAATTAGTTAACCGTAGGTCACCTTAACCCTAGGTTAACTAACCATAGTTAGTTAACCCTAGGTCACTTTAACCTTAGTTGTCCAACCATAGTTCAACCAAACCCTAGGTTGACCTAACTTTCATTAGTTAACCCTAGGTCACCTTAACCCTAGGCTAACTTGACCTTAGTTGGTTAACCCTCGGTCAACCTAACCCTAGTTCGACCTAACCTTTGTCAGTTAACCCTAGGCCAACCCAACCTAGGTTAGTAAGCTTCAAGGCTCCAATTCAGAGACCCATTTTTAAATAATCTTTCAAAAACCATTTCCATAACACATTTTCAACGACATCCTACTCCCTTGAGATTTCAAAAATCAACCCCAAAACCATTTTCAAATATCCTTACACTCTATATTCAAAAATGCCTCCAAGAAGTTTTCTTAAACTTGTTTTAACTAAAATGGCCAGACACTTAACATTTCAAAAAAAAAAAAAGTACTATTTTAAAAAATGTTTTCCAAAACTCACAACCCCGAAAGGTCCTTAACCCTGTATGATTAAGGATTACAAGGGAACGTGATACATTAAGTACAACCTTCAAGGTTGTCCATACTAGGGTTCTAAAAACCCTAAGTGTTTTCAAAAGCTCTTTCAAAAATAATTTTCAAACATCACATTCTTGAAGCAATTCTAATCCTTCCATGGTTATGATTTTTAAAGTGTAAGTGAGACATTCAAGAAGGGTTCTATAACCCTAAAGTTCTAAAAAACCGAAGGAAAGTCTGTAACCTCTTTTTCCAAACATGTTTTTCAAAACTTATAGTCCCAAAGGAGTTTAGTCTTCTCAATGACTAACCTCATAAGGGGATGAAACATTAAGCATGCCTTTCTTAAAGTATTCAAAAACTACTTTTAAAAGCTTTTTGAAGACAAGTTCACAAGAGCATTTCTAATCCAAATTCTACCTCCAAAATTTTCAAAACAAGACTTCAAAACTCCCTTGAGTTTTTCCAAGACACCCTTGAGTTGTTTCAAAAACATTTCAAACTCCCTTGTGTTAATTCTAAAAACATTTTAAATCATCTTCAATCCCAACTTTAAAAACACTTCAAAACATCTCAAGTCATATTTCAAAGGCATTTCTCTAAACTCTTAAGTTCTCTTTATCAAAAGACCTCAAAGTGTCTTCAAAACTTTCCAATGGCCTTCATGTGCCTCTTTTTTATCGGGCCCTTGCCCGAACTATGAATGACCAGATTTTTGCTAAATGAGATACGTAGGTAACCTAAAATGGTGCGGTCATAACTTCTATTTCAACTTAAGTTTCCTTTTCAAAAGTTTCTATCAATTCAAGATTTCTTTCTCAAATCCCTTCAAAACTTCCATATTTTCAAACAACTTTTCAAAAACATGCATCATGCATCATGCATCCAAAAAGTGATAACCAAACCCTATTTTTAAAACTCTAAAGTGGATAAAAGTGGACAATTAGTAACTGGTGATTCAAGTGAGTAAACTAAGAGTGATTAGACATGTAGGGACCAAAAGGGCGGGGTAGGATGATGATCTTAGGATATCTTCCTTACACGTAACCAACCCCCGAACCATAAATTTCTATTTTAAAGACCAAAATCGGAGTCATATTTTTAAAAGAGCTCTCAAAAGATTATTAAGACCTCTTTTTCAAAAACCTTCTTAAAAATGACATTTTCAAAACCTTTTCAAAAATCTAAGTTTACTCTTCGAATGACACTTAATTTTAGGTGACCTAACACATCTTTAATTATGTTAGGTGGTGACTCCAAACATTTTTCAAAAAGCCCTAAAATCAAATCAAGTTTTCAATTTCAAACCTAGTCGCACTTGTCCTTCTAGGAGGATGAATTCTAACGAGAGAGCACTGTGCTTTTTACCGAGCCGAAAGGACTTAGTTAAAAAATCGGGGCACGATAACTTTAATGACAAACTTAATGCAAGATAGAATGATTGAATATAAATATAATACAAGCATGACATGTTCTTGAAAACAGTTTTGTAAAGTTTGATTTTGAAAATTTTGAAGTGGACAAAATCGAACATATTAATTAAAGATTTTAGATAAATGAAGGGTGAAAAGACATGATAATGGCCTAACCCTCTAAGCTTCCCCAACAGAGTCACCAGCTGTCGTGCCTTGATTTTTGCACTCGAGAAAACACACACAAGTGAGAAAAACATAGTACTCTCTCTTTAAAACTCATCCTCCTAGAAGAGTGAGTGCGACTAGGCTTGAATTAGAAATTGATTTGAATAAGGGCTTTTAAAAAAGATTTGGAGTCGCCACCTAACTTTGTTAAGGTGAGTTAAATCACTTAAAACTAATGTAATCCAAAGATTAAACTTATGATTTTTGAAAAAGGTTTTGGAAAACTTCCTTAAGATAGGGATTTGAAAGAAAACAGGTTGTTTGGTGACCTTTGGAAATATTTAAACCCCTTTTTGAAAATAACGCCATTTTTGGTTTTTGAAAACAGTGATTCTAGGTTCAAAGGTTGGTTACGTATAGGGAAGATGCACTAGGCTATCACCCTATCCCGCCCTTGCAATACCTACATGTCTATTCACCCTAAGTTCACTCATTTAGAATCTTCGATTAACAAATGTCCAATACTATCTCCTTTGAAAAGAATTTGGAAAGAAGTTTGATATGATGCATGACATGCAAGTACAAGAAAAAGATTTGATTTTGAAAATAGATTTGAAGAAATTTGAAAAAAGGTTATGGAATTAGAAATTTGAAAAAAGTTGTAGAATTGAAAACTTGAAAAGAGTTGTGACCGCACCTATAAGGGTTGCCTACGTATCCCTTTACTGGGAATTAGGTCAGTCGTAGTTCGGACTCGGGGTCCGATTGAAAATAGACATTTTGGGATCTTTGAAAAGTTTGATTTGAAAATGTTTTGATTTGAACTTTGATTTGAAGATTTGAAATTGATTTTAGATTTAAAATTGAACCTGGAATTGACTTTGACTTGAAATTGATTTTAATTGGAAAAGATTGAACTTTGAACGAGAACTTGGACTTGATTTGTAAAGATTGAGTTGAGCTTTGAAAATATCTTGACATAGATTGAAGTTTAAAAACCATCTTGGTTTAGAAAAAAGTTTTAAAGAAGAGTTAAAGCTTCCTAACTTTAGGATTAGGGTTGAACTAGGGTTTAAACATCCTAAGACTTAGATAACCTATGGTTGAAGCATGTACTTGAATTGGAAAGATTTGATTTGATATTGAAAAGTTTGATTAAGGAAAATTTTGATTTTAGGAAACTTAGAATTAGGAACGATGGGATTTAGAAAGGATTTGATTTGATTTAGAAATACTTGACTTGGAATGGTTGGAAAATATTTGATTTGAAAGAATTTAGAAAGATAGGGTTTAGGAAAAATTGGACTTTTAAAAGTTTTGAATTAGGAATGTTTCAAAATAGAAAAATTCTATTTTAAGAAAGCTTCATTTTAAGAAAGTGTCATTTTAGGAAAGTTTTCATTTTAGGAAAGTATTGATTTTGGAAAGATTTGAATTTGGAAAGCTTTGAACTTAGAAACATGTAAACTTTGGAAAGATTTAGAAGTTTGAATTTAGGAAAGGTTTGAAAGTTTGAAATTAAAAAAGATTTGAAAGTTTGAAATTAGAAAATTTTTGAAATTTGGAAAGATTTGATAGTTGAGTTTAGAAAGTTGAGTTAAAGAAGACTTGGAAGTTTTGAAATTAAGAAAGGTTTGAAAGTTTGAATTTAAGAAGGATTAAAATTAGGAAAGATTTGAAAATTTGAAATTTAGAAAGTTGAGATTTGGAAAGGTTTGAAATTAGGAAAGAATGAAATTAGAAAAGATTGAAATTAGGAAATATTTGATTTCTATTTCCTAAAGTTGAAGATTGAATTTTATTTCCTAAAATAGATAATTTGATTTTGTTTCCAAAATTGGGAGATTGGATTTGGTTTCTTAAATTGGAAGATTGGATTTCACATGGAATCGGAAAGGTTGAGTTTTGAAAATCTTTGATTTGGAAATCTGTGATTTTAGGCAAAATAGAAAATCATGATTTTAAGAAATGATATTTTGAATGCAAGTCTTGAAAAAAAACTTTGACGCAAGTTTGAAAACAACTTTTAAAGCAATTTTGAATGGATGTATGAATAGGACATGCACAATACAATATGGTTGTGAACATACAAGGCTAGGCTTCACCACATAATCAAGGGGCCGAACCCACACCATCAAAAGTTAAACTAGAAGAAAGCTCACAGCACGGTGACTTTCAACAATCCTTCCTAGGCATGAATCAGGGAATCCCTTGTTTCAAACATGAAAGAAGAGGGGGTAGAAAATATGAACTAAAATAGAAGAAATCCCAAGTAGGTTAGGGGGGAGAAGAGAGAGGGGGAATTATATAAAAATAAATAGAAAACCAACCTCGTATTCTTTTTGCTTTGATTGTTTGGTTTGGTTTGGTTTGCTTTACTTGAACATTGAGAGTTTTGAAGTTGTAGCACTTAAGTCTTCAATAGATATTTGGAGGCTTGTGTTTGAGTGTATAAGATGTATGGAGGTCGGGGTTTGAGAGCATGGAGGCTAGGGCTTGAAGAGGCTTGAGAGAATTAGGGTTTGGATAGACTTAGAGCTCTGTTTTCAGAGAGAAATAGTTTTTGGACTGAGTTTGTAGACCCTTTTTATGCAGGGGGAGGGTCTATATTTATAGGCAATCAAAACAACTTTGGCACCTGTTACAATGGTGCCAAGACAAACTTTACACTAGCGCCACTAAGAGTGGCGCCAGGTCATTTATTGGCTTAGTAGTGGCGCCAGCCGCTTAGGAAAGTTATAAGGCAGCAAGAAATGTATCTTTTCACCATTGGGATGCAAAGTAAAAGATTTGGGTAACTATCCTAGTGACTACCATACAATTTTTGGCCTAGCTCTACTAAGAATGACTCTAGAAGGTCCGGGAATGATCCGGAAGGTTCTGAGTAACTAGACTCAACTGGGAATGTTTAGGAACCCTCAACAGAGTGTTCCAGAGGTAAGTAGCTTGAGAAATAATGCTAGAATAGTTAAAAAGGTTGATCGGCTTGCTAGGGGCAAAACAGTCAATTGAATTGGAAAAACACCGGAATGGACTCAGAGTAACCCATGAGGAGGCTTAAAGGTTAGAAACATTATCGAGAATGTTCTAAAAGGGTTGTTGGTTTGATACCCAGAGCCGGTGTGATTTGAAAAAGGCCACTAGCCCATTAGGGGCAAAATGGTCATTTTGCACCGGTCTTGCCAGAATAGACTCGGAATGACCTGGAAAGGTGTTGGAAAGTTGAGAATACTATTACAAACATACTCGGGAGGTTACCAGTTTGATACACAAAGCTGGTGTGGTTCTTGGAGACAATCGAATGCCTAGGGGCAAAAAGGTTATTTTGACCGGATGGTCCCGAAATTGATCTGGAACCGACTGGAAGGCATTTAAATATACTAGATTGTCTTTGGGACAATCTTGGAAAGGTAGAGTTACCGCTTTGAGAATTTAAATACTTTCTCAAGAAGCGTGTTGGAAAGGCCCAACGGGCAGTTTGGGCATTTTTTACCAGAGTGGGCTAGGAAGCACTGGTGTTGACCTGAGTTTTAAGTGTTTTTTTCACTCTGACGGTATGTGAAGAGTTGGTTTCCAATGGTATCCCCTTCTTCGGTAAACGTGTTACTGCCAAGAGGTGTGTTCGATCCCATGACATAGGGGTTTTGTTGGTATTTTCCAATGTCAACATGTTTGCGAGTGTTTCTGCCACCCTGACGGTTGAGATATTTGTGAGTGTTTCTGTCACTCTAACGGTGTGCGTTCATTCTGAAAACTGTCTAATCTTAGGAAGCTGCTAAATGGTCTTATCATATGCTGGACCAACTTTCACGAAAGACGCGCCGAATAACAAATATTCTACTTGGCGGGGCTAGTAGGCGCCATAAGTGAACCGTTTGTTGCGTGGAGGCCTGGAGGGCCAAGTCCAGCATCTTGCCACGTGCACGCAGTCAAGACGTGGCACTGGCTGCTGTGAAGGTATAAGGAAATAAAGTTATGCCTTCACTAACAACAATTGCTTTTGGTACAGTGGTAAGTGCTTGATCCTGAAAACTGGTACTAGAATAGTGTCGCCCCCAGATTTTTCGTACTCGAGGAATACTCACACAAGCGGGAAAAATGTTGTACTCTCTCGTTAGAACTCACCCTCCTAGAAGAATGAGTGCGACTAGGTTTGAATTGAAAATTTGGTTTGAATAAAGGGTTTTTGAAAAAGATTCGGAGTCGCCACCTAACTTGATTAAAGTGAGTTAGGTCACCTAAAAACTAAGAATAATCCGAAGACTACACTTAGGGTTTTTGGAAAATGATTTTGAAAAACATCCTCAAGAGAGGGTTTTTTTAGGAAAACAGGTTGTTTGGCAACCTTTGGAAAACATTTAGCCCCTTTTGAAAAATAACCCCTTTTTGGTCTTTGAAATCAGTGATCCCAGGTTCGGAGGTTGGTTACGTGTAGGGAAGACGCACTAAGCTATCACCCTACCCCGCCCTTTCGGTACCTACATGTCAATCTACCCTAGATTCACCTATGAGAGTCTTTAATTAACCCATATCCAATCCTATCCACTTTGGAAAATGAGGTTTAAAAAAAAAACTAACATGATACATGATATGCAAGTGCAAAATAAGAGAGCAATTGAAAAATAGATTTGGAAAGAGGTTGATTTGAAATTGATTTGATTTGAAAATAGATTTGAAATTGGAAAGATTTGAAAATTGAAAGTAGAAATTTGAAAATAGAAATTTTGAAATTGGAATTTTGAAAATAGATTGGAATTTGAGATTTGAAAATATAGAGAGCGCACCCATGAGGGTGGAATTGAAAGTTTGAAAAGTATTGTGACCGCATCTATGAAGGTTGCCTACGTATCCCTTTGGGGAAATCAGGTCAGTCGTAGTTCGGACCAGAGTCCGATTGAAAAGAGATTGATTTGAAGAGAGAGAGATTGGATTGGAAGAAAGAAATTGAATTGAAAATTGGATTTGATTTGAGATTAGAAGAGGAGATTGGAAATTGAAATTGAGAAGATTGGGCTTTGATTTGAAGAGATAGATTTGGACTTGCTTTGGAAAGATTGATTTTGGAAAGACTTGGTTTTGAAAAGGTGGAGGTTTAGGAAACCTAAACTTAGGAAAGATAGGAGACCTAGGAAAGACTCAAGAGTTTAAGAAAGATTGAATTTAGGAAAGGTTCGAATTAGGAAAGGTCCGATTTAGGAAAGTTTCCAATTAAGAAAGTTTCATTTTTGGAAAGTTTTGAATTAGGAAAGTTTTAGGTTTAAGAAAGTTTTCAACTTTAGGAAAGTTTTGAAATGGGAAAGTATTGAATTTAGAAATGTTTTGAATTAAGAAAAGTTTAGTTTGAGAAATGTTTAGAATTTGGAAAGTTTCAAATTAAGAAAGTTTTGAATTTTGGAATGTTTGAAAAAGGGAATTTTGAATTTGGAAAGTTTTGAAAACAAGGAAGTTTTGAAAATAAGAAAGTTTTGTTTTGGGAAAGGTTTGAAAAAGGAAAGTTTTCAGTTTAGGAAATGTTTGAATTAAGAAAGTTTTGAGTTTAGAAAAGTCTTAGATTTGGAAAGATGTTGAAGTTTTGGAAAGTTTAGGATTTTGGAGAGATTTAGGTTTAGAAAGATTTAACTTGAGAAAGTTTCAAATTTAGAAAGTTTTGAATTTGGAAAGATTTGAAATTTAGAAAGTTTAAGATTTAGAAAGTTTTAGAATTTTAGAAAATCTTGAGATTAGGAAAGGTTTGAGTTTAGGAAGAGTTTGAAAACTTAGATTTGAAAAGTTAAGATTTGAAAGGAGGGTAGAATTAGAAAAGGGTTGAATTAGGAAAGATTTTTATGTTCAAGTTTTGGAAACTTAAAATTTAGGAAAGTGGAGGATTAGGATGGATTTGAATTAGGAAAGATTTGGATTTTGAAACTTAAGGAAAGATTTGAAGGTTAGGTTTAGGAAACTTATAATTTAGGAAGGTAGGAAATTAGGAAGGAGTTGGATTAGAAAAGGATTGGATTTTATTTCCAAAAACGGAGGATTGGATCTAGTTTCCTAAGCTGGAAGATTTGATTTAGCTTCCTAAAGAGAATATAGGATTTGGCTAGAATTTGGAAAGAGAGATTCTAGAAACCCTAGATTTGAAAAATTATAGTTTTGACGTAGAAAAGAGGCTTTGGAAATATGTATAGTTTGGATGTGAAAATAAGAGGTTTTGGAAACCTAGGTTTGGGGCAAAGTTTGAAAACCATGTTTTTTGAAAGAAAATTAGGGTTTCCTAATTGTGAGTTCTAGGGCTTGACTTGGGCTCTAAGGAAAGAGTTTTTGGAAAGTGCGTCTTTGGAAACGAAGGTTTTTCTAGAAGGGAAATCCTAAGGAGGAGTTTTTGGTAAGTGAATTTAGAAAGAGAGTTTTTGGAAAGATTTTTGAAAAGAGGGAGTTTTTGGAAAGTGTGTTTTTGGAAACATAGATTTTAGAAGGAAAATCCCAGAGAAGAAATTTCTAGAAGGAGGATTTTGGAAAGTGAGTTTTTTAGAAAGGTTTTTGGAGAGATTTTTTAGGAAGGTGAATCTAGGGAGTGCTTTTAGAAACTGAATTTTGAGGAGAAGGAGTTTTTAGAAAGGAGTGGAAGAAGGGAGTTTTAAAAAATAGATTTTGGAAGGGAGTTTTTGAAAACAATTTTGAAGAGGAGAGTTTTAGGAAAGTATGTTGAAAAAGAGAGATTTTTAGGAAGAGATTTTTGAAGAGAGAGAGTTTTTCGGAAAGTATGAAAACGTCTCACTTTCCTAAAGTGATTCTAACCATAAGAGGGCTAGAACCACTTTAAGAAAGTGGTTTTGGAAAACAATAAGATTTGAAAATATAGACCAAAAAGGTCACTTTTAATGTAACACTTTCCTAAAGCAACCCTAGCCATGGAAAGGCTAGAATCACCCTAGAATTGTGGTTTTGAAAACAAATTTTTGAAAAAGAGATTTTGATGCGATTTTGAAAACAAGTTTGAAAACGTTTTGAAAAACAACTTTGAAAACGGTTTTTAGAAGATGCAAGACTATGATATGCACAATGCAATTTGGGGTCGTGAACATACAAGGCTAAGGCTTCACCACATAATCAAGGGGGTTGGACCCACGTGGTCTTTGGTTAGACTAGAAGAAAGCCCCCGGCACGGTGACTCTCCAATAGCCCAATCCTACACATGGACCGGGAATCCACTTGTTTCAAGCATGCAAGGAAAGGGGGGGGGGGAAAGAGATGTGGGATTAAAATAGAGAAAACCCAAGTGGGTTAGGAGAGAGAAGAGAGAGGGGGGAAGTGCGGAAATTTAAATAGGGAGCCTACCGTATGTCTTGTTTATTTTGCGCGCCATGCTGTCTTCAATCTCCGGTCTTCGTCTTGATCTTCTTCTTCAACCTTCAAGAGTTGTCTTCAAGCTTCGAATTGCAGCTCTTCAACTCTTCAAAGGATGGTTAAAGGCTATTGTATGAGTGTATGGGAGTGTGTAGGAGTGTATAGGAGGCTAGGGTTTGTGTATGGTGGCTAGGGTTTGGGAAACCTAAGGAAACTAGGGTTTTGGAGGTGCTCGAGCTTTGTATATCGAAATATAGGATTTTAGGTTAAGTTTGCAGACCCCTTTCACGTTGAATGAGGCTCTGTATTTATAGAGGTTGGACAATACTGGCGCCTGTTGCAGTGGCGCCAGGCCAAATTTTACACTGGCAAGCAACGTATCTTTGACTAGATTTGGGCGCCTGTACTAGTGACTACCATGCAATTTTTAGCCTGGCTTCACTATGAGTGATTCTGGAAAGTTTGGGAATGATTTGAAGGAGCCGGGAATGACCCGGAAAGTCAAAAAGGAGCAGGAACACTTAAAATAGTGTCCTGGAGGTATTTGACTTGGAAAGTGAGGACAAGGCGGGTCGGAAAGGTTGATCGGGCCTTTAGGGGCAAAACGGTCAATCGGACCGGGAAACTACCGGGACAGACTCGGACTGTCCCGGAAGAAGACTTGGGATCTGGAAACATTATTTAGAATGTTCCCAAAGGTTTCCAATTTGATTCCCAGAGCCGGCGTGGTCGGAAAAGGAGACCGGCCCACCAGGGGCAAAACGGTTATTTTGTACCGGGTTTGCCGGAACTAACTCAGAATGATCTGAAAAGGTAAAGGGAGGTAGAGAATACTATAAAAATTAGTCTCAAGAGGTTACCGGTTTGATACCCAAAGCCGGTGTGGTCGAAAGAGTAGACCGGCCCACTAGGGGCAAAACGGTCATTTTGCACCGGGTTGGCCGGAACTGACTCAGAATCATCCGGAAAGATAAAGGAAGGTTGAGAGTACTATAAAAAGCAATCTCAGAGGGTTACCGGTTTGATACCCAGAGCCAGTGTGGTTGAAAAAGGAGACCGGTCCACCAAGGGCAAAACGGTCATTTAGCTTCAAGTGGGCCCTATGGACCCGAGAAGCGACTGGTGGACTAAATTCAAGTTTAAAAGGCAAGCTTGGAGTCTAAATATGCATGTGATGTGTGAACGTGAGCTTGGTCAGTTCGAAGATTGCCGAGCGAGCAAAAATGGGGTGCTTACAAATAGGTCACAGGTTCAACTCCCCTGGGCGGAGGCTTGACGGGCCAAGTTCAGCATCCTGCCGTATGTGCGCAGTCGAGACATGGCGTTGGCTGCTGTGAAAGTATAAGGAAATAAAGTTGCGCCTTCATTAACAATAATTGCTTTTGGTGCAGTGATAAAAGCTTGATCCTGAAAACATATTGTTGACTTCATGCCTTGATTTTGATGATAACAAAACTTGGTTTAATGATTTAAGGATTCTACTTAGTGTGCAGATTAAATATTAATTAGATTTCAATTAGATTATGACTTGGAGCCTACCATTATGAAGAATTTGTGATGCAAATATTAGAATGAAGGATGATAAGCATGATGAGATGACACATTCAATAAAGTTGATCTTATAAGAGAATGAAGGAATTTCAAGATAATGGATGTCAAGGAACGAGATTCAAAATGCTCAAAGCCTTAAATAAATAGAAGAAGCCATATCTATTGAAGATTCCTCAAAGATTAGTTGAAATACAAAGATCTTAAGTCTTGGAAGCTCTATTGAAGATCTTGAAGAAAACTTAGATCAATAGATGAAGTAATAGTGATTAAAGAGCTTTACAAGTAATCAAAATGAAGTTAATTCATCTAGAAGGGATTGAATATATTCTTGAAGTCATCAAGCTTTGAAGAAGTATTTGCAAGCCTTAAAAAGCTTATTTGGATGACCCTTAAAGAACTTGAAGGCAATGGAGAAGATTGGACAAAATCTGTAAAAGTGAAGTTTTCTGATAAAAAAAGTCGACCCCTCAAGGTTTAAGGGTCGACTCATTCAGACAGAGCCTAAAAATTTTGAAGACTGCTCAAAAGAGTCGACCCCTCACTCCTCAAGAGTCGACTCATTGGGATAGAGAGTTGAGTTTGTAGATTCAGACCAAAAGAGTCGACTCCTACCAATCATGAGTCAGCCCCTTAAGGCAAAATACTGAAGCAAATTCTAAAAAGAGTCGACCCTTTGTAAAAAGAGTCGACTCTCTAACAGCAATGGCTCTATTTTTTAACGTTATACTCCGTCATTCTTACATCAAATGGTCTTCCATCGACTACCAACGGCTAGAATCAATCCATGGCTACAAATACAAGATCCCCACAGCTTCTAAATAGAAGAAAGAATGATCATACCTGCTACATCAAGAGCTTGAAGCTAAAAAAATTTTGTGCCCTAACTGCTACATCTTTTTGCTGAGTGTTTTAGGTTATCCACTGAGCTGTATGTGTTCATCTACTTATGAGGAGAGTTATCCTTTGTATAACCTTTATTCATTTAACTTGGGTGGGTTTGTAAACCTGTGAGTTTAAGTGTTCTTGGGTAAAAACACTTGTAAGTTTGAGTGAAACTTGGACAAAATCACTTGTAAGTTTATTTGCATCATTTATTTGCTTGATTTATAATTTGATAAATTATTGTTAAAGTACTTAAATTGTTTTTAGTTACATTATTGATATATATTTTGTAAAACCTAATTCACCCCCCCTCCCTCTTGGGTTGTCTTATTGGGCCAACACTGTTCTACTACCTCAGGAACTTGGGTTCCATCTCGATCAATAGGTTTGAAGGGACCTATCATTCTGAGGAGTTTTCTCAATAAACGTGTCAGATTGGATGGACTTACTGTCTGATGGATCAGCTTTCTTGAAAGATGTGCCGATTTGAGTTTAATTGGTCTGGACTGGAACTGGAACTAGAATTGAGGTTGAAATAGGGACTTACCATCTTTAGAAAGACGTGCCAATTGGAATTGGACCGAGCAATGCCCTAAGGGTATCTTGGTTATTTTGCCTCTATTGGGCCTGACGAGCCCGTGAAGCAATTGATTGACTGGATTGAGTCTAGAAAACTGGTTTGAACTTGAATGTGTCTGTGTCGGTTTGCATGTGAGTCTGATAGAGCTAGAGATTGTCGAAAGAGCAAAAATGGGGTGCTTACAATGTTTTTATATCCAAACCTCTGGTAGAGATCTAAGGCTCTTAATCTTAATTTGGAATGGATTGTAATTAAAATCTTGATCCATTTGAAAACTTAGACTTTTAATTGTGTTTGTAATAATTTTTGTCTTGACAAAGCAACCAGTATATGCAAATCGATGGTGAGGATCTTCGATAATAATTTAATAAGTATCTAGCTGGAACATTTGAAAACATTTGCCATTAATTATGTTTGTTACACTTATGCTCTAACAAAGCATTACCTAGTGTTTATGAGTCAATGTTGAGGGTTCATGATTTTGACATAATATTCTAATATTTGATTATCATTGAATATTCCTGATTGTTGGTTTATGACGCCTAAGGGGGCCAAACAATTGACAAATAGTAAACCTGTATTAATCAACCCCAAGAAAGTCACGTGATCGAATCAATTGAATCAAAGGCCATTTTTAATATGTTTATTTTGCAATCTAATTTAACAATCATCAAGCTGTCGTGCCCAGATTTTTCGCACTCGAGGAATACTCACATAAGCGTGAAAAATGCTGTACTTTCTCGTTAGAACTCACCCTCCTAGAAGAATAAGTGCGACTAGGTTTGAATTGAAAATCTGATTTGAATAAAGGGCTTTGGGAAAAAGATTTGGAGTCACCACCTAACTTGATTAAGGTGAGTTAGGTCACCTAAAAACTAAAAATAATCCAAAGACTATAATTAGGGTTTTTGGAAAACGATTTTGAAAATATCTCCTCAAGAGAGAGTTTTTAAGAAAACAGGTTGTTTGGCAACCTTTAGAAAATATTTATATCTTTTTAAAAAATAACTCCATTTTGGTCTTTCAAAAACAGTGATCTAGGTTTGGAGGTTGGTTACGTGTAGGGAAGACGCACTAAGCCATCACCCTACTCCGCCCTTTCGGTACCTACATCTCAATTTACCCTAGATTCACCTATGAGAATCTTTAACTAACTATTGTTCAATCCTGTTCACTTTGAAAAACAATGTTTAAAAATAAACTAACATGATGCATGATATGCAAGTGCAATAGAAGAGAGTTGATTTAGAAATAGATTTGAAAAGAGATTTGATTTGATTTGAAAAGGAAGAGATAGAAGTTTGAATTTGGAAAGAAGATCCTGGGAATTGAAAATAGAGATTTGAAATTGGAAATTTGAAAATTGATTGGAAATTTGAAAAGATTGTAGAATTTGAGTTTTGAAAAATATGGAAATAGAAATTTGAAAAAAGTTGTGACCGCACCTATGAGGGTTGCCTACGTATCCTTTTGGAGGAATCAAGTCAGTCGTAGTTCGCACAAGAGTCCGATTGAAAATAGAATGTTTGATTTGAAAAAGGAGTTGAATTGGAAATTGAATTGGAAGATTTGAGAAATTGAACTATGATTGGAAGATTTGAAAAGATTTGATTTTGAAAGACTTGGTTTTAGGAAACCTAGACTTAGGAAAGAGAAGATTTAGAAAAGAAGGATTGGATTCGACTTAGAAAGATTTTGGAAAAGAATTGACTTGAAGATTGAACTTGGAAGATTTGGAAAGCTGGGAATCAGGAAAGATTCGGATTAGGAAAGTTCTGAATTAGGAAAGTGTCATTTTTGAAAAGTTTCGTTTTGGGAAAGTTTTTAATTAGGGAAGTTTTCAAGTTAAGAAAGTTTCGAAATTAGGAAAGTTTTGAATTAAGAAAGTTTCAACTTAGGAAAGTTTTGAATTAGGAAAGTTTCAACTTAGAAAAGTGTTGTTTTAGGAAAGGTTTTGAAATTAGGAAGTTTTGAAAGTTGGAAAGTTTTGAAAGTTGGAAAGTTTAGAATTTGGAAAGTTTTGAAATAGGAAAGTTTCAATTTAAGAAAGTCTTGATTTAAGAAAATTTTGAGTTTAGAAAAGTTTTAGATTTGAAAAATTTTAGAGCTTTAGAAAATCCTGAGATTAGGAAAAGTTTAAATTTAAGAAAAGTTTGAAAACTTAGGTTAGGAGAGTTAAGATTTGGAAATGGGTAGAATTAGGAAAGAGTGGAGTTAGGAAGGATATGGAAATTGAGTTTTAAAATTTAGGAAAGATTTTTATGTTCAAATTTTGGAAACTTAAGGTTTAGGAAAGTGGAAGATTAGGAAGGAGTTGAATTAAGAAAGGTTTGGATTAGGAAGGGACTGGATTTTGTTTCTAAAAGAGAAAGTTTGATTTTGTTTCCAAAAACGGAGGATTGGATCTAATTTCCTAAACGGGAAGATTGGATTTAGGCAAAGATTTGGAAAAGGAAAGTTTCTAGAAACCCTAGACTTGAAAAACTGTAATTTTGACATAGAAAATAGGTTTTGGAAATATGTATAGCTTTGATGTAGAAAACAAAAGGTTTTGGAAACATATATTTTAAGGCAAGTTTGAAAACCATGTTTTTGGAAAGAAAATTAGGGTTTCTTATTTGTGAGTTCCAGGGCTTGACTTGGGCACCAAGAAAAAGGACTTTTGGAAAGTGCGTTTTTGGAAACACGTTTTTGGAAGGAAATCCTAGAGAGTAGTTTCTAGAGGGAAGATTTTGGAAAGAGAGTTTTTTAGAAGGATTTTTGGAAGATTGTTGAAGAGAGTTTTTAGGAAAGTGAATTTTGAGGAGAGTGTTTTGGAAAGGAGTTTGAAAAGAGAAGTTTTGGAAGGAGTTTTTGAAAACAACTTTGGAAATGAGAGTTTTAGAAAGTATGTTGAAAAAGAGATTTTTAGGAAGAGATTTTTGAAAAAAGAGTTTTTAGAAAATATAAAAACGTCTCACTTTCCTAAAGCGATTTTAGCCATAAAAGGCTAGAACCACTTTAAGAAAGTGGTTTTGAAAACAAGGAGTTGAAAATATACACCATACCGATCTCTTTAAATGTAACACTTTCCTAAAGTAATCCTAGCCATGGAAAGACTAGAATCACCCTAGGATTGTGATTTTGAAAACATGTTTTGAAATAAGAGATTTTGATGCAACTTTGAAAACAAGTTTAAAAACGATTTTGAAAACAACTTTGAAAACGATTTTTGGAAGATGCAAGACCATGATATGCACAATGCAATTTTGGGGTCGTGAACATACAAGGTTAAGGCTTCACCACATAATCAAGGGGGCCGAACCCACGTGGTCTCTGGTTAGACTAGAAGAAAGCCCCTAACACGGTGACTCACCAATAGCCCAATCCTACACATGGACCTGGAATCCCCTTGTTTAAAGCATGCAAAGAAAGGGGGGGAAAGAGATGGGGGATTAAAATAGAGAAAACCCAAGTGGGTAAGGAGAGAGAAGAGAGAGGGGGAAGTGTGGACCTTTAAATGGAGAACCTACCTTGTATCTTGTTTATTTTGTGCTCCTTGCTTTCTATGGTCTTCGTCTTGATCTTCGTCTTCAATCTTCAAGAGTGGCCTTCAATCTTCAAACTTCATATTGCAACTCTTCAAGTCTTCGAAGGAGGGTTGAAAGTTAGTGTATGAGTGTATGGGGGTGTGTATGAGTGTATGGTGGCTAGGGTTTGGAAAACCTAGGGAAGCTAGGGTTTAGGAGATGCTCGAGCTCTATATATCGAAATATAGGATTTTTAAACTGATTTTACGCATCCTTTTCACGTTGGAAGAGGCTATGTATTTATAGAGGTCAGACAGCACTGGCGCCTGTTGCAGCGGCGCTAGGCCAAACTTTACACTAGCGCTAGTAGGAGTGGCGCCAGGCCATTTTTTGGCTTGGCGCCACTAGTAGTGGCGCCAGCCATTTAGGAAATGTTTAAGGTCGGCAAGCAACGTATCTTTGACTAGATTTGGGCACCTGTACTGGTGACTACCATGCAATTTTTAGTCTGGCTTCACTAGGAGTGACTCCGGAAAGTCCGAGAAGGAGTTTGGAAGACCGGGAGTGACCCGCAAAGCCGGAAAATAGTAGGAATGCATAGAATAGTGTCCCGGAGGTATTTGACTAAAAAACTGAGGATAGAATGTGTTGGAAGGGTTGACCGGGCCGTTAGGGGTAAAATGGTCAATCGGGTTGGAAAGCTGCCGGGACAGACTTGGACTGTCCCGGAAGAAGACTTGGGATTTGGAAACATTATTTAGAATGTTCCAAAAGGATGCCAGTTTGATACCCATGTCGCACCCAGATTTTTCGCACTCGAAGAATACTCACCCAAGCGGGAAAAATGCTGTACTCTCTCGTTAGAACTCACCCTCCTAAAAGAATGAGTGCGACTAGGTTTGAATTGAAAATAGGTTTGAATAAAGGGTTTTTGAAAAAGATTCGGAGTCGCCACCTAACTTGATTAAGGTGAGTTAGGTCACCTAAAAACTAAGAATAATCCGAAGACTACACTTAGAGTTTTTGAAAAACAATTTTGAAAATATCTCCTCAAGAGAGGGTTTTAAGGAAAACAGGTTGTTTGGAAACCTTTTGAAAATATTTAGCCATTTTTTGAAAAATAACTCCTTTTTGGTCTTTGAAATCAGTGATCTAGGTTCGGAGGTTGGTTACGTGTAGGGAAGACGCACTAAGCTATCACCCTACCCCGCCCTTTCGGTACCTACATGTCAATCTACCCTAGATTCACCTATGAGAGTCTTCGACTAACTATTGGCCAATCCTATTCACTTTGAAAAATAATGTTTGAAAACTAACATGATGCATGATATGCAAGTGCAAGTTAAGAGAATTGAAAAATAGATTTGGAAATAAATTTGAAAAGAATTTGGTTTGAAAATAGATTTAAAAAGATGGAATTGAAATTGGAAAGTTTGAAAATTTGGAAATAGAAATTTTAAAATAGAAATTTTGAAATTGCAATTTTGAAAGTAGATTGGAATTTTGAGATTTGAAAAAGATTTTGGAAACCGCACCCATGAGGGTGGAATTGAAAGTTTGAAAAGTATTGTGACCGCACCTATGAAGGTTGCCTACGTATCCCTTGGGAGAATCAGGTCAATCGTAGTTCGGACCGGAGTCCGATTGAAAATAGAAGAGTGGATTGAAGAAGGAGCTTGAATTGGACATTGAATTTGATTTGAAATTAGAAAAGGAGATTTGAAATTGGAATTAAGAGGATTGGACTTGCTTTGGAAAGATTGATTTTGGAACGACTTGGTTTTGGAAAGATGGAGGTTTAGGAAACCTAGACTTTGGAAAGGTAGAAGATCTAGGGAAGACTTGAAAGATTGGACTTTTAGGAAAGGTTCGAATTAGGAAAGGTCCGATTTAGGAAAGTTTCATTTTTGGAAAGTTTTGAATTAGGAAAGTTTTAGGTTTAAGAAAGTTTTGAATTTAAAAAGAAATTGGAAAGTTTAGAAATTGGAAAGTTTCGAGTTTAGAAAGTTTTCGAAAAAGGAAAGGTTGTCAGATTAGGAAAGTTCCCAAATTAGGAAAGTTTTGAAAATTGGAAAGTTTTGAATTTAGAAATGTTTTGGGAAAGGGAAGTTTTGAATTTGGAAAGTTTTGAAAACAAGGAAGTTTTGAAAATAAGAAAGTTTCGTTTTGGGAAAGGTTTGAAAAAGGAAAGTCTTCAGTTTAGGAAATGCTTGAATTAAGAAAGTTTCAACTTAAGAAAAGTCTTAAATTAAGAAAGTTTTGAATTTAGAAAAGCCTTAGATTTAGGAAGATGTTGAAGTTTAAGAAAGTTTAGAATTTAGAAAGATTTGGGTTTAGAAAGATTTAAGTTAAGAAAGTTTTGATTTTAGAAAGATTTGAAATTTAGAAAGTTTAGGATTTAGAAAGTTTTAGAGTTTGAATTTTAGAAAGTCTTGAAATTAGGAAAGGCTTGAATTTAGGAAAGGTTTGAAAACTTAGGTTTAAGAAGTTAAAATTTGAAAAGATGGTAGAATTAGGAAAGGGTTGAATTAGGAAAGATTTGAAAGTTGAGTTTTAAAATTTAGGAAAGATTTTTATGTTCAAGTTTAGGAAACTTAAGATTTATGAAAGTGAAAGTTTAGGAAATATTTGAATTAGGAAAGATTTGGATTTGGAAGGGATTGGATTTGGTTTCTAAAAGAAAAGATTTGATTTTGTTTCCAAAAACGGAGGACGGGATCTAGTTTCCTAAATGGGGAGATTTGATTTGGTTTCCTAAAAGGAAAATAGGATTTGGCAAGGATTTGGAAAGGGAGATTCTAGAAACCCTAGAGTTGGAAAAATTGCAGTTTTGACGTAGAAAATAGGTTTTGGAAACATGTATAGTCTGGATGTGAAAACAAGAGATTTTGGAAACCTTGGTTTGGGGTAAAGTTTGAAAACCATGTTTTTGGAAAGAAAATTAGGGTTTCCTAATGGTGGGCTCTAAGGCTTGACTTGGGCTCTAAGAAAAGAGTTTTTTGGAAAGTGCGTTTTTGGAAATGAGGGTTTTCTAGAAGGGAATCCTAGGGAGGAGTTTTTGGAAAGTGAATTTGGAAAGAGAGTTTTTGGAAAGATTTTTGGAAAGAAGGAGTTTTTTGGAAAGTGTGTTTTTAGAAATGAAGATTTTAGAAGGAAAATCCTAGAGGGAAAATTTCTAGAAGGAAGATTTTAGAAAGAGAGTTTTTTAGAAAGGTTTTTAGAGAGAGTTTTTAGGAAAGTGAATCTAGGGAGTGTTTTTAGAAAGAGATTTTAAAGAGAGGGAGTTTTTGGAAAGGAGTTGAAAAAGGGAATTTTGAAAAATAGATTTTGGAAGGGAGTTTTTGAAAACAATTTTGGAGAGGAGAGTTTTAGGAAAGTATGTTGAAAAAGAGATTTTTAGGAAGAGATTTTTGAAGAGAGAGTTTTGGAAAGTATAAAAAAACATCTCACTTTCCTAAAGCAATTCTAGCCATAAGAGGGCTAGAACCACTTTAAGAAAGTGGTTTTGAAAACAAGGTTTGAAAATATAGACCAAAAGGTCACTTTTAATATAACACTTTCCTAAAGCAACCCTAGCCATGGAAAGGCTAGAATCACCCTAGAATTGTGGTTTTGAAAACAAGTTTTTGAAAAAGAGATTTTGATGCAATTTTGAAAACAAGTTTGAAAACAATTTTGAAAACAACTTTGAAAACGAATTTTGGAAGATGCATGATTATGATATGCACAATGCAATTTGGGGTCGTGAACATACAAGGCTAAGGCTTCACCACATAATCAAGGGGGCCGGACCCACGTGGTTTTTGGTTAGACTAAAAGAAAGCCCCCGACACGGTGACTCTCCAATAGTCCAATCCTACACATGGACCGGGAATCCCCTTGTTTCAAGCATGCAAAGAAAAAGGGGGGGGGGGGGGGGGGGGGGGGGGGGGGGGGGGGAAAGAGATGGGGGATTAAAATAGAGAAAACCCAAGTGGGTTGGAGAGAGAAGAGAGAGGGGGGAAGTGTAGAAAATTAAAGAGAAAGCCTACCGTATGTCTTCTTTAATTTGCGCGCCGTGCAGTCTTCGGTCTTCGGTCTTCGTCTTGATCTTCTTCTTCAGTCTTCAAGGGTTGTCTTCAAGCTTTGGATGGCAGCTCTTCAAGTCTTCGAAAGGTGGTTGAAGGCTAGTGTATGAGTGTATGGGGGAGTGTATGAGTGTATAGGAGGCTAGGGTTTGTGTATAGTGGCTAGGGTTTGGGAAAACCTAGGGAGGCTAGGGTTTTGGAGGTGCTCGAGCTCTGTGTATTGAAATATAGGACTTTTAGGTTAAGTTTGCAGACCCTTTTCACATTGAACGAGGCTCTGTATTTATAGAGGGAAGACAAACCTAGCACCTGTTGCAGTGGCGCCAGGCCAAATTATAGACTGGCGCCACTAGGAGTGGTGCCAGGCCATTTTTTGGCTTAGCGCCACTACTAGTGGCGCCAGCCATTTAGGAAATAATTAAGGTTGGCAAGCAACATATCTTTGACTAGATTTGGGCGCCTGTACTAGTGATTACCATGCAATCTTTAGCCTGACTTCACTAGGAGTGACTCCGAAAAGTCCGGGAATGATTTGAAGGAGCCGGGGATGACCCGGAAGGTCGGAAAGGAGCAGGAACACTCAAAATAGTGTCCTGGAGGTATTTGACTTGAAAAATGAAGATAAGATGTGTCGGAAAGGTCGACTGAGCCTTTAGGGGCAAAACAGTCAACCGGACCGGAAAACTGCCGGGACAGACTCGGACTGTCCCGGAACAAGACTTGGGATCTGGAAACATTATTAAGAATGTTCCCAGAGGTTTCCAATTTGATTCCTAGAGCCGGCGTGGTCGGAAATGGAGACCGGCCCACCAGGGGCAAAATGGTCATTTTGTACCAGGTTTGCCGGAACTGACTCGGAATGATCCGGAAAGGTAAAGGAAGGTTGAGAACACTATAAAAAGTATTCTCGGGAGGTTACCGGTTTGATACCCAGAGTCGGTGTGGTTCCCGGGGCATCCGGATGCCTAGGGGCAAAATGGTCATCTTGACCGGAAAAGGTCCAAAGGGTAATTTGGTCATTTTTCACCGGAGTGAGTTAACAGACACGGGTGTTGACCTAGGTTTTGAGTGTTTCCGCCACTCTAATGGTATGAGTATTTCCGCTACTCGGACGGGGTTGATGATTTGTGAGTATTTCCGTTACTCGGACGGGGTTGACGATTTGTGAGTATTTCCGCTACTCGGACGGGATTGAGTATTTCCGCTACTCTAACGGCTCTGTGAGTATTTCCGCTACTCTAACGGTTCTGTGAGTACTTCCGCTACTCTAACGGTTCTGTGAGTATTTCCGCTACTCTAACGGTGCTGTGAGTACTTCCGCTACTCTAACGGTTTTGTGAGTACTTCCACTACTCTAACGGTTCTGTGAGTATTTTCGCTACTCTAACGGTTTTGTGAGTAGTTTTGCTACTCGGACCGTCTCGAGGAATAAACTGTCTCGAGAGAGGGATTGGAAAGGGGTCTTACCGTTTCCGAAGAGACGTGCCTGGATTGGAACCGTCTCGAGGAATAAACTGTCTCGAGAGAGAGATTGGAAAGGGGTCTTACCGTCTCCGAAGAGACGTGCCTGGATTGGAACCGTCTCGAGGAATAAACTGTCTCGAGAGAGGGATTGGAAAGGGGTCTTACCGTCTCCGAAGAGACGTGCCTGGGTTTTGAGTGTTTCCGCCACTCTAACGGTTTTGTGAGTAGTTTTGCTACTCGGACCGTCTCGAGGAATAAACTATCTCGAGAGAGGGATTGGGATTGGAATAAGAAAGGACAATGCCCCTAAGGGCATTTTGGTCATTTTGCCTCTATTTGGACCTGACAGGCCCGCGAAGCGATGGAAAGATGGAATTTGGACCTAGAGGGTTGGATTCGATAGGAATATGCCCAAAATGACTTGAAAACAAGTCTGGATGGAGTGTAGACTGCCGAGCGGTCAAAAATGGGATGCTTACAACCCAGAGCCGGTGAGGTCAGAAGAGGTGACCGGCCCACCAGGGTCAAAACGGTCATTTCGCATCGGGTTTGCCAGAAGTGACTCAGAATGAACTGGAAAGGTAGGAGAAGGTTGAGAATACTATAAGAAGTAATCTCAGAAGGTTACCGGTTTGATACCCAGAGCCGGTGTGGTCGAAAAAGGAGACTGGCCCACTAGGGGCAAAACGATCATTTTGTACCGAGTTTGCCAAAACTGACTCGGAATGATCCGAAAAGATAAGGAAAGGTTGAAAATACTATAAGAATCATTCTCGAGAGGTTACCGGTTTGATACCTAGAGCCGGTGTGGTCGAAAAAGGAGACCGGCCCACCAGGGGCAAAACGGTCATTTTGTACCGAGTTTGCCGGAACTGACTCGGAATGATCTGAAAAGATAAGGAAAGGTTGAGAATACTATAAGAAAGCATTCTCGGGAAGTTACTAAAGGGGCCCTGATTGGAACCGTCTCGAGGAATAAACTATCCCGAGAGAGGGATTGGAAAGGGGACTTACCGTCTTCGAAAAGACGTGCCTGATTTGGAACCATCTCGAGGAATAAACTGTCTCAAGAGAGGGATTGGAAAGAGGACTTACCGTCTTCAAAAAGACGCGCCTGATTGGAACCATCTCGAGGAATAAACTGTCTCGAGAGAAGGATTGGAAAGGGGACTTATGGTCTTCGAAAAGACGTGCCTGAATTAGAACAGTCTCGAGGAATAAACTATCTCAAGAGAGGGATTGGAAAGGGGACTTATCATCTTTGAAAAGACGTGCCTGAATTGGAACCTTCTCAAGGAATAAACTGTCTCGAGAGAGGGATTGGAAAAGGAACTTGCCGTCTTCGAAAAAACGTGCCTGATTTGGAAGCGTCTCGAGGAATAAACTGTCTCGAGAAAGGGATTGGAAAGGGGACTTATCAGCTTCGAAAAGACGTGCCTGATTGGAACCATCTCGAGGAATAAACTATCTCGAGAGAGGGATTGGAAACGGAAAGGAAAGGACAATGCCCCTAAGGGCATTTTGGTCATTTTGCCTCTATTTGGGCCTGGTGGGCCCGCGAGGCGATGGACAAACGGGATTTGGACTTAAAAAATCGGTTTCAATTGGAATACGCCCACAATAACTTGAAAACAAGTCTGGACAGAGTACAGATAGCCGTGCGGTCAAAAATGGGGTGCTTACAGCTGCCCCTCTTTTTCTGTCTTTGCTTGTCAAAGATAAAAAACGATAAGAGTAAGAGTCCCATGTTGACCGCGAGGCAGTCGGAGGGACGGACAATGGAAATCTTTCGACAACGGGGGTCAAAAACGGATAACGGGCCAAAAAGGCCTTGAAAAACGAGTTTTGGCTAGAAAAAGGGCAAAGCTGCCCGAAATTTGTAACTGGCGCCACTGGCAGTGACGCCTTTGGCAAAAAAGGCCTAGCGCCTCTGCTAGCGGTGCCAGGCTTAAAGTTAAAACTAGAAAATTTTTGGTTCGAACAATCGCGGCATTTTGGAGAGATTTCGCAAATCCAAGAGACTTCGTGTGAAAATTGACTTGAACCTTGAAGGGGCACTTCTTGGACACCACGGGTGATTGCCGGAAGAAGACCACGTCGCCGAAAGAGAAAATTTCGCCAGAGAACTTCTAAAAAGTGAGTTTTTAAATTTTATTGATTTTGATGTGTAGATCTTCGTTTGAATCATGTGAATAGTGGAAATTAATGTTCTGATATGCTTTGAACAGTTTGGTGATGTTGTTTTTGCATTTTGATGGTTTTTTGATTGAATTTGAATGATCTTTCATGATTATCCGAAGAGGGTTTTCTGCAAGAATAGGAAATTTGTTCTTGCAAGTCTGGGCATTGGGTTTTCTGGCTATATTTTTGTGCAATGTACCTTAGAAAAATGTGTTTAACAATCGTATGAAGTTTCGTGATTTTTTGAAAACTCGGTGAATTTTTGATTTTTTGAAAAATAGGAAAATACTTAGAAAATTTAGAAAAATGAGAAAATTCAAGAAATTGATGGGATTTTTAGAGTTAAAATTTTGAAAAAGGTAGGAATATTTTTGGAAAACATTTGAAATAATTTTGAGAAATTTTGAGGCATTTTTGAAAATCATGTATTTATTGAAAAAATAAAACATGTGTTTTTAAAAATTTGAAAAATTGAAAAATGTGCACAGGTGCTGATATTATGTGATTGTGACCATGTGAAGTGCACGTTTTGTGTTTTGTGTCGATGTCATGGGTGTTGTAGGGGCCATTTTTGAACGGGACTCTATCGAAATTTATTAGAAATTCAAAAGATAGGTTGGTGAAATTTTGAAATAAAATCTTTTTGAAGGAAAAAATATAAAACCATTGGAGATGGGGCCTTTTTAGCAAAGAAAGCCTAAGAAACTCGAGGGCCTTAAAAACTATTGGAAGAAAAATTTAGGGCGACTTTGAAAGAGGACTTGGAGACGGACATATTTTGGAAGAGTTGAAAATTGATTTTGATTTTTAGAAAATTCAGGGTTTTCGATGGGATTTATGGAAAACTTGGGAAAGAAGAAAACATTTTAGAGGAGAAAGCTTTAGAAAAACTCAGATTGGAATAAAAAGATTGGGCTGAATTTTAATTGAAAAACCCTGGAATTCAGAAACCATTTGGAAATTTTGGACAAAACATATAGGCAATTTGCTTTGACTTAGCATTTGAAATCTTTTCATTGTTATTCATTTATTTTTTTATTTTTTGTTTTTATTGTTTACTTTATTTTATTATTTATCTGTATGTGCTGTATATTAACACCTCTTACCATGGCTTACCTTTTCAGGATGGCAGATGCGGGTAATGATGGTTCTTAGAGGAGACGCTGCTCTGGAAAGGCGGCTCGGACAGATTCTGTTGGCAGCTCCAGTCGATCCAAGGTAGTCACAAATCAGCCGGCATTTTCTATCTAAAAGGGAAGGGAGAGTAGGCCTCCAGTCGACCCCTTCGCTCTAGGTGAACCAGCCTTCGAGGATGAGATGGACGCTGAGATATCCCACTCTTGACTTTTAGGATGGCCGGCGCTATTTTAAGTGAACTACGGGTTCGGTATGACAGGTATCTTCTGAAAGAGCAAGACATTTTTCACCGATTCTTTGGTTGCATGGCTTCTCTCCTATTGGCACAGCTTGTTTTTTGGCAGTGGTTCCCTTTTGGCCACTTGACCCGTCTTTCTTGGGGAATGTGAGCTTGCCCCTGCTCCCTATGAGTATGGCTTCCTCTTAAGTCTTCGGGATGGTTCAGCTGACATTATGGGACCTACTTTTCCTAATAGCTGCATCGCGATTGTCTCTTCTCAGCTTGGGCTCCGTTGTGTGGCCTTTTCTTCTGATCTCCTGCCCCTAGTTTTCTTATGTCCCAATGAAGCTCTTGTTCTCACATTCTGAGTTTGCGATGCATAGGAGAGCTCATTCAGGGGATTGACATACTTCTCAAGATTGGTCCATTTCTCCATGATAGCCCTAGCTCTGTTTCTCTTGAACTTGTTGATGTCTCCATGAGGGGGTGACTTGGTCGGCCGTTGATTGCGTGCATTGCTCACTAGGATTCGGGAAGGACACTCCTATGCTCCTATGGTTGTGGGACAGACCTTCGTGAGCCTTACTAGACTTGGGGGGGGGGGGGGGGGGGGGGGGGGGGGGCGATGCTAATTGTTAGGGATGTGCTTCATTACTCCAACTTTGGGTGATTGGACACTTATTCACTACCCCTCCTTCAAAGTCGTTTGATTGGGGAGGTCGAGGGTGGGTCATTGCCCCGTTCTTTGTTTCTTGTTGGTTATGGAAATCTGAGCTTTCTGAGGTGTGAGCCGGTACTGGAGATATCTGAGGGGTAGCTTTAGCTCATTTTTATGTTTTGCCTTGTTCATTGTTTCCTATTTGAGAGAGACAGAAAGACAAAGAGTGAGTTTTTGTGCAAAAACAGTTTAAAAATGCCCCGGTAAGGGATGTCATCATTTTTTATGATGATTGCCCATGGGATTAAACGCATGATCTATTTTTTATGAATGTACATGTTTATATAAGAACTGAATCGAATGTATATCCTACTTTTTTACGAATGCACAGGTTCACACAGAAGTGAAAATGAATGCATATTATATTTTTGGACAATGCACATACAGGAATAGAATTAAATGCAATGTCCCCCATTTTTTTGTGATAAATGCACAGATTTATGTAAAAATTGAATTAAATGCGTGACCTACTTTCTTACAAATGAGCAGGTTTATACGGGAATACAGTTGAATGCATGAATAGATACAAACTTCGCAATAATCTAAATGGATTTACAAGTTACACATGTCATGGATGCATCAATACTACATGTATATAGAATATTTACAAAGAAAATCCCAGGATTGCCCCTTGGGCCCATACTCTCAGGATTCTGTTCCTCTCTAGGATTCTACCCCATTTAGTTTTGTCCCATTCTCATCGGGGTGTGATAGCATTTGCTCCATTCTCCAGGGATCTTGACCTTTTGGTTTGCTATCCTATCCTTACTTTCTACAGGGTTACTATTTGGGGTATTTCTGATCTCATTTGGTTTTTCTCCCTCAGATCTCCAAATTACCATCATGGCTCAAGCGACAACTCACATGCCCTTTGGAGAGTGATAAACAGCTAAGCCTGCAATCCGAGAAGACTTCATTTAGGACCGTAATGTAGGCTGAGTTTAGAGGTTGTAAGAAACGAAGGGATATTTAGGCTCAAAGATCTTTTTTTAATGGGTTGTTTAAACCAAAACCATCTGAGCACACCTTGGAGCATGAGATTGCCCCTTGCATTCCTTCCTTTCTCATCCTAGTTGTCTTGGTATTGTTTAGGCTTATTTGGAGTAAGCAATTTTCTTTGATCAGAGAGGACTTTAATTTGGACTGTAACGTAGGCTAGGTTAAGGGGTTTATGAATGAACGGGATATGCAAGCTCAAATTTGATGTTGTTTCTAGTAGGGTTTCGATCCACACCATCCTTAGTCGGTCTTCTAGTGGGGTTTCGTCTCTTAATATCCTCCTCTAGTTTCATTAACACGTCTGGCTCATTTAGATCAAGCAATCCTTTTCAATCGGAGAGGACTTTAGTAAGGTTATAATGTTGAGCCATGGTTTTTAGGTTCTTACAAGAAAGGGTAAAGGCTCAAACCTATTATTTCTACTAGGTGGCTTCGTTACCTAGGATCACCTTTGAATTTCCTCTTTTACAAAAGGAGTTGAACTTTCTTATAACTTTTTGACCTTCTAAGTCTGACATTTGCCCCCCTTTTTCCTGACTTCTGGCTTTATATGCTTTTCAAAGATAGCACAACATGATTCTTTTCTGGTCTTTCCTCTGATATGCTTTTTTTTTTTTTCTTGTTGCCTTTGACAAGAAGAACATTTCTACAACTTTTTTCTCTTAGATCCTTTCCTTAACATTTTCATTTAACCAATTGTGGATGGTGATCCCTAGGTTGGGGTGTGTTTTGGAAAAGAAAGATAATCGGCTCAATAAGTTCGAAAAGGGTTGCTTTTAACTGTATGGGAAGTGAAATGAGGGCCTCTCTTCATTTTGAACACGATTGCTTAATCCATAGAGCCTTCACGTTACTTCAGCTTGATAGTCGATGATGTTATCTGCCAAATCTTCTGCTGCCTATCTGCCCCAGTGTGGGGGGATGGTTTCTGATTGGGGTTGACAAAAAAAAAATCTTCCACTTTCTGTGAGGCACTAGTGGGTTAAGCAAAATGGGATATTTTTGTGTATGATAGTAGAATGGATGGCCTCTAATCATTTCAAATTGAATTGCTTAGTCCATAAAGCCTTTGTACAAAATTTAGACAATATTCCTAGAGATGATGTGTTTATGCCAATAACCCCTATATATTCTACCGAATCAACTACTCTGTGCTTACCCCAGTGTGGGGGATGGTTATTGGTTTGGGGACATCTGAATAAAAATCAATTACGGCTCTAGTGGGCTGAGCAAAGGATAGTGTTTATTTAGGATAAATAGAACAACGGCTCCTCATCATTTTGAGTACTCGGCTGCTCATCGCTTAGCCAGGATATCATGCAAGTGTCACCTCTTTAATGAACTCCACACTATCTCCTTCCTATCTCTCACTCTCTCTTTGTCTTTCTAAGGTTTTAACCCCCTTTTGAATGGGTAGCCCATGCTATTCCATCCTTCAAGTCGAGTCATTTACCAAATGGGGGAGAATCCCTAAATGTGACAATCGTCCTCAAGAGTATGAAACAAAGGGAATAACCTGGGAACTAGCTATTTTCATTTAAAAACATGGTTACATGGCATGCAGTGTTTATTTAAAAAAGATATACAAGAAATAGAAAGAAGAAAAAAAAAATAGACGAATTTTGTAGAAATCTCCCTTTTCTTATGGATCTCTTGGAGAGAACTCCTGACAGGTTTTGAAATTTTCAACTTCTTTGACATTTCATGCTCCGGGTATATCGCCAAACGATGGAGGACGGATTGACATATCTTCTGCAGTGTTTAGCATGCATTTAGAAGTTAGGAGATTCTTTTGTAGTAATACATGGGTTTGACAAAACTTTGCAAACGATGAAGCCCTCTTTTGCAGGGACGGTGATCGTCGCGGCATGGAGTGGAGGTAACTTCTTGTTGATGGATGATTAGTTCTTCTTACTCCCTGATGTAGGTTTAGCCTTTTCTAACGACTAGGCTCATTCTTCCATGAGTTTTGAACTTGGTAGGGTACTAGAAGGATTCCATGAATTCAATTGTGCTCTCTGACTTACAAAAAGAAAAAGAAAAACAGAATGCAGTCAACATATGGAGTTGGAGGTTCTATGTGATGCATGCCCTATGAAGGTCCCTTCTTTGAAGGAATCTAGGCATGATGACAAGTCCATTTTGGAGGCGAGGTTTTGCCCCTATTATGCAATATAATACCTCTTCGGCGTGGGCTGGCCGATGTTTTCTTATTTGGGCAATCCCGCCTCTATGGACTGAGAGAGATTTAGGCCTCTCTCGAGATATGGTTCTATGCATGCCATGAATCCTTAGGGTTTAAGAACCTATAGAAATTTTGGCAGGTTTGATTAACATGAGATTGGATTGCTCCTTTCTCTCTACGGTTGATTAGATGCATGAGAATGAAATAACTTGAGTTTCTTGGAACTCTTGTCTCTAAATGGATATAGATGCATGAACAGAATAAAAGTGAACATGTGAGCAGTAGGATAATAATAAATGGATGGTTGAGGAAACCCCCTTCTTGTCTTGCTTCTGTCTTCGATTCTCTTAGTACTTGGAGATGAAGAGGGGGAGAGATAGAAAATAAGAAACAAAAGAGGAAAAAAAAAAAAGAAGTTAGTGCCTTGATTTGAACATTTTTATGCAATGCATGTCCTAGGGGTGCCCCTGCTTGAAAGGGAGACTAAACATAATGTATTGGCTCACTTTTGGAGATAGGGGATTTGCCCCTGTATGCAGGTACCTTACTGTTGAGTGGGAACCTTCATTCATTCATTCATACAATCATCTATCCATTCATTCAAGGAAACTAAAGAAATATATTTAACTTTGGGTTCGAAATACAAACGAATTGACATACATTTTAATAGAGGGGAGGAGGAACACTTTACTTTGGACTTCCACCTATCTACTTTTACAATGGGAAAACCTAAACTACTCTTGAGTCTTCGGATTTGCCTTCCTTGGATTTGATGTCGAGGAGGTCGCTGGGAGACCTTACTGATTGGTTGCCCCTTGTCTTCATGGCAATCCTATCTCCATGAACATAGAGGGATTGAGGCCCCTCTATGGAATGAATTGAGATGCATGCAATAAGTCCTTAGGGTTACGTGGGAACCCTTAGGGTTTGGGTAGGTTTAATGCAAGGGAGAGTGACCTTGGTGTCACTCTCAATGGGTTGATCATATGCATGAGAATGCAGTGACTTGAGTTACTTGGAACTCTTGTCTTGACGTGGAATATTGAATGCATGAGCATGGATATGCAAAGAGTATAAGGATAGAAAATGCAATAGCAAGGTAAACGTGTATGCATGAGTAGTTAGACAGGCATTATAACAATATGAATACAAGCATTATAACAACAGGGATATACAAGTATAAATGAAAGTAAGAGCAGTCACCCTTTCCTCCGTGGTTTTGAAAATAGTGCTTGTGTCTTAAATCCGGCAAAGGTTCGGCTATGCATGGTGTCTATATGAGTATGAGGTTAAGGGTTGACTAATGCGTCCTAAAAATGCTCGGTCCCCGGATCTTCAAACCTAGGCCCACTCCCCGAGGTGGTGCCATGTTCGGTTGGTGATCCGAGTGGGGGAACCATCAAGAGGTCGTAGGCAAAGAAATTGACACAACATCTTGTCCACAACTAATATACCGTTCCTCTTTTCTAACTAGAAAGGACATATCAGGGTAAAAATGCAAGTATGCAGAATGCAGGTGCACATGCAGTGTGTTTGTGATTTTTAAAAGTGGAGGAAAGAGCCCAACAACTCCCATTCATCCTGTTCATCACATTCATCTATAGCAGTTAAATAAAACTTAAACAAAAAGCGCACCTACAAAACAAAGATACAAGTGTTAGTATGTGGATGACAAACATAGTACAAGATAATATGAATAAATGCATGTTTTTTGAAAACAATTTTGAAAATTTGGTTTTGAAAATTTAAAGTGAATAGGATTGAACAAGTTAATTGAAGACTCTACATGGGTGAAGGGTAAAAAGACATGACTAATGGCCTAACCCTCTAAGTTTCCCCAGCGGAGTCGCCAGCTGTCGCGCCCAGATTTTTTGCACTTGAGGAATACTCACACAAGCGGGAAAAATGCTGTACTCTCTCGTTAGAACTCACCCTCCTATAAGAATAAGTGCGACTAGGTTTGAATTGAAAATCTGATTTGAATAAAGGGCTTTGGGAAAAAGATTTGGAGTCGCCACCTAACTTGATTAAGGTGAGTTAGGTCACCTAAAAACTAAGAATAATCCAAAGACTATACTTAGGGTTTTTGAAAAACGATTTTGAAAATATCTCCTCAAGAGAGAGTTTTTAAGAAAACAGGTTATTTGGCAACCTTTAGAAAATATTTATCCCTTTTTAAAAAATAACTTCGTTTTGGTCTTTCGAAAACAGTGATCTAGGTTCGGAGGTTGGTTACGTGTAGGGAAGACGCACTAAGCCATCACCCTACTCCGCCCTCTCAGTACCTACATGTCAATCTACCCTAGATTCACCTATGAGAGTCTTTAACTAACTATTGTTCAATCCTATTCACTTTGAAAAATAATGTTTAAAAAGAAACTAAAATGATGCATGATATGCAAGTGCAATAGAAGAGAGTTGATTTAGAAATAGATTTGAAAAGAGATTTGATTTGATTTGAAAAGGAAGAGATAGAAGTTTGAATTTGGAAAGAAGATTCTGGGAATTGAAAATAGAGATTTGAAATTGGAAATTTGAAAATTAATTGGAAATTTGAAAAAATTGTAGAATTTGAGTTTTGAAAAATATGGAAATAGAAATTTGAAAAAAGTTGTGACCGCACCTATGAGGGTTGCCTACGTATCCTTTTGGAGGAATCAGGTCAGTCGTAGTTCGGACAAGAGTCCGATTGAAAATAGAATGTTTGATTTGAAAAAGGAGTTGAATTGGAAATTGAATTGGAAGATTTGAGAAATTGAACTTTGATTGGAAGATTTGAAAAGATTTGATTTTGAAAAACTTGCTTTTAGGAAACCTAGACTTAGGAAAGAGAGGATTTAGAAAAGAAGGATTGGATTCGACTTAGAAAAATTTTGGAAAATAATTGACTTGAAGATTGGACTTGGAAGATTTGGAAAGCTAGGAATCAGGAAAGATTCGGATTAAGAAAGTTCCGAATTAGGAAAGTGTCATTTTTGGAAAGTTTCGTTTTGGGAAAGTTTTCAATTAGGAAAGTTTTCAAGTTAAGAAAGTTTCGAAATTAGGAAAGTTTTGAATTAAGAAAGTTTCAACTTATAAAAGTTTTGAATTAGGAAAGTTTCAACTTAGGAAAGTGTTGTTTTAGGAAAGGTTTTGAAATTAGGAAGTTTTGAAAGTTGGAAAGTTTAGAATTTGGAAAGTTTTGAAATAGGAAAGTTTCAATTTAAGAAAGTCTTGATTTAAGAAAGTTTTGATATTAGAAAAGTTTTAGATTTGGAAAATTTTAGAGTTTTAAAAAATCCTGAGATTAGGAAAAGTTTAAATTTAAGAAAAGTATTAAAAACTTAGGTTAGGAGAGTTAAGATTTGGAAATGGGTAGAATTAGGAAAGAGTGGAGTTAGGAAGGATATGGATATTGAGTTTTAAAATTTAGGAAAGATTTTTATGTTCAAATTTTGGAAACTTAAGGTTTAGGAAAGTGGAAGATTAGGAAGGAGTTGAATTAAGAAAGGTTTGGATTAGGAAGAGATTGGATTTTGTTTCTAAATGAGAAAGTTTGATTTTGTTTCCAAAAACGGAGGATTGGATCTAATTTCCTAAATGGGTAGATTGGATTTGGGCAAGGATTTGGAAAAGGTAAGTTTCTAAAAACCCTAGACTTGGAAAACTATAATTTTGACGTAGAAAATAGGTTTTGGAAATATGTATAACTTTGATGTAGAAAACAAAAGGTTTTGGAAACTTTGATTTTAAGGCAAGTTTGAAAACCATGTTTTTGGAAAGAAAATTAGGGTTTCCTAATTGTGAGTTCTAGGGCTTGACTTGGGCACCAAGAAAAAGGACTTTTGGAAAGTGCATTTTTGAAAACACGTTTTTGGAAGGAAATCCTAGAGAGGAGTTTCTAGAAGGAAGATTTTGGAAAGAGAGTTTTTTAGAAGGATTTTTGGAAGATTGTTGAAGAGAGTTTTTAGGAAAGTGAATTTTGAGGAGAGTGTTTTGGAAAGGAGTTTGAAAAGAGAAGTTTTGGAAGGAGTTTTTGAAAACAACTTTGGAAATGAGAGTTTTAGGAAGTATGTTGAAAAAAAGATTTTTAGGAAGAGATTTTTGAAAAGAGAGTTTTTAGAAAATGTAAAAATGTCTCACTTTCCTAAAGCGATTTTAGCCATAAAAGGCTAAAACCACTTTAAGAAAGTAGTTTTGAAAACAAGGAGTTGAAAATATACACCATACCGGTCTCTTTAAATGTAACACTTTCCTAAAGTAATCCTAGCCACGGAAAGACTAGAATCACCCCAGGACTGTGATTTTGAAAACATGTTTTGAAAAAGGAGATTTTGATGCAACTTTGAAAACAAGTTTAAAAACGATTTTGAAAACAACTTTGAAAACGATTTTTGGAAGATGCAAGACCATGATATGCACAATGCAATTTTGGGGTCGTGAACATACAAGGTTAAGGCTTCACCACACAATCAAGGGGGCCGAACCCACGTGGTCTCTGGTTAGACTAGAAGAAAGCCCCCGACACGGTGACTCTCTAATAGCGCAATCCTATACATAGACCTGGAATCCTCTTGTTTCAAGCATGCAAAGAAAGGGGGGGTAAGAGATGGGGGATTAAAATAGAGAAAACCTAAGTGGGTTAGGAGAGAGAGCAGAGAAGGGGAAGTGTGGACATTTAAATGGAGAACCTACCTTATATCTTGTTTATTTTGCGCGTCTTGCTTTCTTTGGTCTTCGTCTTGATCTTTGTCTTCAATCTTCAAGAGCCGCCTTCAATCTTCAAACTTCAAATTGAAACTCTTCAAGTCTTCGAAGGAGGGTTGAAAGTTAGTGTATGAGTGTATGGGGGTGTGTATGAGTGTATAAGAGGCTAGGGTTTAGTGTATGGTGGCTAGGGTTTGGAAAACCTAGGGAAGCTAGGGTTTAGGAGATGCTTGAGCTCTGTATATCAAAATGTAGGATTTTTAGACTGAGTTTACGCATCCTTTTCACGTTGGAAGATGCTCTGTATTTATAGAGGTTGGACAGCACTGGCGCCTGTTGTAGTGGCACCAGGCTAAACTTTACATTGACGCCACTAGGAGTGGCGCCGGGCCATTTTTTGGCTACTGGCGCTAGCCATTTAGGAAATATTTAAGGTCGGCAAGCAACATATCTTTGACTAGATTTGGGCGCCTGTACTAATGACTACCATGCAATTTTTAGTCTGGCTTCACTAGAAGTGACTCCGGAAAGTCCGGGAGGGAGTTTGGAAGACCGGGAATGACCCGGAAAGCCGAAAAAGAATAGGAACGCTTAGAATAGTGTCCCGGAGGTATTTAACTTGAAAAGTGAGGATAGAATGTGTCGGAAGGGTTGATTGGGCCGTTAGGGGCAAAATGGTCAATCGGGTTGGAAAGTTGCCGGGACAGACTCGGACTGTCCCGGAAGAAGACTTGGGATTTGGAAACATTATTTAGAATGTTCCCAAAGGTTGCCGGTTTGATACCCAGAGCCGATGTAGTCAGAAGATGTGACCGGCCCGCCAGGGGCAAAACAGTCATTTCGCACCGAGTTTGCCAAAATTGACTCAGAATGAACCGGAAAGATAGGGGAAGGTTGAGAATACTATAAGAAGTAATCTTAGAAGGTTGCTGGTTTGATGCACAGAGTCGGTGTGATCGAAAAAGGAGACCGGCCTAGTAGGGGCAAAACGGTCATTTTGTACCGGGTTTGCCAGAACTGACTCAGAATGATCCGGAAAGATAAGTAAAGGTTGAGAATACTATAAGAAGCATTCTCGAGAGGTTACTGATTTGATACCCAGAGCTGGTGTGGTCGAAAAAGGAGACCGGCCCACTAAGGGCAAAACGGTCATTTTGTACCGGGTTTGCCGGAATTGACTCGGAATGATCCGGAAAGATAAGAAAAGGTTGAGAATACTATAAGAAAGCATTCTCGGGAAATTACTAATGGGGCCCTGATTGGAACCGTCTCGAGGAATAAACTGTCTCGAGAGAGAGATTGGAAAGGGGACTTACCGTCTTCAAAAAAACGTGCCTGATTTGGAACCGTCTCGAGGAATAAACTGTCTCGAGAGAGGGATTAGAAAGGGGACTTATCATCTTCGAAAAGACATGCCTGAATTGGAACCGTCTCGAGGAACAAACTGTCTCGAGAGAGGGATTGGAAAGGGGACTTACCGCATTCGAAAAGACGTGCCTGATTTGGAACCGTCTCGAGGAATAAACTATCTCAAGAGAGAGATTGGAATCGAAAAGGAAAGGACAATGCCCCTAAGGGCATTTTAGTCATTTTGGCTCTATTTGGGCCTGGTGGGCCCGCGAGGCAATGGACAAACGGGATTTGGACTTAGAAACTCGGTTTTGATTGGAATACGCCCACAATGACTTGAAAATAAGTCTAGACGGAGTGTAGACTGCCGAGCAGTCAAAAATGGGGTGCTTACACAAACCTATCAAAAACAAAATATTTTTTCTTTGGTTACTGTTTCTATAAATTTTGTCCAAATCTTGTTAGCAAGAGGTAAAATTCAAACCGGTTGATTTAGCTTCCAACTTAAGCCGTTTGTGACGTTTCTCTGTCTAGCATGGCTTTGTTGATATCTAACCTATTACTTGGGGTGAATTCTGGCACCTACCATCCGCAACTGTGACATTTCATATAATTTAGAACTCTTTTCTCTATGGATCGACCCCGTTCTTACCGGGTTATTTTAACTGCTATTTCGCCATACTTGCACTTGAGTATTTAAATTCCCACAATCTGGGCATAGACAAGCAATTTTTAGTGCCATGCTTAGGTAAGACAAGCAATATGTCATCCATATATGATCTTAAAAAGCTTTGGTGGTATGTGCTTCACAATTGTCATGAAATAAATTTCTATTTAGAGTAAGTAAACTATCTTCCTATGCTTTTGTAGTTATCAAAATCATAAATGCATTTATTAATTAGATAATATTCTTCTATAAATCTATAAATAGCAAACACATAGAAGATATCCAGATAGAGAGCCCTATTAATGTACAATAGAGGCACCAAGAGAATTTCACTTCTTGGTTTGCAAATCATGTAAGTCTACGTATTCGATTAAGTTTGATTCTACCTTTCATATCTAATACATTTATATAATATATTCAATTTTACATGTAACAAAAGTTTGATTCTATCTTTCATATCTAATACATTTCTATAATATATTCAATTTTACATGTAACAAACTTCAAAGTTGCCCAAGAATGGTTTAATTGGATCCAAAGACCCTCTTTGTGTACTATGATTAGGTCCAGATCAAAGAATCACATGATATACTGGCATAGTTGTGAATGGGATTATATTCCACACTGTGGATCGTGAGAAATGCCATCGTACTCAAAATAGTGGAATTATTGTCAAAGGCGAACATCAATCAGAGGAAGTTTATTTCTGCAGTGTGTTAATAGATATTATTGATCTATAATATTGCCATGGAAATCGTGTTTTTATGTTCAAGTGTGATTGGTGGGACTTTGGTAATAGAAATACTATAATAAAGAAAGATGGCCACTTGATCACTGTTAATGTCTCCCGTAGATGGTACATGGATGACCCTTTTGTGCTGGTAACTCAAGCAGAGCAACTTTTTTATGTTAAAGACATAAAGAACGGTGATAATTGGAAAATTGTGCAGAAGACATCTAGAAGCTTATATGAGGTTCTAGAGAAAGAAGAGAAAGATGAAGATGAAGGGACAATTCTCAATGATGAGCTGTATCAACAATTTGGTTTAGACAATATTAATGAAATTGCCGAATTTGATGATGGAAACATGAACCCATTATGTCGAACAGATGTTTGCTCTGACCAAGTTGATGCCGATGTGATACTTCCAAGGACTGACTTCGTTACATTGGACGATACTTTCGATGATGATGTGGTCGATAAGGAAGATGATAGTATAATTGATTATGACACCGATAATGGCACTAACAATGACAAAGATGGTGACAACAATGACGAGGATGATGATGATGATGATGATTATGATTATGATGATGCGTAGTGTGACAATATATAACATAATCAAACTTATTTTTTGGCATTCTTTAATTTTTTATGTAATGACAAGTTTATGGCATTAATTTTAGTGACTTAGATACTTTTATAATTACAGCAAGGAATGCCTTGTGAGCAATATGTTACCATCTCTATTCACTGTTCACTTTATAAACTAAGATTTTCTCTCAACTTGTCATTGCATATTCTATTGTGTTATAGATTAATTTGATTAGTGTGTGCCAAATTTTGGTTTTAACTTAGTAATTTGGTAAAACAAAGAAAAGGAAAACATGCAATTTATTATACATCTCTATGCAATCACTAAATGTAGGCTCCCTGTATTAGTTTAGGAGTCTGTAGGAAATTTTGGTTTTCCACATTAAGTGGTCTTTAGGAAATGATGGTTCAATTTAATACTCTTATTTCTGATGTGCTTAGTCAATGTTTCCTCAAACCTTTTCTTTAGTAGTATTAGATGCAGGAAAGTCCATGTTGGTTTTATTTTTATTTTTTTTTATCTTTGTTACAATTGTAAATTCAGGAAAATTAAAGAGGTCATTTCATATATCATTCGAGAGCTATCTTTTGTATTTTAGGTTTGCTTTAATAGTTATTTTCCTATAGTGGATTCACTAACACATCATATTATGAGATAAAATATTAAGGGATATGTCCTGCTCTTCTTTCATATGTTTTGCATGTGTTTATAGGACTCTGGCACTACTTACTTGTATTGAAGGAGAAAGACTAAAGCCTTAATACTATTTTGCCGAGTTTACTTTGTGGTGGAACCTTGATCAAAGCGTGGATGATCTGTCTAACAGTGAAATAAAGGGGCTATCTCTACTTAAGGTGGATAATTACCTCTCTCTTACTGAAGCAAAGTCCCAACACCAGGGTGTTCGTCAATTTGCACTTGAATTCCTTCCAATTAAGATTTTTAAGAGTCTTTTTTCCATTCTTGAGATATCTCTGGTCCCTCTTATTTTGTAAGCTTAGCTCCCTTTTTAAGCTCTTTAACTTTTTACACAAAAAAAATATAGGAGTGCCTTCTACCTCCTGGTTCCAAGGGGAATGAATTGATCATGATCAACCCAAAAATCAAAATATTAAATACAGGCAGCTTCCCTTTATATTGCCATTCTCCAAGAATGCAATAGCTTAGAACGACTTGAAATCCTAGGTGTAGAAAACTTTGACCGGCATTTGTGATATATAATTTCTCTTTTACAAGTAAATAAGAGTACCAAGAAATAACATTCTTTTCGCTTCTTTTATCGCAATAGTTCACTTCTTCTTCCAAATTCTTTGACGGATCCTCATGCAATTTAGTTACATAACTAATATAAATAATATTTTGAAGATCTTAAGGTGAGCATGAAAGTTTAATTTGTTACTATACATTTTTCATGCACACGTGAATGAAACTACTCTATTTATTATAGGTTGGTTGATCATGGCACTTGGTCACTTTAAGAGAGTCCATGGACCACCGTTTGTGGATAACACTGTTGTGGATCAGGATCTATGTGAGCCCACATTAGTGGGTCCTCAAGCACCCAGATCGTGAAGTGGCTCCCAGGCACCTACAACACCCATTGGTACTAACAGTAACATAGGCAAGTAATTTTCTTTCCTTACAAAGTCTAATTCATTTTTATTTATATACTTGTAGGTTACCATTTTCATTAGGCAATGGATAGATGTTCAGTAATTTTGTAAAATTTTCATACTACATTTAATCAAAGCCAGCCGTAGGCTAAAGTAAGCTCGTCCTAGGTTTTAGGCCCCCCCTCAAAAGCCCAAAATTTGGGGGCCCATTTGTTTAGAGGTGTTATATAGTGGCCCAAAATAAAGAATTAAATGATGTTTTAATAAAAGGTTCAATTTCAAATAAAATGCCCAATTTCGAATAAAAGGCCCAAAGAATTAAATGTCGTTTGCTCTCACTATATGATGAAACAAAAACCTTTAATAGTCTCAAGTCCATAATTGTATAAAGGGTCTCATCTCTGAACTTCAATTGAGGCCCCTAAAATCTCAGGGCCATTTAATTTTTTTCCCTTTGCAGCTTCTAACACATCGAAGAGAGAACATGGTGTGGTAATTGGATTAGAGGTTAAGAAGAGGTTGAAGTCTGTGGTTAAGATATATGGAGTTCTTTTCCCTGAAGGGAGATGGTTACCGATGGGGCCATAAGAAAAGATATTTAAGATCGAGGTAGGTGTTGTCACTCACTTACTTGCTCCACTTCGTGTTTTCTATTGGAAAGACATGACTCCTGCTTTGAAGGAACCCTTGCTCCACCGCCTTGAGGTAATTACTTCAGATGATTTTGTGAAATCATTAGCTAGTTTTAATTACATTATAGTAACGTAAAATTATTATTTGGTATTACTGATGCAGTGAATTATTCAATTTGTTTGCAAAGTGAAGTTGAGATAAAGCTTGAAGAACCACATGCAAGAGAGGTGGTTGATGCATCAATGGGCAAGCATTTCAGGCAATTTCAATATTAATGCCATTTGCACTACAAGAAGTTTCATACCCCAGAGGAGGCACACAAACATCCCCCAACAAATGTTGAGCTTGATGATTGGATTCTTTTATGTGAGCATTTTGAGAGTGAGAAGTTCATGTGTGATGTACCTTTCATTTTGGCTGAATGAACATAATTATATATTGAATGTACTAATATTTTATTTTAACCGTAAATGCAGTCGCAAAGCAACATAAACGACAAGAACCAATCAAAGTCTGAAGTCCCCAACACTTTAGGTTCTAAGTCGTACAGCCAGCGTTTATATGAAATTGTATGATTCCAAAACAATAGTTATGAAACACACTATACTCTTACTACCGAAAATTCATTTCAATTATTAATTGTACGTAGTAAAATTAATTGCATTTCTTTTCTTTCTTAAATAAAATAGAAAAATTCAGAAATACCTCGAGAGCCTACTCAAGTGGATTTATATTATAATACTCATCGTAAGAAGGATGGCACATGGGTCCATCCGCGAGCTAAGTAGAATTATGAAAGAGATTGTAAATATGTTTTAGTAATGTGTTTCAATAAGTACTAATATAGTGCATATTTTTTTATTGGCACTATAATTGCAAGAGCATATGCGAACCCTTCGCTCACAGCCTACGGTGGAAGGAGGTGTTGAATTGACAGAAGATAACATTTGTGAATAAGTTTTGGGGAGTACAAAATTTGGCTATGCCCGTAGGCTCGTGTATGGGGTGTGACCTACTAAATGAACTACATCAGGAGGGGCAGCACGTATCCAGGCATAGAGGGCTGACATGGCTAAGAGACGAGCTCAACAATTTCATGATGAGGTACAACAGTTGAAGCAATCACAAAGTCATCTCCAAGAGCTAGTTCAGACATTGGTTGCACGACTTGATGGGGCATGAGCTTCTAGTTCTCTTCATGGTAATTCTTTTTCCTACATTTTATTTTCGAATGGTTTAACCTATAACCTACAATCACAAGTATGTGAGCCCTTTTTAATTTTCCAAAATTGTCCTCTTAAGTGTTGTAATTTTTTCGGTTCAATTTGCCTGGGTGGTAAATCTAATAGAACCATGCACTTTCATTTCCCATTCAAATTCTATTAGTGTTAATGCCATATCCATTCACGCACTCCACGTCCATATCTATTATATACAATGTTATAGCCAGTTTATTCTAGAGGAGTAGTTACAGGTAGCTTTTCAATGCCAACATTCTGTCAGTCTTTGATTTGGTTGGCTGCACCAACCAATAGATTCTCTTCCCATTCTTTTTTATTGCTGCCTTCATATTTATGTAATAGAGCACTCTTTGATAACAGGAAAGACCAAATGGTCCTTTATAGAAAATATCAAATAGAATTCTACAACACTGGCAGCATAGTCCTTTTCCAACACTCCAGTGGATGAAACACTACTACACTCTTTTTGCTTTAAGTGAAGTTGTCTCTATGTCACTCTTTCTCATATTTAACTTTGAGAAAAGCAATCGAAACCTCACCTTTTTTATAAAAAAAAAAGGAAAGATGTCCAAACAGACAACTTTAGTTTCAATGAATCTCTTCCATAGATTAATGTTTCCTACATGATATGTTGGAAATTCCATTAACAACCATTTAATTGATATTCTCAATGGAAATGCCATAGCAATAAATGAGACAAAGGCCTTTAAATCACAATCTACCATAGCTGGTGAAAGAGGGCTAACGACCTCTTGTATACAAAGAAGTAGAAAATGGTGAGTTTCTTGCCTTAGATGATCGTCATGCTTCCATGTAATGTCTTTCCAGTTAATATCTTCAAATCAGTTATGTTAACAAGCTTCTGCATGGCACATGGGGAAAACACATTAATCAAAGAGAAAGATAGAGTGACCACTGAAAATCTCAACTAAATTTTGTACCACAAGTTTGCTTTCGATTTTCCATGTCAGCATTTCAATTTTCTATTTCCCTTTTTCTTTTTTTCTTTTTTATTTTGGGCTAAAACTTGGGTTTTATACCTTTGGGCAATTAGAAAATTGATGGGGTTGTTAAGCAGCTTGAGCCTTTCGAACTACTTGACAAGCCCTGGAGGCCCCTGACCTGCAAATTGATGGTACCTATGCAATTAGAAGCACAAATAAGCACTTTCTCTTCTCTTCAGTAGTTATTGATTGATGCTGATTGTTGTCCATTGTTTTGTAATTCATTTTGAATGATGCAAAATCATGTAGACATCTAACAGTATATTTGTCCTTTATTTGGTTGGGTAAGACTTCTTTGTGCCCATTTGATAATTACAACATTTTATTACGATTTCTTAGACTGTAATTGGTTATTGATCAGTGCTCTAAGGAATGAAATGATTTTAATCACTGGGTACTGGTTTAGGGCAGTAGCCATATGGTTTATGTGTAAACTTCATGAAAGCTTGCATATTTTCATTATTGCTCATATAGTAGTGGATTAATGACTGTAGATGCTAATCTATCCATACATGTTTTTAGGAGGTGTTTGATGAAATTAAGTTTGGTGTCTGTGGTTTTATCAAACCCTGTTGAGAGGTGCTATACTTCTATTAGAACACTGAATTGGTTGGCCGAGTGGCGCTGCCTGTCTGGCTAATGAATGTGGTGGCTTTGTGTGCGAGTGAGAGGACTAAAAATTGGGGAAATAGCGGGGTTCGGGTGAGCTGATTATGGGGCTGCCATGGCTGCTGCTTTGTGGGAGCAGCGTTTTGTAATTTCATTGTTTGTTTTGGGTTGATTTTGATGCAGAAAAAGGAAGAAAAAAATGCTGCTAATTGCAACAGTAAAGGTTGCTGGTGAGCAACCATCAAGAAGAAGAAGAAGAAAAAAAAGAAGAAGTAGAAAAAAGCAAGAAAGGAGATAAGGAAGCAAGGAAACGAAAGGAAAGAGAGTGGAGAAAAAGAAAAGAAAAGAAAGGTAGAAAGAAAGAACGAAAGAAGGAAAGAAAGAAGGGAAAAAAAAAATGAGTTACAAAAGCTGGTTCGGAAATAGGGGAGTAGGGAGAGGATGAAAATAGACATTGAATTTGGTGTGAGCGAGACCATGGAGCTATGGTGCACCTTAGTGAATACAGGCATTTATTGTTTTTTCTTTTAGGCAGTAACGTCTAGCTATGCCAATATGATGGTACATACATCTCAGATGTTTTCAATTTATCTAATTATCTGAAGATATGCTTTTGTTCTACTTTACTGGCTAAAAATTTGAGTTTTCATTGTTGTGTTAATTTAGAGGCAGTAAATTTATCCCTCTTTGTCAAGTTAGTCCGTGACTTCTCTCTAAAATTGTTGTGTCAGTATTAGTAACAAATTTTTCAAACAATTAATCATCATTTACTTACAGTTATCTTATTTTAGAATTAACTTTAACCTTATTTTTTTAGCAAATAAGTATAACCTCTGGTTTTATACTCGCATATTCCAATCCAACCTTTTTGAAGTTGAAAGAAAGTTGATCTTCCTTCTAGCTTTCCTACAAAAACTCTCGATGTCTTATATTTTCTTGAAATGCTAAGTACATGATTTCTTTTTTTACATGACATTTAGTTAGTTTAGCAAGTAAAGATTGATGCTTCATTTTAATATCTGACAAGAGTTAAAACAATTGCTAGAATGATTTATTTCAATACGAATGGTGTTTGCTAGCACGTGTGTTTCTTTATTTAGTCCTATCTCGTGAGAGATTCGAAGAATGAATTGTATATAATTGCTATTTATATATGTCCATGCATGTATTAAACAATAGATATTTAAAAATATAATATAATTATTTGAAAATATTGTAGGCGTCTTGTGACAAAATAAATTTGTCACTAAAAAAGGTTAGCACAAATGATTTTGGAGACATGTAGTTTTGTCACAATAGTCTTTTTAGAAGCTTTTTTTTTTTATCACAAAACCTACAGTTTACTTTAAATAAACCTACTGTGATAAAGACTTTTGTCATCATAAAATTCTCATTAAAATAAAATTAAAAATATTGTGACAAATCCATTACTCACCATAAATAGATCAATTAGGACAATATTTTTCGTCACCATAAATTAAGTTATTGTGATAAGTTTCTTTTGTCACAAGAGCTTAAACCTATTATGACAAATTTGATTTGCCATTATTAAATTTTCATTGCAACGAAGTAAAATAAATTGTCACAAATTGGTTTGTCACAATAAATTGGTCTACTTGTAACAATTTTGTTCGTCCCCATAAATGACTTATCGTGACAAGTTTTTTTTGTCACAAGAGCTTCACCTTGTGGTGACAAACAATAGTTGTCAAGATAACACACAAATGGTGATAAAATTATTTGTTACTACTAATAGATTTCTTGTGACAAAAATATTTGGTCAAAACATATTATGACGAATATTTTTGTCACAATATGTCTATTAGGAACTTACTTCTTATGACAAAAGTAGGCATATAGTGGCACAATATTTTACTTTTTGTGATGAAATCTGTTGTCACTATTTGTATTTTTAGTGTATGAAAACTTTTCGTCACTACATGTATTTTCTTATTGTGACAAGTTACAAATTTTTTCACATAGGACTTATTATGACGAGTTTCTTGTGACAACCCCGTGACAAACTTTTTTCATCACAATATGTCTATTGTAACAAAAACTTGACTTTTTGTGACAAAAAAATTCATAGCAAATGCCCAAAATTGTTGTAGGTTGTCGCCACCACTAGAAACCAATGGCGAGACCAAGTGTACTTCAAGGGGCCAAGCTCCCCTTGTGTGTTTGAAATTGCATTTAGTCATTGTTTTAAGTTTTTATAATGAGAAGTAATGTACTAGCCTAGTTGAGTTTTTGAAATTATATTTAGCTCTTACAGATTTTGTGAATATTTATGGTAACGAATAGTATATTGGTCTCTCCAAAAATCTAAAGTTTTTTTACTTTTAACTCTAAAATTTTTAGAATTATTACCGTGATCCCCGTTTAAGTAATATTTCAAGGTCCATCCATGTAAGGAACTCCTCTACCACCACCTTCTCTCTTCCTCCCTCTTCTCCTTCGCCTCTTACCAGGGTTGCCAGCACCAGTAAATCACTCTCAAATATGATGTAAATTGAGCTTCCCCACAAAAGAACAAGTGTCGCAATTGAAGTATAAAACCCGGTGAGTATCGGAGTCGATTTCTTGATGACCAAACCAAATATAGGTTGATAACACTCGACAAAACACCAAGCTAACTCAAATTGCATAGCAACTAAGTAAATTGAATCTAAGAAAAAGAGACAAGAAAAGACACTAAAAATCGTTTGCTTTTGAGAATTGTGGTGATGTTCTAATTATCTAATTAAAGTAATGATCTATTAAAAGCTAACTGACAAAATGAAGAGAATACTAAAGTGATTTGAGGAAACAATTGAGCTCAATTGATCCAAACACCCAAATAATTCTAAGTTGCCATTGAAGGTTTATAACTCAAATTACTAAGCCACAATCAAGGGTAGCAATTCAGAGAATTTACCTTTGAGGACCAACAATTCTTAAGCAATTGAAGATAGATTCATGATCAATAGAAGAATAATAGGTTAATACCATCGATTTGATTAGAATTATACAAAATTAGAGCATTAAGTATTGAACTAATCAAACATAATCAATAACCTAGGTGTTCTTAGGCATCCAACATTCAATTACTATGAATTAGAGATCTAGAAAGATAAACAATGAATTTATGATATACTCTATTGAAATCCTTAGATTCCTTGAGTGTTCTTCACAATTGAACCCAATTGAAGACTGGTTACTTGATTCCATGATAGAATGCATAAGACAAAGTAGATCTTACATTAAAAAGTAGGAAAATGTAGTGTTTGGATATAACAAAAATGAAAGAAAGGGTAAGAAAGTAAAGTAAAATAAAGTTTCTTTCTCTAAACTACTCCTAAATACCAAGAAATCTAAGAAAACTAAACAAAAATGAGATAGATCCCCAAATTCCCATACAAACTCGTACTTATAACAGTGAAAATAAAACAAGGACTGACGAGACCGTACATACGCTCTTCGTATGGTGACCAATACACTGATTGCAGCTTTCCGAAGTTTGAAAATATTTGTAGGCGTATGTATGTTGTACAATACTGTACGTATAGATAGCATATCTGAATAGCTTTCAAAAATTATATGAAATTGATATATTGTGGATCCGGGTAGCCTTTCTGGTTTAGGAGATATGGTTCTTCAAAGTTTCAACTCTCTGTGTTTTAACTGGTTGTACCACATCTTCAGCAACTTGTACCTTGCCAGCATCCTCTTGAAAAACACATTCTCCCTTTATCTAAAATAGGGCCGAAACCCTCCAAATTAAGCTCAAAACCTATACAAAGCAAAATAACTTAGTTAATACTAAAATCTAAGTAAAGAAGCATATAAACTCCTAAACTAAGGCTAATAAATGGCAAATTAAGATGTTGTAATTGCACTTTTGGAGTGCAATCACACCCTCCCCCAATTTGCTTTTTGCTAGTCCCTAGAAAAAAACTAAAACTAAAGAAAGTATGTATAAATGATAATCTCCATTTTCGTAGGAGTCACGGATGTATTTAGCCTATGTATCAAGTCTTTGAACCCCTAGGTTACTCCTAGTTAACGAGTGGTGTCTCGTGAGAGCTTATAATGATGACACTCAAACATCAATTCATAATCATCAATCTAAGATTTAGAACAATCTAGTGGTGACGCATAAGATGGACCAAAGCAATCTCAACAATTGACCTCTAATACCAACGCAAGCAAGATTATATCAAAAAGAACTCAAAAATTGATGTTCATATATGTGTGTGTGCGCTAGAATTATGCAATGTAGCTTAAAAGTATCTACGCACACATTCATAGCCTTAGAGTTTTGATTCAAATCCTCACCAGATGTACACTCTCAAACAACTAAGCACAAGGCTCCCCTTAATGGAATGCTCTCAAAAAGAGTAAATGCTATAAAAAAAAAAAATGCAAGAGAGCAATTCAAATGTAAAAAACCGCAATAATAAAAGGGTATCGATCTTAACATGACTTCATGAAAGAATTCTTATAACTTAGATATCAACTAATCATGATGACAAATAAGAGCTCAAATTCAAATAAGATTCCACATGAAGTGCATGCTTTTGGATCATAAAGGACTTTGTAAAGGAAGGCCAATAGGGTTTCAAGGTAAGGTATAAGAAGAGAGGAAAAGGTATGAGAATACAATATATGTGTGATCAAGGCATGTAGTGTCAATGAAGTAATTCTTCTCTTTCTTTCCCACTCTAACTTTCTCACACATTTCCTTGCCTCATTGAGGCTTCAACCCTTTTTCTTGTTTCTTTTCTTTCTTCTCCTTTCTTTTGATTTGTTTTCAATCCCATTGTCTTTTTTGCTTTCTTTCACTTCTCTTTACTATCATTTTTACATACCTTCACCATTTTCTGCTTTTGCACAAAATAGCTCCTCTTTACTTTTCATGAGTTTCAATAGAATGAAGAATTGTGTCTTTTCAACTAAAGAGAAAAGTTATCCAATCAATAATCATATCTCATGTAAGATTAAATGTCAAAAAGAGTAGAAAGACAGGGTTGCAAAGGGAATAAAAAGAACAAAAATTTCGTAGCTTAAAAGGTTGAAAGATGGCCTAAATCATTTCTCAAAACATACATTGAATAGATCTTGAATGAATGTGAGTGTCAAATGTGATGAAGTCATTGAAATGATAAGAATTAAGAAATCTCCTCGAGTGAATGTAATCTCTTTCAAAGAAGGTATGAAATTCTAAAGCTCACAATGTTAAAATCTCTACTCAAGTAAGGGTACAAATGCACAAACTAATACAACAAAGCTACATTCATAATTTGTGCTAAATGAGTATAATCCACCATGAATAATAAAAGATAATTATGAAAAGCATGAAAAGACGTGTTAAAGATAGCAAATAAAGTGTCGAAACCACAAAATACTTCAACCTCTACCAAGAATCCCAAGTAGTTGAACGATCATCATTCAATGTAATCTCTGAGAATAATCAATAAACCATAGAGAGATCACAGTATAACACTAGAGATATAACAATGAAGTTCAAAAATAACTTCCACCATGAACAGTAGAGCAAAAGATATAAGTAATGGAATACATGTATGTAAAAATGGTATCTAAATTCTACCTCTAACTAGTGAAAGTCACTAAAAAATTTTATTATTTAGAATAGGGGGCAACACAAAGAAACAAAAATAAAAGTGTAAAACCAAATAAAAAAAACACAGATAGAGGTAAAATCTCTACTCTCCCCCCAACTAGAATGAAGCATTGTTCTCAATGCATGAAGACAAGCAAAGAAATCAGATAAAATTGCAAGAGAAAAGAGATTAGGGTGCCTAAGTGCACCCCCCAACTAAGATGGAATCCTAAAAAGTAAAACAAAACGAAAGCAAAATAAAAAACTATCTAAACTACTTATACTCCTACCCAAACACATGAGAAGGAGGTCACCCTAACCACAAAAGGCAAATTTGACATCATTCCACATGTCCACAATGGCAACTTGTGAGAATGTCAAACGAGAGTAGACACAATCAATTTCAATATCCTTGATAAACTCAAGGATATAACAAATACGGTCAAACGGACCAAAAGGGTCATAGAATGGAAAAGGAGTCAAAGGATCGTGCACTAAGATGCCTCTCAAAGTCATTCTATTAACTTCTTGACCCTCCTCACTCTTTAGGTGCTCACCTAGGCAAAAGGTAGTCAGTTCTACTAGTAAGGTGTCAAGCTTCAAAGAAGTTGGTGTGCTAACACTAAGTTCTAGAGGTTGAAGGGTAGAGGTCGCTTGACCCTCCAACATGGTGGACACATCCTCTAAAATAAACAAATTCTCATTCACTTGCACATTCCCAACATCTAAAAGTTTAAGATCTTCATCAAAGGCAATAGTTCTCTCTAAAGGGTCCTCAATATGTTCTTTATCATTTTTGACCTTCTTGGACTCCTCTTCTCTCTCACTAGTTTCTTTATCACCCTCTTCCTCGCTTTGGTCATGCTTGGAAGCCTCAATCATGGGCTCCTCTCTGTCAGGTTCCTCATCCCTATCATGATCTTCAATAATTTCATCACTTACCCTAGGAGCTTTTCCCTAGACTCAAACTCTTGGGGAAAGATGGTTTGATCAATGATACCCTCATTTCTAAGGTTAGTGATGGGATGGAAATGCTCGATGGGATGGACTTGCTCTTGATGTAGAGTTAAATTGGAATCACTTTCAAGCAATTGTCCATGAGAATTGGGTTGAGATTGGATGGAAATCTCTTCCTCCTCTTGAACACCTAAGATTTGCATCAATAGGGTCAAGTGACCCTTTATATCATCAAGAAGTTGACCTTGGGATTCAAGGGTTTTGTCTATCCTAGATACACCATTTTGCATTTGCATGAATGGTTGTAAGGCATCCTCTAGTGTATCCTCTAGAATGAACTGTATTGTGCTATTGTGGGGAAAGGTGGGATGAACTCGTTCTTAATGGGGGTTAGAATTAGGATGGGGTTCACTAAAGCTCTCATGGTAAGGATAAATTGGTGGTGAAGCTGGGGAATGGTCGAAGGGTTCTTGGTAGTGATAAAGTGGACGTGATGCATGGTAATAGTCAAATGGCTCTCGGCAGGATTGAGGTGAGCCGAGATAATTATGTGAATATGTGCTCTCATGTCCCCTACTAAGGTTGGATTGAATACATCACCCAAGATTGGGAGGTGGCCTAAGAAGCTCCCTTTTGCCATTAGCTCGAAGGCACTCTCTAGGAGACATGTTGGATGGTTCTTGGTTTCTCATTGCATTAGCTTGAATATAATCTCTAAGAGACCAACATTGAGGGGCATCTACACCATCATTATCAATCCATTCAGAAGAGTAGTCTATTATGCCTATGCTAATGTAGTGAGATGGTGATGTATGTGAAAATGAGCCACCAAACATAATGAAGTGCGCAATAGAAGATGAATGCAATGTACAAACAAATTGGCAATCCGTGCCTCAACAAATCAATTCATAGTTTCCTTCCACCAATTTTCTTTCTGAGCCCTCCAATCTCCACATAAATGTACCACCAATTCTCAATTTAATTCAATTCAAATCAACTGAAACCTCCAATCTCCTTAGCCAATAGCAATACCACCAATAAGCATATAGCACACAAGCCTATCCACCAATTATTATCCACCAATTGAGTTCTCAATGCAATGAAAAATTTTACACTAATCAAACAAAAATAATCCTAAAATAAAAGAGAAAATCAAAAATCAAAATCTATCATGCTATCACACAAAAAGGTGGAATGAAGTTACCCATGGCCTTAGCCGAAGATTACTCCGTTGTAGTAAATGTGATGCAGATCTAATCCACAGATTGCTTTTCAACTCAAGGTTCTTTTAGTGCTCACCTCGTGCCTTCGATCCCCAGCAATGGTGCCAAAACATGAATCGCTCCCAAAGATGATTTAAATTGAGCTTCCCCACAAGAGAACGGGTGTTGCAATTGAAGTATAAACCTTGGTGAGTACCGGAGTCAATTTCTTGAAGGACCAAGCCAAATGCTAAAAATACTCAGAGAAAAACACCAAGCTAAATCGAATTGCCTAGCAACTAAGTAAATTGAATATAAGAAAAAGATAAAAGAAAAGAGACCGAAAATCTTTTGGTTTTGAGAATTGTGGTGATGTTCTAATTATCTAATTAAAGTAATGATCTATTAAAAGCCAATTGACAAACTAAAGAGAATAGTAAAGTGATTTGAGAAAATAATTAAGCTCAATTGATCCAAACACCCAAACAATTCCAAGTTGTTGTTGAAGGTTTGTAACTCAAATTACTAAGCCACAATCAAGGCTAGCAATTCGGAGGATTTACTTTGAAAACCAACAATTCTCAATCAATTGAAGATAGATTCATGGTCAATAGAAGAATCATAGGTTAATACTATCGATTTTATTAGGATCATACAAAATTAGAGAATTAAGTATTGAACTATCAAACATAATCAATAACCTAAGTGTTCTTAGGCATCCAACATTCAATTACTATGAATTAGAGATCTAGAAAGATAAAACAATGAACTCATGAGATACCTCCATTGAAACCCTTAGATTCCTTGAGTGTTCATCACAATTGAACCCAATTGAAGTCTAGCTACTTGATTCCATGATAGAAAGCATAAGATAAAAGTAGATCTTACATTAAAAATGTTACACCCCGTAACCCGGCCTATATGAATTTAGGGTGCATGACCGGCTAGTAGCTTGACTATCCAATGTCCCATTACAAAAAATGGTTAAACACCTGTGTATGATCATTTAAAATGATATATAGTTACGGAATTTAAAACTTATAAAGTTAAAATAATACGTGTCATGCATGATAGAGTTGTATCTAATTCCAAAACATAAACATGCTTATGGGCCTAATGTAAAGCCACCGCAAATGTGTGCCATTAAAAGTTTACAAAACATTAAGGGTCCAACCCAATATCAGTACATAACATAAGGCCCATGGGCCGCAGTTCAAATATCCAGCTAATAGACCTCCCTCTAAGGCCTCCCAATTTGGTTACCTGAAAACATTTTTAAAAAACGTAAGCTAATGATTAGTGGATAATAATGATGCACGAGCATAAAATACTATGGACTAACATTTCTATTTAATATACACGACAATAGAGGTACATTTATACATATATGGCATGAACTTAGAGACGTACAAGCGTAAGCTTAAAAACACATGTGGTATAGGCTTTCATATTAAAATATTTCATCATTTCTAAAACATAATATTGAAAACAGAGACAAGCATATCATAGCATGATCTCGTAGAGCATGACATAGCTTGTCATTAGCATAACATATCATAAGTTTATAGGCTTACATCTTAGCTCGTCGTATAACATTAGACACATCAATATCATTGTTCTCGAAAATGCATAAAGCATAGATTGAAAAACATAGGTAGTATAGCATCATATTGAAACATTATATTGTAATATTTCATAACGAAATGTTAACATTTCAAACATAGTATCCTATGAGTGAGATGCAAACCGTAACATAATCATGTGTGGCATAACGTAGCTTGTCATAAGCATACCACAACATGATATTGTAGGGCATATTACAATATCATAAAGAGTAGAGATACATCGTAATATTAATACTCGTGGGAACATACATAACTTGTCATGAAGCATTGAACAGATCATATTTCTCGTTCTAGAACGTAAGTGTGTTATGTCTTTACATTAGAGTTAGGCTCCGCATTAGTAACCTTTGAGGTCACACATATGGCTCTTTAGGCCAACATAGTAACTGTAAAAGGTCATGCATAAGGCTTTTCAAGCCAACATAGTAACCGTTAAAGGTCATGCATAAGGCTTTTCAAGCCAACATAGTAACCGTAAAGGTCATGCATGAAGCACTTTAGGCCAAGATATCCCTCACTTCACCCTGTAAGCACCCCATTTTTGCCTGTTCGGCAGTCTCCAGTCTATCCAGACTTGTACTCAAGCCAATATGGACGTATTCCAATCTAAATCAACTTTTCAAGTCTAATCCCGTCAATCAAACCACTTCGCAGGCCCGCTAGGCCTGAATAGAGGCAAAATGACCAAAATACCCTTAGGGGTAATGTTCGATCCAATTCCAACAGGCACATCTTTCCAAAGACGGTAAGTCCCCTTTCTAATTCCATTTCTAATTCTAATTCCAACTCTATTTCCAATTAAATCAATTGCACCTTTCGAGAAAGTTGATTCTTCAAGGTGGTGAGACCCTCCAATCTGGCACATTTCTGAGTGAACTCTTCAGAATGATAAGTCCCTTCAAACCCGTCGACCGGGATAAGACCCCAAGTCCCCTAGATGGTAGAACGGTCCACCTTTGGTGCCTGCTAGCCCGCCAATATAGAAATACTCATTTCGGCACGCCTTTTGAGAAAGTTGATTCCTCAGGCGCTAAGTCCATTTAGCAGCTTCTCGAGATCAGGCAATTTCTAGAATGACTGCGAACCGTCAGAGTAACGAAAGTACTCGTAAACATCATAACCGTTAGAGTAACGGAAGTACTCGCAAACAGGACGACATAGGGAATTGCCAACAAACCCCTGTATCACGACACCACCGTCAGAGTGGCGGAAACACTGAAAACCCAGGTCAACACTGGTGCCCACTAGTCCACTTCAGTGAAAAATGACCAAACTGCCCCTAGGGCCATTTTCAACACGTTTCTCGAGAAAGTACCTAAGTTCTCAGAACCATAAGTCCACCCTTTCAAGATCGTCCTAGAGACGATTCATCATGATTAGGTGTCTTCTAGTTAGTTTCGAACCAATTACGAGACTTTCCAGTCAAGATGACCATTTTGCCCCTAGGCATCCGAACGCCCCGGGGACCACACCGGCTCTGGGTATAAAACCAGTGACCTCTCGAGAAGGCTTCTTATATTATTCTCGACCTTTCATTATCTTTCCAGATCATTCCGAGTCAATTCCAGCAAACCCAGTGCGAAATGACAGTTTTGCCCCTGTGGCCCAGTCGCCTTTTCCAACCACACCGGCTCTGGGTATCAAATCAGTAGCCTTTGGGAACATTCTAAATAATGTTTCCAAATCTTGAGTCTTCTTTCGGGACATTTTGAGTCCGTCCTGACAGTTTTCCTACCCAGTTGGCCGTTTTGCCCCTAATGGCCCGGTCAACCCTTCTAACAAACCCTAACATCTTTTTTCAAGTCCATTACCCCTGAGACCCTATTCTAAAGGTTTATGCCCTATTCTGGCCTTTCGGGCCATTTTCGGTCCCTTAAATCCTTCCTGGACCTTCCGGAGCCACTCCTAGTGAAGCCAGACTAAAAATTGCTTGGTAGTCACTAGTATAGGCGCCCAAATCTTTTGAAGATACGTTACTTGCCAACCTTAAAACTTTCCTAAGTGTACAGGCGCCAGGTCATTCTTCTCTCTAAAAATATAGAGCTTCCTCCAGCGTGAAAGAGGTCCACAAACTCAGTCTAGAAAACTTACTCTTCGATATACAAAGCTCGCAGCCTCCCTAAACCCTAGTTTTCTTTAGGTTTTCCAAACCCTAGCCCTCATACACAAACCCTAACTCTCATATACTCCCATACACTCTTATACACTCATACACTAGCCTCCAAAGCCTCCATTGAAAACTTGAAGTGCTGCAATCCGAAGCTCATGAAGATCAAGACGAAGACTGAAGCGAAGCAAGGACCAAAGCAAGAAAAGCAAACAAGAAAAACAAAGCGCGCAAAGCAAAGCAAAATAAACAAGACACATGGTAGGATCGCTATTTAAGTTTATGCATCTTCCACCTCTCTCTTCTCTCTTTGAACCCACTTGGGTTTTCTTCTGTTTTAATCCCCCATCTTTTTCCCCCCTTTCCTACATGCTTGAAACAAGGGACTTCCGGGTCCATATATAGGATTAGGCTATTGGAAGGTCACCGTGTCGGGGGCTTTTTTTTAGTCTAACCAAAGACCACGTGGGTTCGGCCCCCTTGATTATGTGGTGAATCCTTTAACCTTGTATGTTCACGACCCCAACTTGCGTTGTATATATCATGATCTTGCATTCTTCCAAAATTCGTTTTCAAAAGCTTGCATCAAAATTGTTTTCAAAACTTGCATCAAAATTTTCTTTTTTAAAACCACAATCCTAAGGTGGTTCTAGCCTTTCCATGGCTAGGGTTGCTTTAGGAAAGTGTTACATTTAAAGTGACCAATATTGTCTATATTTTCAAATCCTTGTTGTTTTCAAAACCATTATCTTAGAGTAGTTCTAACCTTCTTATGGTTAGAATCGCTTTACGAAAGTGAGATATTTTATATACTTTCTAAAAATTTTCTCTTTGAAAATCTCTCTTTCTAAAAATCTCTCTTTCTAATATACTTTTTAAAAACTCTCTCCAATCTCCTTTCCAAAATTGTTTTCAAAAACTCCCTCCAAAAAATCTATTTTTCAAAAACTCCTTTTCAAACTCATTCTCAAAACGCTCTCTTCAAAGTTTAATTTCTAAAAATGCTCCTTCACTTTCCTTCCTAAACAACTCTTTCAATAAATCTCTTTCCCAAAATCTCTTTCTAAAAACTTTCTCAAAGTGTTGCTTTTCAAAAATCTTTTCAAAAACTCTTTCTTCAAAACTCACTTTCTCAAAACTCCTTTTAGGATCTCTTTCCAAAAATCTCCCTTTCTAAAAATTCACTTTTCAAAAATCTCTTTTCTTAGAGTCCAAGTTAAACCCTAGAGTCAACAATTAGGAAACCCTAATTTTCCTTCCAAAAAGTATGATTTCCAATCTTGTCTCAAAACCTAGGTTTTCAAAACCTCCTCCTTTACATCTAAATCACAAGTTTCCAAAACCTCTTTTCTACATCAAAACTGTAGTCTTCAAAATCTAAGGTTTCTCAAACTTCTCCTTCCAAATTCATGTCAAATCAAATCTTCCCTTTAGGAAATTACATCCAATCTTCCATTTAAGAAACTAGATCCTATCTTCCATTTTTGGAAACAAAATCAAAACACCTCTTTTAGAAACAAAATCCAATCCCTTGTTTTAGGAAATAGGAATCTCAATCCTTCCAACTCCAAATCTTTCTTAATTCAAATCCTTCCTAAACTCATACTTTCCTAAACCTTAAATTTCCAAACTTAAACTTTTAAATCTTTCCTTAAACTTTAAACTTTCAAATCCTTCATAGTCTAAACCTTTCGTAATTCCATACCTTTCTAAATTTCAACTTTTCAGATTTAAATTTTCAAATCTTTCTTAAACTCAAACCTTTCCTAACTTTAAGAATTTCTAAAACTCAAACACTTTCTAAATTCTAAACTTTCCAACTTTTGAAACTTTACAATTTCAATACTTTCTTAAAATGAAACATTTCCTAGTTCAAAACCTTTCTTATTTCAAAACTTTCCTACAATAACACTTTCCTAAAATGAAATTTCCTAATTTGAACCTTTCCTAATTCGAACCCTTCCTAAATTAGATCTTTCCTAATCTTCCAAGTCCAACGTTCGAGTTAAATATTTCTTAATCTCAAGTCCCAATCCTATCGTCCTAAGCTTAGGTTTCCTAAATCTCTATCTTTCCAAATCAAAGTCCAATCTCTTCCATTTCAAATTCCAATCTTCTATTCTAAATTCAAATCAAATCCAAATTCCAATTCAATTTCTTCTTCCATATCAAATATTCTATTTTCAATCAAATTATTGTCTGAACAACGACTGATCTGATTCCTCAAAAAGGATACGTAGGCAACCCTCCTGGGTGCGGTCACAACCTTTTTAAAATCTCCAATTCCATAACTGTTTTCCAATTTCCCTATGTTCTATTTCCAACTTCCAATTCTAAAAATCTATTTTCAATCCTCAATTTTAATTTCTAAACTTTCTTTCCAATTTCAAGCTTCGATTCTTCTTTTCCAAATCTATTTTCTAACTTTCTTTTCTTGCATTTACACATCATGCATCATTCTTTTAAAAATTCTTTTCTAAAATAAATAAGATTAGACATTTGTTAATTAAAGACTCTCATAAGTGAATCTAGGGTGAATAGACATGTAGGTATCGCAAGGGCGGGTAGGGTGATGGCTTAGTACGTCTTCCTTACAAGTAACCAACCTCCGAACCTAGGATCACTATTTTTGAAAGACTACAACGGAGTTATTTTTCTAAAAAGGCCTTAAATATTTTTCAAATGTTGCTAAACAGCCTCTTTTCTTAAAAACCCTCTCTTGAGGTAGTATTTTCAAAATCGTTTTCAAAAATCCTAAGTGTAGTCTTCAGATTATGCTTAGTTTTTAGGTGACCTAACTCACCTTAATCAAGTTAGGTGGCGACTCCAAACTTTTTCTAAAAGCCCTTTATTCAAATCAATTTTCAATTCAAACCTAGTCGCACTCATTCTTCTAGGAAGATGAGTTCTAACGAGCAAGTACAATATTTTTCCCGCTTGTGTGTGTATTCCTCAAGTGCGAAAAATCTAGACGCGACAGCTGGCGACTCTACTGGAGACACTTAGAGAGTTAGGCTGTAGTCATTTCTCTTTACCCTTCACCCATGTGGAGTCTTCAATTAACCTGTTCAATCCTATTCACTTTAAATTTTCAAAACCAAATTTTCAAAATTGGTTTAAAAAACATGCATTTATTCATATTATCTTGTATTAAGTTTGTCATCCACATACTAACTCTTGTATCTTTGTTTTGTAGGTGCGTTTTATATTTACAATATTATTTTATTAACTGCTATGCATAAATGTGATGAACAGGATGAAGGGGAGTTGTTGGGCTCTTTCCTCCGCTTTCAAAAATCACACACACACTGCACGTGCACTTGCATTCTGCATACTTGCATTTTTACCTTGATATGACCCTTCTAGTTAGAAAGGGGGAACGGTATATTGGTTGTGGGAAAGATGCTATGTCAGTTTATTTGCTTATCGCCTCTTGATGGTTCCCCGCCTCGGATCACCCACCGATCGTGGCACCACCTCAAGGAGTGGGCCTAGGTTTGAAGATCCGGGGACCAAGCCTTTTTAGGACGCATTAGTCAACCCTTAACCTCATGCTCATATAGACACCTTGCATAGCCAAACCTCTTCCGGATTTAAGACACGTGCATCGTTTTCAAAACCATGGAGCAAAAGGTGACTGCTCTTATTTTTATTTATACCTATTTATTTTTGTTATTATAATGATTGTATTCTTACTGTTATAATGCTTCTCTAACTGCTCATAAATGCATATGTACATCAACTATATTCTCTTTCCTTATACTCTATGCATCCATTTTCATGCATCCTGTATTCCATGTTAATACGAGAGTTCCAAGTAACTCAAGTCACTACATTCTCATGCATATGATCAACCCAAAGAGAGTGACACCTAGTTCACTCTCCCTTGCATTAAACCTACCTAAACCCTAAGGGTTCCCACATAACCCTAAGGACTCATGGCATGCACCTCAATTCATTCCATAAGAGGGGCCCCAATCCCTCTACGCTCATAAAGATAGGGTTGCCAAGACGACAAGGGGCAATCGATCAACAAGGTCTCTCAGGGACCTCCTCGACATTGAATCCAAGAAAGGCAAATCCGAAGACTCAAGAGTAGTTTAGGACTTCTTATGTAAAACTAGATAGGTGGAACCCCCGAAGGAAAATGTTCCCCCTCCCCCTATTAAAATGTATTTCAATTCTTTTGTATCTCAAACCAAAAGTTAAATGTATTTCTTTATTTTCCTTGAGTAAATGGATGGATGAATATGTGAATGGATGAAGTTCCCCATCTGACCGTAAGATATCTGCATACAGGGGCAAATCTCCTATCTCCGAGAAGTGAACTAATTCACCATGTTTAGCTTCCCTCCTAAAAGAGGGGCACCTTAGGGCATGCATAGCATAAAGGCTTGTCAAAATAAGACACTAACTTTTCCCTTTGTTGGTTTTTAGGTACCTCTCCTCATCCCCCCATCGTTACAAGCCAAAAGCTAATAAACGCCCATGGAATCACTCACTATCGATACCTTAACTCTACTACTAGCAAAGGCAAGAGGAGTCAGACATAGGATGACCAAAATAGAAGGCATACTATCTTCACTCTTATCCCATGCAACCCATGAGCAAGCAGAGTCCTCGCAAGCCCAAACCCATGATGGACGAAAAAGGATGAAGAGGAAGACTAAGTCTATGCCCCGACCATTGCTTACCAACGACCTTCCTAGGCCAAGGGCCTTGCTCTGAGGCCTTTTAAACCAACCTCTAACCAAACCCATGGATTATATAATCTCTCTTACGGATACCAGCCCAACCCATTTGGCCCTGTCACCGAAAATCATCCCATTTTGAAACATAAAACCCTAAGTCCTTTCAATTTCCGAACCATCAGCCTGGTTGTGACCTCACCAAAACTCGGTTCCCGATCATCAAAAACATCTGCAACACCTCCTTGGCCTAGGCGAATAAGTGGGAAAAAGCAAACATTTACTAAACTCGCGTGTTCACAGACCACAGCCTATTTTGGTCTCTTAGTGGATTGATATTTGAAGCCTATACTTGCTCGACCCCAGCCCAATCCTCTGCCTCATTACTTTGAACCTGTAGCAAGCTGTACGTACCATTCGGGCGGCCAATGACATGACACTAAGGATTGTTTGACCCTCAAGCATAAGATTCAAGACCTTATAGATAACAAGATCATCGTCTTACGACCAGCAAATCCTCCTCCAAACGCCACCACTGACCCTCCGCTAGACCACACCGTCAACGTTATTACAAAATTTGATAACAACAAGGTTTGTTTCGCTACATGCCAAGAGATATAATACAAGAATGGGAAGAAATGGAATGTGGAGATGAAAAACAGTGTCAGCCCTGGTCATGGTGCAACCTTGATAAAGTGTCGATCCCCAAAGATGAACTCATAGACGAATCTGCCGAAAAGACTGACCAGGAGCCATTCAAGCTCAATAATAAGAACCCGTCGTTATAAACGCCTGAGGAAGATTGGGGCACAGCCGGACGCCAGAGCAGAAAACCTCGAGCTCAGGTCAAGTCTATTAAGCTGGAAGAAGAAAAGCTACCCAATCGGTTTACTAGAGAAACTAAAGAACTAGCAAAGAAAGGCAAGACGGTCAAGGAAGCCGACGATTGCATCATCACTGCCAAGTCACTTAGAACTCCGGGAGAAACCTCTAGTTATCCTACCTCGACCAAAGATCCCAATTGTGGATGGAATGAAGATGTGGGCATTGTCCGAGGCCTTACTGAGGCGGAATCCTTGCAAAAGCATACAAGAGAGGGGTGTTTTCACCCACTTTTTTTCTATCCCTTTACATTTTGTCCTTAAATTAATATCTGCATTTTTGTTTCTTTAAAACAGAACTATATGCTTTTCATTGATAAGATAAAATGATTAAGTCTTTTTATTCATTACTGTTGCCTTCTTTTCTCTTGTGAATGGTAACTACTTTTTACGCAAGGGGCATGGTTTATCTTATGGAATGATCCAACTTGAAGGGATGATAGCATGAATTAAGCACTCGCCAAATGATCAGCTTTCCAGAGAGACAGAGGACAAGGATGAGTAAGGAAACTACCCGAAGGCAACACTTGCATGACACTGAAGCTAAGCGATGTGTGGCCGGATTATCAAAATGAAGAGGAGCTATCTTTCATGTTCCCATAGAAATTCTATTTGTTTAACCCCTAGTACCTTGCAGAAAGTGAAAATTTTCTTTGTCAACCCCGATCAAAGACTGTCCTCCCCATACTGGGGCAAACAATATTTGAGAACTCTAGGAATGGTATCCACCCCCATTATGCTAAGGCAGCATTGAAGGCTCTATAGATCAAGCAATCTAGTTCAAAGTGAAGAGAAGTCCTTATTTCATTTTCCATACAATCAGTAGTAACCACTTGCCAAATCCGTTGAGCCATTTATCTTTTTCGAGAAAACCCCAACCTAGGGATCACCACCCACATTGGGTTAGATTGGATTACTAAGGAAAAGGTCTAAAGAAAAAAGGTTTGGTAGAATTATTCGTTTCATAAAAAGAAAAAAGATAAAAAAGGAAAAAACAAAGGAAAAGAGTTGCCAAGGAGCAAGAGGCCTAAAAAAAGAAAAAGAAAAAAAAAGGGGCCTGAAGAAAACTATGATTGAGTCGTCTTCAAAAGCATAATAAGAAGACTAAAAGAGAAGAAAATTATGTTTATACAGAAAGGGCAAAAGAAAGGAGGCATTTCCACCCTGAGAAGTGTATCGTAAGAGTAATAAAGAAATTAAAGGTGATCCTAGGTTACAAAGAAGTCCAGTAGTAACAATAGGTTCGAGCCTTACCCTTTCTTGCAAAACCCAAAACCACAACCCGCATTGTAACCCTATTAAAGTCCGCTCTGATTGAAAACAGATTGCTCGATCTAAATGGGCTAGATACGCTGTCGAAGCTAAAAGAGGATGCTAGCCCTACTTAGAAAGATAGTCAAGGATGGTACGGATCTAAACCCTGTTGAAAACACCATCGAATTTGAGCTTACACATCCCATCGCTTCGAAAACCCCATAACCTAGCCTACATTATTGTCCTAAAGCAAAGTCTTATCAGATTGAAAGATTGGCCACTTATTGCTCTGCCAAAGGTAAGGTAAGCTGTTGCTAAAACCCTGAGAGTTGAGAGTTTCAGCCCACGAACCCTATACATTAACCCCAAGGCAAAGAGTTAGAGGCGATCAAAAGATTGAGAAAGGTACGAAATGCTATCATCCAATCAAGGCAAGGTCGAGCCAAAAGAGCGGCCAAGCCCCCCAAAAAGGAAGAAGTTACCATTTCGAAGATTACAAGTTCAACAGCACCCTTTGTCATTCTGTTAGCTAATATATTCCTAATATGTGCATACATTCTAGAAAAAAAAAACAAAGAAAAAAAAAAAAAAAAAATCGGTATGAGCTTTGCATACATAAGACATAACTCCTTATAGAAATAGAAGTCACCAACACAGCTTAAACATCAACTCATGTAATAGATACACAACATCATTATCCATCATATGTATCTGATCATATGCCTAGCTGTAAAGATCACAAATATCTTTGTCTATCCGTGCATCTAAATATCATAAATATCTATTAAAATAAAACTGTCTAACATAAATACATCTCAAGAATAGAGGCAAAGGAAGATTAGGGTCTACGGCAAGGGGCATCCATCAAAGGTCAAAATCAATGTCCTCAAGATCGAAGTCCCCGAAACCTGGATCCAGAGGAGGTGGATAACTACTCGAAGCACCAGCATCCTGCAGAGAAGATAGAACCGAAATCAGCCACATGAAAGAAGAACTAAACAATAGTAGAGCAAGAAGAAGGAGAGAAAAGACGACATACCCCACCACCTCCCATCTGAGCTATCCGAGCCGTCAAGGATGCCACTTCTGCCTGATATTGATGTTGCTCCTTCTAGTATCAATCCCTCTGATCCCTCACAGCAGCAAACTCAACCTGGGGCACGTATCCCCCGGCATGGCGCCACAAGTCAACGACCTCCTGGCCCACAGCGTATCCGTCGACTACTACCTCAAACCGGGTGAAGGCACCTACAGAATGAGCCCCGAAGTGTGCAAGGTAGTTTGTATCCGGAGGAAGTAAGAACTCGGCACCCGGCTACCGCTCCTAATAGGGGATAGGCACTCCTACCACAAAAGCTTCAAATATATACTCCGGCAGAGCTCCTGCTGATCAGAACTCCTCATGAAACTGTCACCAGTGCCGCTCTCCTAGATAGGACTCACAAGTATTGTCACTGAGAAAAGCAGCCCTCGACAGGGATAACAGAACTAAGTACCACACTGTCTCATAATCAACTGATCCAATGAAGGGCTGGCAAGTCACGTCTCTCGCTTCAATCAACTCCAGGTTCACCCGTAATGTCACAAAGTCAGTAATCTCCGATCGCTGGGCAACCCGGTCACGAGCCTACCTCAAAGCGCGAGGATAAAGGTCATCCTCAATAAACGCACCGTGACGAACAGGTAGGTACTCATAACTCCACCAGACAAGAAAAGGCCAGAAGCTAGTCATGCTGCCCTAACGAGAAGAAGTCCAGACTAGCATCGATTGAAGGAAGCATCCAAAAGAGAAGGACCCCTAATCTAGCTTAAATAATGCCCCAAGATCAGATACTACGCTCATCAGACGAAAAGGTGTCGCCCCAGATTTTTCGCACTCAAGGAATACACACACAAGCAAGAAAAATACCGTACTCTCTCGTTAGAACTCATTGTCCTAGAAGAATGAGTGCGACTATGTTTGAATTAAAAATTGGTTTGAATAAAGGGCTTTTGAAAAACATTTGAAGTCGCCACCTAACTTTATTAAGGTGAGTTAGGTCACCTAAAAACTAAGCACAATCCGAATACTACACTTAAGGTTTTTGAAAATGATTTTGAAAATACTTCCTCAAGAGAGAGTTTTTAAGAAAATAGGTTGTTTGGCAACCTTTGGAAAACTTTTAAGCACTTTTTAAAAATAAACTCCATTTTGGTCTTTAAAAATAAACTCCATTTTGGTCTTTCAAAATAATGATTCTAGGTTCGAAGGTTAGTTACGTCTATAGAAAACGCACTAAGACATCACCCTACCCTGCCCTTGCGTTACCTACATGTCTATTCACCCTAGATTCACCTATAAGAGTCTTCAACTAACAAATGTTCAATCCTATCCACTTTAGAAAAAAAAAATGTTTAAAAAGGCATGATGCATGATATGCAAGTGTAAGAAAAGAGAGTTTGGAAATAGACTTGGGAATGGATTTGAAAAAAACTTGATTTGATTTGAAAGAAAGATTTGGAAATAGAAATTTGAAAATAGAATTTTAGAATTGGAAGTTTGAAAAAGATTGTAGAATTGGAGATTTGAAAAAGGTTGTGACCGCACCCATGAGGGTTGCCTACGTATCTTTTTTGAGGAATCAGATCAGTCGTAGTTCGGACAAGAGTCCGATAAAAAATAGAAGATTTTGATTTGGAAAAGAGTTTAATTTGAACTTAGAATAGAAGATTGAAAATTGAAATTTAGAATTAAGAAGATTGGACTTTGATTTGAGAAAATAGAACTTATAGGAAGAATTTGGACTTGTTTTAGAAAGATTGAGGTTTAGGAAATCTAGACTTAGGAAAGAGAGGATTTGAGATTTAAGAAAGATTTGACTTGAATGTTGGACTTGGAAGATTAGGAAAAGATTAGAATTTAGGAAAAGTTCGAATTAGGAAAGTTTCGAATTAGGAAAGTTTCAAAATAGGAAAGTGTCGTTTTAGGAAAGTTCCGTTTTAGGAAATTTTTATTTTAGGAAAGTTTTCGACTTAAAAAAGTTTTGGATTATGAAAGTTTAAAACAGGAAATGTTTTGGAATAGGAAAGGTTTGAAATTGGAAAGGTTTAAAATGGGAATGTTTCGGAATTGGAATGTTTTTTAAAGTAAGAAAGTTTTGAGTTTTGAAAGTTTTAAATTTGGAAAGACTTGAAGTTTAGGAAAGTTTAGAATTGAGGAAGATTTGGGTTTAGAAAGTTTTAACTTAAGAAAGTTTTAGATTTAGAAAGTTTTAAAATTTGGAAAGGTATGGAATTAGGGAAGATTTGGAAACTTAAAGTTTAAGGAAAGATTTGAAAGTTTAAGTTTTGGAAACTTATAGTTTAGAAAGGTAGAAGATTAGGAAGGATTTAAATTAGGAAAGATTTGGAGTTGGAAGGATTGAGATTCGTATTTCCTAAAATAAGGGATTGCATTTTGTTTTTAAAAAAGAAGGTTGGATTTTGTTTCAAAAAACGGAGGATTGTATTTAGTTTCCTAAATAAGAGATTGGATTTGGTTTCCTAAAGGGAAGAATGGATTTGGCATGAATTTGGAAAGGGGAGTTTTGGAAACCCTAGATTTGGAAGACAATAGTTTTGATGTAGAAAAATAGATTTTGGAAACCTAGGTTTTAAGGCAAGATTGAAAATTATATTTTTGGGAAGGAAACTTAAGATTTCCTAATTGTTGGCTCTAAGTTTTAACTTGGACTCTAAGGAAAGAGATTTTTGGAGAGTGAGTTTTTAGAAGGGGAGATTTTTGGAAGGAAATCCTATAAAGGAGTTTTTAGAAAGTGAATTTGAAAAGGGAGTTTTTAGAAAGGGAGTTTTTAGATAGAGAGGTTTTAAGAAGAGTTTTTAGGAAGAGATTTTAGGGAAGAGAGTTTTGGGAAGAGTTGTTTAGGAAGGAAACGTAAGGAGCGTTTTTGGAGAGTGAACTTTGAGGAAAGCGTTTTTGGAAAAGAGCTTTTAGGAAAGATGTTTTTGGAAAGAGATTATTGGAAGGGAGTTTTTGAAAACAATTTTGGAAAGAAGATTGGAGAGAGTTTTTAGAAAATACGTTGGAAAAGAGGTTTTTAAGAAAGAGAGGTTTTTGAAAATAAAGTTTTTAGAAAGTCTATAAAAATATCTCACTTTCCTAAAGCGATTCTAACCATAAGAAGATTAGAACCACTCTAAGATAGTGGTTTTGAAAATAACAAAGATTTGAAAATATGGACTATATTGGTCACTTTAAATGTAACACTTTCCTAAAGAAACCCTAGCCATGGAAAGGCTAGAACCACCTTAGGATTGTGGTTTTTAAAACAAGTTTTGAAAAAGAAGATTTTGATGCAATTTTGAAAACGATATTAATGCAAGTTTTGAAAACGAGTTTGAAAATAAATTTTGGAAGAATGCAAGATCATGATATGCATAATGTAAGTTGGTGGTCGTGAACATACAAGGTTAAGACTTCACCACATAATCAAGGGGGCCGAACCCACGTGGTCTCCAGTTAGACTAAAAGAAAGCCCCCGCCTAATCTTACACATGGATCGGGAAGTCCCTTGTTTCAAGCATGCAAAGAAAGGAGGGGAAGAAGATGAGGGATTAAAATAGAAGAAAATCCAAATGGGTTAGGAGAGAGAAGAGAGGGGGAAGATGCGTAAGCTTAAAGAGAAAGCCTACCTTATGTCTTGTTTATTTTGCTTTGCTTTACGCGCTTTGCTTTCTTACTTTGCTTCGGTCTTTGGTTCAGTCTTCGTCTTGATCTTCAAAAACTTCAGTTTACAGCACTTCAACTCTTCAATGAATGCTTTGGAGGCTAGTATATGAGTGTATGGGAGTGTATGGGAGTGTATACGAGGCTAGGGTTTATGTATGGAGGCTAGGGTTTGGAAAACCTAAGGAGACTAAGGTTTTGGGAGGCTACGAGCTCTGTATGTCGAAGAGTAGGGTTTTTAGACTGAGTTTTCGGACATTCTTCACACTGGACAAGACTCTGTATTTATAGAGAGAGGGATAACTTGGCGCCTGTTGCAGTGGCGCTAGGCCAAAAATCCTTCTGGCGCCACTAGGAGTGGCACCAGGCCAAATATTGGCTTGGGGCCATTACTACTAGCGCCAGTCACTTAGGAAAGTTTTAAGGTCGGCAAGCAACGTATTTTGAGAAGATTTGGGCGCTTGTACTAGTGACTACCATGCAATTTTTAGCCTGGCTTCACTAGGAGTGACTCGGGAAGGTTTGGGAAGAATTTAAGGGACCAAAAATGACCCAAAAGGCCGAAAAAGGGCACGAACCCTTAGAATAGGGTTCTGGAGGTATTAGCCTTGAAAAAGGATGATAAGAATTGTCAAAAATGTTGACCGAGCCATTAGGGGCAAAACGGTCAATTGGATTGGAAAGCTGCCAGGACAGACTCAAAATGTCCCGGAAGAAGACTCGAGATTTAGAAACATTATTTAGAATGTTCCCAAAGGTTACTGGTTTGATACCTAGAGTCGGTATAGTGGGAAAAGGCGACCGGCCCACCAGGGGTAAAATGGTCATTTCGCATCGAGTTTGCTAGACCTGACTCGGAATGATCTGAAAAGATAAAGGAAGGCCGGGAATACTATGAAAAGCATTCTCGGAAGGCTACCGGTTTGATACCCAGAGCCGATGTGGTTCCCGGGGCGTTCGGATGCGTAGGGGCAAAATGGTCATCTTGACCAAAAAGTCTCGGAATTGGCCTAAAACTGACTAGAAGGCACCTAATCATGTCGGATTGCTTTTAAGACAATCTTGGAAGGGTGGACTTACAATTCTGAGGACTTAGGTGTGTTCTTGAGAAACGTGCCAACAATGGCCATAGGAGCAGTTTGGTTATTTTTCACTGAAGTGGGCTAGCAAGTATCGGTGTTGACCTGGGTTTTGAGTGTTTCTACCACTCTAACTGCGGTCTTGTGAAGCAGGGGTTTGTTGGCAATTCCCTTTATCGACCTTTTTGAGAATATTTTCGCTACTCTGACGGTTGCGATGTTTGCGAGTACTTCCGCTACTCTGATGGTTCGCGATCATTCCCAAGACTGCCTGATCTTGGGAAGCTGCTAAAGGGACTTAGCGCCTGAGAAGTCAACTTTCTTAGAAGGCATGCCGAAATGGACATTTCTACATTGGCGGGCTAGCAGGCGCTAAAGGTGGACCATTCTGATGCAGCGGCTGTTAAAGATCAAGATAATACACTCGAATCCGTTGATTCACCACGAATACCGGATTCAGAGTCGTCCTGCAACCTATCGATTCACCACGAACGCTAGGTCCTAGGGCATCAAACACTCGTTGATTTTCGTAGAAAATACCGAATGATTGGGAAGTGCAAAACGCACACAAATTTTATTAAACATCAAAACTCTCGAAAAAGAGTCGCAACGCGACTATAAATATGCGACACGAAACCCTAGGCCCCGGGACAAACCGGATTAATTAAAAAAAACAAAGGCCCAAAGCAAAAAAAAGCCCAAAGAAAACAAAACAGGCCAAAACGACACTTAGAAGCATTTTTTTGCGATTTCCTAGGCCAGAAAATCATTTCATATTTTCCCCTTTCTCCGGCTCGTCAATACCTTTTCAACGACATATTATAATGGCGAAACAGAATTACGAGTCAAAAGTTACGGTCAATTGAAGTTTGCCGATCCTCGGTCCGGGTATATCGCCGCCTCCGCGTCTCCAAGTACTCGTCAGCTATACGATCCGCATCACATTCTACCATCTAAGGGACTTGGGGTCTCATCCCAGTCGACAGGTTTGAAGGGACTTACCATTCCGAAGAAACTTTCTTCGAAAGACGTGTCAGAAAGGATAGACTTACCGTCTCGAGAAATCAACTTTCTCGATAGAGGGATTGGAATTGGAATTGGAAAGGGGACTTACCGTCTTCGGAAAGACTCACCTATTAGGATTGAAAAAGGGGACTTACCATCTTCTGGAAGACGTGCCTGTTGGATTGGAAAGGAGACTTACCGTCTCCAGAAAGACGCGCCTGATTTGGATTGGAAAAGGGGACTTACCGTCTTTAGAAAGACGTGCCTGTTGGATTAGAAAGGGGACTTACCGTCTTCGGAAAGACGCGCCTAATTTGGAATTGGACTGAATAATGCCCTCATGGACATTTTGGTTATTTTGCTTCTATTTGGGCCTAGTGGGCCCGCGAAGCGATGAATTGACTAGATTGGGACTAGAATTCTAGAATATGTCCATATTGACTTGAACTCAAGTCTTGACGGACTGTAGATTGCCGAGCGATCAAAAATGGGAGGCTTACAAAAGGCACGAGCGACTTGTTATTGTTGCAGAAGTAGCTGAAGATGATGTACAAAACAAGTCATTGCCTCATGATGTCGCGTCAAGCAGGGGATGGCTCAATAGTAAAGGTACTATCATCCCGACTGAGCCAGGAAACTAGGAAAGCAGAACGCTCAGGAAGGGGCAAGTTCAATAGAATGCATGCATCGTCCCTGCTCAACCGGAGGAAAGCCTCGTGATGATCGCCCAATCCAAGGGGTGGGACCCAACTTAAAGCCAACAAAATGGAAAGTCCCAGTCTCTCCAAACCATCTCTCAATAAGCGCCGGCACCAGATGTCATTTCAGGCAGTTAGCTTGTAATCCCATGAAGGCTCCGAATCCGATCTCAGCCAAGAAGGCACGATATGATGGAGCAGTCCGCTGCATGGTCACGAAGACTTGATGAACAACTCCTCTAAAAGCTGTGTGTACCCGCGGAGGGGGCAAATGTTGTCTAGAATATACACTGGGGTGATAAACAAGATCTCCGAGCGGTGGAATGTCCACTACCTCAAGGTCACCCAAATCAGCATCCGTCGGCCTATGTCTGGAGGAGGCTCTCCCATAACCAGTCACCTGGTCACCAAGACCCGGTACCTCCTCCTCAGCACCAATATCCTCCGCAAAGGCGTGCTCAACTGGAGGAAAGGGGTCGACAGGTGGTCTACTCCCCCGTCCGCTCTGATTGGAAGAGGCTTGTCCAGTGGGTCGATGACTACCCCTAAAACGACTGGAGCCGCTAATAGAATCTATCCTAGCCGCCTTCTCGGAGCGACGTCTCCTCTTAGAACCATCGTCGCCTGCATCTGCCATCTTAGAAAGGTAAGCCAAGGTAAGAGGTGTTAATATACGGTACATGCAGTTAAAAATAATAATAATATAAAATAAACAAATGACCAAAAAAATTTAAAAAAAGGCAAAAAGAAAAAAAAAGATTTCAAGTGATAAGTCAAAATGAATTTCCTATACATTTTGATTTTAAATCCAATTCCAAGTCAAAATGAATTTCCTACACATTTTGATTCTAAATCCAATTCTAAGTCAAAGTGAATTTCCTACAAATTTTTATTTTAAATCCAATTCTAAGTCAAAATGAATTTTCTACACATTTTGATTTTAAATCCAATTCTAAGTCAAAGTGAATTTCCTACACATTTTGATTTTAAAATTCCATTTCTAAGTCAAAATGAATTTTTTACACATTTTGATTTAAAAGGTCAAGTTTCGAGTCAAAATAAATTTTCTACACATTTTGATTTGTCAATTTCAAGTCAAAACAAGTTTTTAAAAATTTCTAAGGTTTTCCATCTTTTTTCTTCAAAATGATTTTATTCAAAACCTTTTCCAACTCTTTTCCAAATTCTAAAATTTCGACAGAGTTTCGTTTAAAAATGGTCCCTACAAAACCCACCACATCAACACAAAACACAAGCCATGAACTCTACAAACACCACCATCACGTACCACCAACACCCGCACACACTTTAAAATTTTCAAACTTCCCAAAAGACTCATTTCATTTTTTAATAAATCAATGGTGTTCAAAGATATCCTAAAATTTTTCAAAATCATTTCAAATGTTTTCTAAAATATTTCAACATTTTTTTTAAATTTTAAACTCCCTTAATTTCATCACTTTCTCAAATTTTTCCATTTTTCCTATTTTTCAAAAAATCAAAAATTCAAAAGTTTTTGAAAAATCATGAAATTTCATACAACTGTTGAAAACATTTTTCTAAGGCACACAGTATAAAAATCTAGCCAAAAACTCAACACCTAAGCTCGTAGGAACAAACCCCCAATTCTTGCAGAAACTCCCTTCACATAATCATGCAAAATTATTCAAATTCAATCAAACAAGCACTAAAATGCAAAAATAACTTTACCACAGTGGTCAAAATATATCAAAACATCAATTTTCACTATTCACACAACTTAAACGGAATTCTACACATTAAAATCAACATAAACTCAAAAACTTATCACTTCTAGTTCTCCGGCGAAAACTTCTTTTCCAGCAACTTTTTCGACAACGACGTTCACTTCCGACAATCCCCCGTGGTCTCCAAGAAGCGCTTCTTCAATGTCCAAGTTGGTTTCCTCGCACTGCCTCTCGGTTTCGCAAAAATTTTTCAAAATCCCGCAAGTGCTCAAACCAGAAATATTTCTAGTTTTGATCCCAGGCCTGGCGCCACTAGTAGTGGCACCAAGCCATTTCTTCCAAAAGCACCACTGCTAGTGGTGCCAGTTGCCAATTCTGGACAACTTTGCCCTCTTTCCCACCAAAACTCGATTTCAAAGGCCTTTTGGGCCTAATATTCGTTTTTACAATCCCGTCTTCCAAAATTTCCAAAGTTCGTCCCTCCGACTGCCTCATGGTCAGCATGGGACTCCTACTCTATTATTTTCTGTCTCCGTCAAGCAAAGACAGAAAAAGAGGGGCAGCTGTAAGTACCCCATTTTTGCCCGTTTAGCAGTCTCTAATCCATCCAGACTTGTACTCATGTCAATATGGATATTTTCCAATCTAAATCAACTTTTCAAGTCTAATCTCGTCAATCAAACCCTTTGTGGGCCCGCCGGGCCCGAATAGAGGCAAAATAATCAAAATGCCCTTGGGGGTAATGCTTAATCCAATTCCAACCGGTACATCTTTCTGAAGACGGTAAGTCCCCTTTCTAATTCCATTTTCAGTTTCAATTCCAATTCCAATTCCAATTCTAATTCCAATTAAATCCAGCGCACCTTTCAAGAAAATTGAATCCTCAAGGTGGTAAGACCCTCCAATCCGACACGTTTCCGAGTGAACTTTTCAAAACGGTAAGTCCCTTCAAACCCATCGATCGGGATGAGACCTCAAGTCCCGTAGATGGTAGAACGGTCCACCTTTGGCGCTTGCTAGCCGGCCAATGCAAAAATGTCCGTTTCGGCACACCTTTTGGGAAAGTTGATTCATCAGGCGTTAAGTCCATTTAGCATCTTCCGGAGATTCGGCAATCTCTGGAATGATCGCGAACTGTCAAATTAGTGGAAGTACTCGCAAACAGGTCAATATAGGGAATTGCCAACAAACCCTTGTATCACGGAACCACCGTCAGAGTGGCGGAAACACTCAAAACCCAGGTCAACACCAGTGCCCGCTAGCCCACTTCGGTGAAAAATGACCGAACTGCCCCTAGGGCCATTTCCAACACGTTTCTCGAGAAAGTACCTAAGTTCTCATAATGGTAAATTCACCCTTCCAAGATCATCCTAGAGACGATTCCGGCATTATTAGGTGCCTTCTAGTTAGTTTCAGGCCAATTCCGAGACTTTTCGGTCAAGATGACTATTTTGCCCCTAGGCATCCGAACGCCCCGGGGACCACACTGGCTTTTGGTATCAAACCGGTAACCTCCCGAGAATACTTCTTATAGTATTCCCGACCTTTTAATATCTTTCCGGATCATTCCGAGCCAATTCCGGCAAACCCGGTGCGAAATGACCGTTTTACCCCTAGTGGGCCAGTCACCTTTTTCGACCACACCGACTCTGGATATCAAATTGATAGCCTTTGGGAGAATTCTAAATAATGTTTCTAAATCTCGAGTCTTCTTCCGGGACATTCTGAGTCCGTCCAAACAGCTTTCTGGCCCGGTTGGCCATTTTGCCCGTAGTGGCCTGGTCAACCCTTCCAACAAACCTGACATTATTTTTCAAGTCCATTACCCTCGAGACCCTATTCTAAGGGTTCCAACCCTTTTCTAACCTTCTGGGCCATTCCCGGTCCCTTAAATCCTTCCTGGACCTTCCAGAGTCACTCCTAGTGAAGTCAGGCTAAAAATTGCATGGTAGTCACTAGTACAGGCGCTCAAATCTTCTGAAGATACGTTACTTGCCGACCTTAAAACTTTCCTAAGTGGCGTTAGAAGGTTTTTTGGCCTAGCGCCAGGTCATTCTTCTCTCTATAAATACAGAACCTCCTCTAGCGTGAAAGAGGTCCGCAAACTCAGTCTAAAAAACTTACTCTTTGATATACAGAGCTCGTAGCCTCCCTAAACCCTAGTTTTCTTTAGGTTTTCCAAACCCTAGCCTCTATACATAAACCCTAGCTCTCACATACTCCCATACACTCTTATACACTCATACACTAGCCTCCAAAGCCTCCATTGAAGACTTAAAGTGCTGCAATCCAAAGCTCACGAAGATCAAGACGAAGACTGAAGTGAAACAAGGACCGAAGCAAGAAAAGCAAGTAAGAAAAACAAAGAGCGCAAAGCAAAACAAAATAAAACAAGACACAAGGTAGGATCTCTATTTAAGTTTACGCATCTTCCCCCTCTCTCTTCTCTTTTTGAACCCACTTAGGTTTTCTTCTATTTTAATCCCCCATCTTCTTCCCCCCTTTCCTGCACGCTTGAAACAAGGGACTTCCCAGTCCAAGTGTAGGATTAGGCTTTTGGAAGGTCACCGTGTTGGGGGCTTTCTTTTAGTCTAATCGGAGACCACGTGGGTTCAACCCCCTTGATTATGTGTTGAAGCCTTTAAACTTGTATGTTCACAACCCTAACTTGCATTGTGCATATCATGATCTTGCATTCTTCCAAAATTCGTTTTCAAAAGCTTGCATCAAAATTGTTTTCAAAACTTGCATCAAAATTTTTTTTTTCAAAACTACAATCCTAAGGTGGTTTTAGCCTTTCCATGGCTAGGGTTACTTTAGGAAAGTGTTACATTTAAAGTGACCAATATGGTCTATATTTTCAAATCTTTGTTATTTTCAAAACCACTATCTTAGAGTGGTTCTAACCTTCTTATTGTTAGAATCGCTTTAGGGAAGTGAGATATTTTATATACTTTCTAAAAAATTTCTATTTGAAAATCTCTTTTTCTAAAAATCTCTTTTCTAATATACTTTCTAAAAACTCTCTCCAATCTCCTTTCCAAAATTGTTTTCAAAAACTCCCTCCAAAAATTTATTTTTCAAAAACTCATTTTCAAACTCATCCCCAAAAAGCTCTCCTCAAAGTTCACTGTCTAAAAACGCTCCTTAAGTTTTCTTCCTAAACAACTCTTTCCAAAAATCTCTTTCCAAAAATCTCTTTCCCAAAATCTCTTCCCAAAAACTCTCTCTTCAAAACTCACTTTATAAAAACTCCTCTTAGGATCTCTTTCCAAAAATCTCCCTTTCTAAAAACTCACTTTTCAAAAATCTCTTTTCTTAGAGTCCAAGTTAAACGCTAGAGCCAACAATTAGGAAACTCTAATTTTCCTTCCCAAAAGTATGATTTCCAATCTTGCCTCAAAACCTAGGTTTCCAAAACCTCCTCCTTTACATCTAAATCATAAGTTTTCAAAACCTCTTTTCTACATCAAAACTATAGTTTTCAAAATCTAAGGTTTCTAAAACTTCTCCTTCCAAATCCATGTCAAATCAAATTTTCCCTTTAGGAAATCACATCCAATCTTTCATTTAAGAAACTAGATCCTATCCTCTGTTTTTTGAAACAAAATCAAAACACCTCTTTTAGAAACAAAATTCAATCCCTTGTTTTAGGAAATAGGAATTTCAATCCTTCCAACTCTAAATCTTTCATAATTCAAATCCTTCCTAATCTCATACTTTCTTAAACCTTAAGTTTCCAAACTTAAACTTTTAAATATTTTCTTAAACTTTAAACTTCCAAATCCTTCCTGGTCTAAACCTTTCCTAATTCCATACCTTTCCAAATTTCAACTTTCCAAATCTAAGTTTTCAAATCTTTTTTAAACTCAAACCTTTCCTAGCTTCAAGAATTTCTAAAACTCAAACACTTTCTAAATTCTAAACTTTCTAACTTTCTAAACTTTCCAATTTCAATAGTTTCTTAAAATGAAACCTTTCCTAGTTTAAAACCATTCTTGTTTCAAAACTTTCCTACAATAACACTTTCCTAAAACGAAACTTTCCTAATTCAAACATTTCCTAATTCGAACCCTTCCTCAATCCAATCTTTCCTAATCTTCCAAGTCCAATGTTCGAGTCAAATCTTTCTTAATCTCAAGTCCCAATCCTATCTTCCTAAGTCTAGGTTTCCTAAATCTCTATCTTTCCAAATCAAAGTCCAATCTCTTCCATTCCAAATTCCAATCTTCTATTCTAAATTCAAATCAAATCCAAATTCCAATTCAATTTCTTCTTCAATATCAAATCTTCTATTTTCTATCGAACTCTTATCCGAACTACGACGGACCTAATTCCTCAAAAAGGATATGTAGGCAACTCTCCTGGGTGCGGTCACAACCTTTTTCAAATCTCCAATTCCATAACTGCTTTTCAATTTTCAATTCTATGTTCTATTTCCAACTTCCAATTCTAAAAATCTATTTTCAATCCTCAATTTCAATTTCTAAACTTGCTTTCCAATTTCAAGTTTCGATTCTTCTTTTCCAAATCTATTTTCCAACTTTATTTTCTTGCATTTACACATCATACATCATTCTTTTAAAAATTCTTTTCTAAAATAAATAGGATTGGACATTTGTTAGTTAAAGACTCTTATAGGTGAATCTAGGGTGAATAGACATGTAGGTATTGCAAGGGCGGGGTAGGGATCTTAATGCGTCTTCTCTACACGTAACCAACCTCCGAGCCTAGGATCACTATTTTCGAAAGACCAAAACGGAGTTATTTTTCTAAAAAGGGCTTAAATATTTTTCAAAGGTTGCTAAACAACCTCTTTTCTTAAAAACTCTCTTTAGAGGTAGTATTTTCAAAATCGTTTTCAAAAATCCTAAGTGTACTCTTCGGATTATACTTAGTTTTTAGGTGACCTAACTCACCTTAATCAAGTTAGGTGGTGACTCCAAACTTAAGCCATTTATTCAAATCAATTTTCAATTCCAACCTAGTCACACTCATTCTTTTAGGAGGATGAGTTCTAACGAGAGAATACAATATTTTTTTCGCTTGTTTGTGTATTCCTCGGTGCAAAAAATCTGGGCGCTGCACACCCCACTTAAAAAGGTTTTTCTAGTCTTGGGCATCATAGTAATCGCAAGGGTCACGCATAAGGCTCTTTAGGCCAAGATATCCCTCATTTCACCCCATTTAAGAGGTTTTTCTAATCTTGGACATCATAGTAATCATAAGGGTCATGCATAAGGCTCTTTAGGCCAGTCATGAGAGCTAGGCTCAATCATTAAGAGCTACACTCAATTCGTTAGCAACATAATGTGCTTTAAGCCAATTATGAAAGTAAGGCTCAATTATTGTAGACTCAGTCATTAAGAGCTACGTTCAATCATTAGCAACATAGAGTGTTTTAGACCAAGTGTGAGAGCAAGGCTCAATCAAAGCAGGCTCAGTCATTAAGAGCTACGCGCAGTCATTAGCAATATAGAGTACTTTAATTATAATATCATAAGAGAGAGATGCATGGTATCTTGTTCTTAATAAAACATAGCATAGCTTATCATAAATATTTGAACATATCATCGTTCTCGTTTTAAAACATAAATGTGCTACAACCCAACATCAGAGTTAGGCTCCATATTAGTAACCTTAAAGGTCACATATAGAGCTCTTTAGGCCGTAGCATGTATCCCAAACCTGGCTATAGTTTATTTCACGTCCCCTACCATAAGATCATCATTGCTAGTTTAAGGTCTTGCCACGAAAGACCTCGGGTTGGCACCATACATTGAAAAATCTTACGTCTCTTTTATTTAAATCATTCTAGTCTATGGGTTTCAATTCATAACATAAGTATGACTTGCATGCATTTAAAAATGTGACATTTATATGTGAACATAATTATTGATGCATGGAAAACATATGGAAAAACATTGCATGATATGGAGTTAAACTTAAAACACTTGGAAAGTAACAAGGTTTTACCCATGGCATATCGTTACTCACCTCTATTCTTGAGGATTGGTGCTAAAAAAGGGTATTCCTACACATAGAGTACATAGAAACATCAAACACAAGACCCCAATGCAAAGCATGAATCATAAAAATTGAGGTCTAAAACTTTAATCCCTTAACACCCATTCAATGCATCTCATTCTCATCAAAAAAATGAGACTATATTCTAGGTCAATTTTATTTGAATATAGGCTTAAAAACCTTTAATTTGATAGTTCATAAGTCAAAAATACATTTCAGATGAAGAAGTTAGATTCCGTGAAAAAAGGACTAAAATTCTGAAATACAATGTTGCTGACAAAAATTTTAAGTCAAATTTAAACTTCAATATCTCTTAATCTATAAGGAATTAGAGTACAAACTTTATATGGGTAGAAAGGTCTATGAGTCTCCTTTCTAACGCTTCAAACGGTGCATCAATTTGAGTTTTCTAGAGCAATTTATACCTGTTTAACTAAATAGTGTCGGAGATGTCAAGCACCATTAGCAGAGCATCCGGACAACCCAAGAGCTCGACATGACCATTGGCAGAGCATCCGGATGGTCCGAGAGCTCGACATGACCGTCAACAAAGCGTCCAGATGGTACTGTTGGGGACTGCAAAATCTTTCACGACCTAGCTATAATGTATACGCATACTACCAAAAATTCTGATCTAATTAGCATAACCTAATCTATGTGATTAGAATTGTATCTTCGAGATCTCTCTGGTTTGATCCCGAATAACAAGAATCAGCACTAAGCATGAAGCAACTGCTCGAACTCAACCTTCGGACTTCTGTTGTATTCCTCGTATACGCCTTGCTCTATAAAGAGTGGGCTCACCGCTACTAGGGTTTTTCTTCCTCACAAAAACGTGTATCTCTCAATTATGTACAAAGTGTGTAACCCTAGCAGCTCTTAGAGCGCGTATATATTGAGGCTACAACAGGGACCATAGGATTAGTATAACTAGGGCTTCCAACGCAAATAAGGACTCCTAATCCAATAAGGATTAATCCTTATTTATGTAAATTATAATTTATACCACTAACAAATTATAATTGCACTCCCTGTTATACTAGAAATTATATTTCGAGCTCCATATTATTAAATGTCTATTTATCTCTCCACGTTAAGATTACAGATACCCGTCTACTAAATTAAATTACTGACAATTAAATTTAATAGACTTATTTAATTCCTTGAGACTTTCCACTTAACTTATTTGATATGTCGAATTTATAATCCACCTGCAGGGTTTGACATAATCAAAACTTATAAGCTTCCTTAAGGGGGTATCATCAATCCCTATACGGAGACGTGGATTCCATCAATAATAAATATTCACCATACACGTAATGTTATTGTCCAACTCACTGAGTTTATTGACCATAAAGAATCTCACTTTTCTGCGAATCAAAACAATAAGTACTACATGCACGTGTCTATTTATTACATTAGGATTAAGAGTATAAGCACTCATAATAATCATGAGGTATTAATTGTTTTATATAGTCAGTATAAAAACAATTACCTCAACACGGTTCTGTTCAATACACACAAAGTGTACTAGTGCAAGGAGTTGGAACTATACCGTTCCCCATAGTTAAGACAGACCTATTAAAATCTTGTACTACAGTTCTACTGATGGTGTGTCCATTTCCATCTAAGACTGTTAACGATAAACTTATATTCCATAAGAACCGATGATCTGATCTTTCGTGTGTAAGTCGTACTCTACACACCAAATTATCTACTGTATAGAATAAGAGACACACATACATAATCATTAAATAAATAACACAATGCAAATATTTTCCACACAGATTCTCATTAAAATGGAATAACTAATTTATTAATACATACTAAAGCCATCACACAAATCATGTCTTTTATTATAAATTCCCAACAAGTACCTGCACAATTTGGTTCAAAAATAGCTTCTCTAAGCCTTAGATCCAAATCCAAACCACTACAAACTCCACCAATGCTTCTAGGGTTCAAAGATTGACCTAAAAAGACTACAATATCTCAAAATGGGGCAAAATAAACAAGTAAATAAAAGGGATCTAGGGTTTGAATCTCCAAACCCAACATGTACAAATTTAGGAGTTTTTAACCCCAACTCCTAATCCATCTATGGCAGCTCACAACTACAACACACATATATACATGCTCATATAAGGGTTGGTGCAATCTTACTTTCTTCCAAGCTTCCCCAAGCTTCATCAATGGTGGTTTTTAGCTTGGGTTTAGACTCTTCAAGCTTCTTCTTCCTTCAATCTTCTCCTTTCTTCTTCTTCTTCCTCTTTCGACGGCTGTGTTACGGGTGTGTGTATCTGAAAGACGCCCATAGGAATTAATCATATGTATCTCACACATAAGGCATATGCTACAACATGCATTACTATTAGTCATTGTGACCCAAAGGCACATGAAAATAATACAAAATTTGAAAATTCACATTAAATCAGATAATAGAGGTTCAGAATGTTACAAAAAAATAAGAAAATGTAGTGTTTGGATATAGGAAAAATGAAAGAAAGTGTAAGAAAGTAAAGGAAGATAAAGTTTCTACCTCTAAAATACTCCTAAATACCAAAGAATCTAAGAAAACTCAACAAAAATGAGATAGATCCCCAAATTCCTGTCCGTATTTATAACAGTGAAAATAAAATATAGACTGACTTGACCGTACGTACAATCTAACCACAATACATACGGATGGACTACCGAGTCTTCGTACGGTGGCCAATACACTAATTGCAGCTCTCTGAAGTTTGAAAATCTTTGCAGGCGTACGTATACATACGGACAGCATATCTGAATATCTTTCAAAAAATTAAATGAAATCAATATATTACGAGCCCCGGTAGTATTTCTAGTTTGGAAGATATGACCCTGCAAAATTTCAACTATGCGTGCTTCAGCTGGTTGTACCACAGTTTCAGCAGTTTGTACCTTGATAGCATCCTCTTAAAAAACACGTTCTCCTTTTATCCGAAATGTGCCTGAAACCCACCAAATTAAGCTCAAAACTTATACAAAGAAAAATAACTTAGTTAATACTAAAATCTAAGTAAAAAAACGTATAAACTCCTAAACTAAGGTTAGTAAATGGCAAATTAAGGTGTTATAATTACAATTTTTGAGTGCAATCAACCAGTTAGACAAACCCTCCCCCCCTCACTTTCCTATGTAATTGGCTCCATCCCATTGTTATCCCTGACTCCACCACCTCCTCTCCCTTCCTCACTATGCCCAATCTCAACGAGCCTTACCTTGTAACCTACCCCCCCCCCCCCCCTCTCTCTCTCTCTCTCTCTCTCTCTCTCTCTCTCAAAAGATTAAAGATCCCACCCAATTCCACTACCACCCACCAATGGTGCACGAAAGGGGGCCAGAGGGGCCACAATTGTAATTCAAAGTTTTGAAGATTATCACCGTAATTTCTATATATTTTTAGATATTTATGATAAAATACATATTGCCCCCCCCCCCCCTAAAACTCAAGTAATTTTACCTTTACCTTCCAAAATTCAAGTAATTTTATCTTGCTCCTATTCTAAAATGTCCTTCTATTATTTTATCCATTGTAACATTTTTTATTTGGTCGTCTAACTTTTTACCTAATCTCACGTCTTTTTCCTTTACTGCCTTCATTTTTTTTTAATATTTTTGTTAGTATTTATTTTTGTGACTTCTTTTATTGACTATATATTGTGGCATTTGCTAAAGTAATGTATAGGAAAGTAATATCAAAATTAACAACTCTCTCTTTTTCAAAATAATGATAACCACTACCTTGATAAATAAGCATTTTATGCTATAACAATTATTTGCTATACCTTATATGATTAATGTGAACTATAATCGGTGTTAAATATTTCTAATGTAAACATCTTATTTTTTAATAAAATATTATAATCATGTAATAGGTAAGACGTCTCTACTCAAAAGAAAAAAAATTGTGAGAATGTAAAATTTTATTTTTGGATAATGCATCCATTATGATTTTATTTTCTACTTATTTGATGAGTCTCTTAATATAACGCTTAAATCTAAGTGATAGCGGTTAAATTTTATTGGATCACTATAATTTATTTTCCTACTTCGACTCTCTCTTGGTGAAATTTCTGGGTCAGTACTAGCATCGAAAAACCGTGCGCCAGCTACAGACGGGCAATTAGGGCTACCAATCGGGCTGGTTTGGTCATGCTAGGGGCCTGTTCAAGCCTAGCTCGAGGTATTTTTGTGCGTGTCTAACCCGCCCAATGCTGATCCCAAAGCCCAAATTTCTCTGCCCAACCACAAGCCGACGAGGTGTTATTACAGATCTTTGGTTGGGCTTGGATTGTCCGAACCAATATTGAAAATTCCCAAGCAAAATAAATACCAGCCAAAGATGAAAGCACACTAGAATGAATACATCCATGTTTAGTTTCCCACGACAAGGTTGCAAAACGAGTCGAGTAATGACTTGTTTAAGTTTAGTTTAAAATATTTAATGAGTTTAAAAATGTATTTAATTTTGACTTGTTTAACTTTTAAGCAATCTCAAGCGAGCTTTAATTGAGTCAAGTTCGAGTAGCTTGTGTTTTTCTAAACACATAAAAGTTTATCGAATTGAGTTCAAGCTGAGCTTAAAAAATAAACGAGCTTAATATGTTTAAAGCTTGACTTCTTTACATAATGAGTCAATATTTAATGAGCTTTTAATAAATCAAACACAGGTCAAACTCGAGTAGTTTGATTTGTGTTACTGCACTACTCAAGACCAAACAAAGACTATTTCCTTAATGTTACGTAGAAAATGCGGGCTTGCATATCCAAGAAAAATAATCCTCATCTTGGAAGCATATATAAATGCAAACGATATGTCCGTACCGCCCTTAGCTTATATTCGGTTAATGTGATTTTATTAATTCATTCACTTAAATTGACTATTTTATGGCTTCACTTTGACTTCAAATAGGGTGTTAAATGGATGAATTTGGGCAAGCTTAAAAAGTTTTGGTTTAAATCTATACAATTCAAACTTGCCCAATAAATAAGTGAGTTGAATTTAGGAGAGTTATTAATGGGTCAATATAAACCTATTAACCCAAATTTTATCAATTTATATTCTAATTGAGCTTACTTGTTGCAAGCCAACTATAACTCATTTATGAACTTGAGCGGTCGGCTTGAGTTTTCTAGCCCTACTTCAAACTATGATTTTTCTATGTCATTAATAAAATTAAAATATTTCATTAGCTTAACGGAGCTTTGGTATGTGAACCCATCATTGAAATTTAAAACCTTGGAGCAACTAAAACACTATGTTAGTAATTTTAGTATTTTACTAAGAGAACTCAATAGATAGCCGCTATATAGGCAAGCAAATTTTTTTTGTATCTCAATTACCTTTAAAATTAACTTTATACAGTCTTTTAATATTTCATTCTACGAGTGGGGCATTATATCTACAAACTTATAATCAGATTAGTTTTTAGATGTACGTTGACGTGTGTTTTTAGTACGAGAAAAATTATTTTGGTCATCTATTTGAAGCATCATGTACGTGAGAAGAATGTTAGTAAAAAGCCATGGAACCAAGTTGTTTCAATGATAATATAATTTTTTTGTATTGGAGATGTTAAATTATGAAAAATGCACATCATTCTAGTAGGTATTTTTGTATGAATTTTTTGTAAGAATAATATTTTTTAATTAGAAATTATAGTACATTAACTCAAATGACCACTTTTTTCTCTTTCTTTTTTGTTTTCTTTACAATCGAAAAATTCTTGTTTACACCAGGGGAAAAAAAGTCAAACTTACATGTACAAAAACATTGTTCACCAAAAACATATAATTTCTAAAGAGTAATGGAGACCTATGCGATCTTATGATGTAACCGTGAGTAATCTAATTATAAATATAATTAAGTAAATAACCAAGGGCGGAACTAGCTAGTTGGGAAGGGTGTCATGGCATGGCACTCCCAACTTTTGGATAATCCTCCTATATATAGTATATATATATATATATTTAATAACCTAACAAAGTTCTATTCTACTAGCACCCTTCACAATTTGAAATCTTTCTTAATGCCCTAATCCAATAAAGAAAAATGATGTTCTTCCAAAAAAAATTGCACAGGAAAGCCAATCAGAACAATGTGACAATAAAATTTTTGTAATAAACAGTCATTGGGGTTTTTGTTTTAAAGTGCAAAGCCATAATTCAACTAAATTATTTTATCAAAAATTATGTATAAATTTTCTATTCGTATAAATGTTTTGTATAGTGGATCTTGGATCCTATTCTCTCTTTTTGTTTTTGTAAATCTTGACCCAATAAGATCAACAATCAGTGCGTTTTTATAGTGATTTTACTTGTGCTTACGCTTTTAGTTTTTACTGTAATTACAAAACAATTTTTTTCAACTATGAATATTGTCAAAACTAGACTTTGTAATAAAATGAAAGATGATTTTCTCACGAATTGTTTGATTTCCTACATTGAAAAATAATTTCCATGAAGTATGGCATATAATCAATCATAGATGACTTTCAAATTTTAAAAGATTGTTGAACTCACTTTAACATATGATAATTGAGTTGAAATGTACTGCGAAATAATTAAAAAAAATTTTCATATTTTGCTAAGGCAAAATTGAAACTATTGTTTTTATTTTTTATGTAAAAAATTAGTTTTTCATATGCTTGAATTTAAATTTAAAATATAATAATTATATGAATATATAAATTTATGTTTCAAATTTTGACACCCTTCAAAAATAAAATGCCCCCCTCAAAAGCACTTCGCTGCATTGAAACTCAGCTACTATGGAGGTGGTGTTGGCAGAACAAAAACCTTAATCAGATCGCATAAAGCATGGACGAGGATTGTACACAAGGCGATGACATTAACATGGTGGTGGTGGTGATGACAGCGGAGGAAGTGGCGGAGGCTGCAGCAACGGAGGCCGAGGAGGAGACTTAAAATGAGTAGGAACATTGGTCATCGGAGGCGGAGGTGGTTGCCGCCTGCCAGCAACCCTATTTGGAAGTACCTTCAATTTATAAAAGACCAGATCATTAGAAGAAACACCACCCAAATCCTGTACGGAAACAGCTTCCGGCCTTGTTGCTGCTACAACCATTGGCCGACCGGGGGGGCAGGGGCTGCGGTCCCCCAAGGGTTGAAAAATCATCTTTATACTTCCTAGATTTTTTAATATTTAGAATATAATGCAATGTATTGATCTCCACAAAAGATTTCAAATTTAAATTCATGCTTATATATTTTTGGATATTTAAAATACAATATAGTTTATTAGCTCTCTGAAAGCTATTAAATTTCACTCAGGGTCGGCTAGACCATAAAGTGAGCAAAATATTCGCTTTAGGCCCCTAATTTTTGAAAACTCCAAATTTTAAAAAATCATATATGCTTGTCAAGTTCTGTAAAATTTTGACATGTTTATTCTAAAAAAAAAAAAAAAGTTTTAGTCCAAATAGAAAAAAAGACCGACAAGAAAAGGGAAAAAAAACTTTAGTCTAAATAAGAAAAAAGGCCCATAAGAAAAGAGAAGAAAAAAAAAAAAAAAAACCCCAATCTAAATGAGAAAAAGGACTCATAAGAAAATAATAAACAAAAAGCTTCAATTCAATGAGAAATGACCGCATAAGAAAGAAAGAAAAAAAAAAAAAAAAGACTTAAATCAACTACACTAGTTAACTTGAAATTTTTTTTTTTACATACAACTCTTTTTTTCTCTTACATATAAATTGTCAGAATTCTAAACCTTCACAATTCTCTCTCTCTCTCTCTTGTACAAACACAAATTTTTAAAATAAAAAATAAATTGGTAAATCTTATAAATGGTATTATCAAAAGACTTATTGACGTAATTTTTATTTTTTAATTTTTTGTATAGATTGACCTTTGTTTGGTTTCTATATTATCAAATGATATTCAACCTCTATTTGATTTTGCAAGTTACTTTATATGTATGAACTATTACTTTATTTACCAAATTTGATGCCGAAAAATAGAGAAGAGAGGAGGAAACACAAGATGACACTCAAGTAACAAGCTCGACACTCAATTGGAAATCTACCAAGAGAGATAAGAGCAAAGAATAACACTTACTATCTTATGAAAATCCACTAATGGATGAGAGCAAACAAAAAGAATTTTTTCTTTTAAAGTTAAAGGCTAATTTCATTCAATACTCAAAATATGATCTGATTAAATGAAAAAAAGATACTAATATAGGCATGAAACAACCCTCCAACTATAAGTGCAAACATCTTTCAAACAACACAAGTTTCAATCACTTGGAAAGAAAAGACTTGGCCAAAATTAATACATTCTAATAATAGGATTTAGAAACTAGAAAAACACTTAATAAGACTTCCAATACTGAAAAATAAAGTTGGTAAAGTCCCAAGACAATTTGCTGAAGTAAAACTAAAGGAATACAAAAAGTTGCAAAAATTCATGGTTAACAATTAGTACAAACCCATCTTCAGTAAAGTGGTCATAGCTCCTTCCACAGGCCACAAAATGACGTACCGTTTGATGCGCTGAAAACTAGACTGAGATCTTTCTAACAATATATGACTTGATGTTTATAACTCTCCCAATTGATCCAGTGAAAAGTTACCCAAAATTCATGATGGCACATTTTTCCTGTTTTCTTGAAAGTTAAAAAACCATAGGCAAGATTCTTCATATTTTGAAAGGACACTTCCGACGTTAAGCTCCCTAGGTTTTTTATTTTATTACTTAAGACGTTAAATTGAATAAAGTGTAATTTTTTTTTTATTGTTGGTTGGTTATCTGTGGGTAGCCGTTGACATAAAAATTGAAAATTATTTTTGTATTATATTGGTTGGGTCATTTTAATTCGGTAAATACGATGAAATATTTATATATAAGTTGAATATATTACTAGGGTCATACGTGGCTAGCATTATACTATCACATGAAAAAAATTTGTTATCTAAACTTGAATATATTAATTAATAATTTTTTATCGCAAAAGGCTAGAAAATAAATGTTTAAGTAAAAATTTTACATCACTATTAAAGAGGTGAAAATTCATAATTTTTTTTCTTTCAAAAAGTCTCATTTAAAGTTGTCAGCTTTAGGCTTCAAATTGTCATGTGCTGGCCCTGATTTCATTTCACTCTTATAGATTTTTAGATATTTAAAATACTATATTGTATTCAACCTTCAAAAATCAAAAAAAATTCTTAACCGTCCTTTTATTCAAAAAAAAAATTTCTTCACTTTCCCTTAATAAAATTCGTGGATCCGCTACTGAATGTAACCGCAGAGGCTTTGCCTATATAGCTAGTACGTAACAGTATCAGTTCATGGATCAACGTGAAAGCAATCAAGTAGAGAACTGCTTTCATGACTACAATCTGCTCTCTCTCTCCCTCTCAGAGTACTATCTAGTTGGGCATTCTTATCTGGAAATGCTATTTATGAATGATTCATAAGACAATCAATTATATAACACAGCGCCCATCTGTCATTAAATGAGAACTTTTCAAACTATAGTTGGATGTTGACTTTGTTAAGTCTGTGGAAAGAGTAGTGAGAGAAAGAGCTTCGATACCATCAAAATTCAAAACTACTTACTTCCTCAAATCGACCTCCTCTTGTACATTGTTACGTCCACGAGAAGGGAGCTAGAGAGCTTTGATACATCCAGAACTACTTAAAAAAAATGAACCTCTCCCAATAAAAAAGGAACTAGGGAGGGTCAAATCAGCAAGTACACGGAGAGGAAACTTCGGGGAGGGAGAGAGAGATCTTTGAGGTCTTCTCGTTCTATGATCTAGTTGATATAGTCAAACTACTTAAATATATACCTACAAAAAAAAAAAATGAAGTGCTTTCATAGAACAAAACTATAATTAGCAAAAAATCTCTTTTTAGGGGAGGGAAACCATGACTTTTTTGCAAACTTACTTTTAGAATTGAGACGAAATTAATTATCATAAATATTCATTGGTGCTAATGGTTTTCAGACCAAATTGGGGGCCGTATTATCCGTCGACGGGCGCCGACTAGACCACGTCCTCCAACGTTATCTGGCCTTTGCCCGACCAAATCCCCCAACCGTTCATCCTCATATTTCCCGAGTAGACTGGGCGCTCGGAAAGGCACTCTGATTTGGTCGCCCCCCGACCGCGTCAATAGGGGCTACACCTAATACCGGACATCCTGACATACACTAGGGGCGTCGGCGTGGCGTGTACTAGCAACAATCATCATGCTTCTGACACCGTTCTGACACAAGCTACCCTGGAGTATAGAGAAGACCCTCTCAAGTGCCCTGTCACACCTTTGATCCTCCAACAAGAGGTCACTACATGGAGAGGCCACCTACTGCTTCCATGCAGGCATACAAGACAAAATGGCCAACCTCTCCAGGTATGCTAATACACACAACCCAGAGGAAAACCCTAAAACTATTTCTCTCTATCAACTTGATCCTTTTGAATTTAACTTGAACACTGGAAGACCTTTGGCCGCCACCATACCGGTGAGTTTAGTACAGGAGATCATTGACCAGTTGGCAGAGAGCTTGTCTTGGACTTGGGGGCAAGGCACCATGAGTTTGTTGCATCATCAGCTGGAGCCGTCTATGGGAACGACTATCCTCGTGGCGTTTCATGGTCTTGACTAGGTCTGGGATTAGCACTCTCCCTGAAGGAAACTCGATGGCCGATTCCAACGCGGAGAAGATAGCCGCCCTGCAATAGTTGGCCCGTCAAAACGCAGAGTTACTTCAATGAGCTCCCGTTCCTCCAGTAGAGGTTCCACCGCTGCCCAACCTGTTGGAGGCAGAGCAAGAGTAGGAAAGTGACAAGGAGCCTTCCATTTGCCCCAATGGCAACAAAAACGGCAACGAAGGACGGGTTGAGGATCCTTTCCTCCGCCGTGAGCCCCACAACGAAGAAGTACAAACCAGTCATACCATCCCGTCGAGAACTGAAATGGTAGGCGATAAACCGGAGAGTTCCCATGCATGGGACGAACAACTGAGGGCCATGCAAGCCGAGATGGCAGGAGTTTTGGTTGCTGTGGAGGCTAAGGCTCCAAACATCATAGACGCCCTCATTAACTAAACGGCTTCACCGTTCACACAGAAGGTGATGGACTACTGTAAGCACCCTATTTTTACCCGCTTGGCAGTCTTCAGTCCGTCCAGACTTGTATTCAAGTCAATAGGACATATTCTAGTTTTTCAATCCTAATCCAGTCAATCTATCGCTTCGTGGGCCCGCAAGGCCCAAATAGAGGCAAAATGACCGAAATGCCCTTGGGGGCATTGTTTTGGTCCAATTCCAGTAGGCACGTCTTCTCGAAAGCAGTAAGTCCATTTTTCAAGTCCAATTCCAATTTTAATCCCTCCATCGAGAAAGTTGATTCCTCGAGGCGGTAAGTCTATCCTATTCGGCACATTTTCGAGTAAACTTTTTAGAATGGTAAGTTCTTTCAAACTCGTCAACCGGGACGAGACCCTAAGTTCCCGAGATGGTAGAACGGTCCATCTTTGGCACCTGTTAGCCCGTTAATGCAGAAATGTCTGTTTCGGCACGCCTTTTGAGAAAGTTGATTCCTCAAGTACTAAGTCCCTTTAGTAACTTCCCGAGACTAGGTAGTCTCGAGAATGATCGTGAACCATCAAAGTAGCGGAAGTACTCATTAACATCGTAACCGTTAGAGTAGCGGAAGTACTCGTAAACATCGCAACCGTCAGAGTAGCGAAAATACTCGTAAATAGGTTGATACAGGGAATTGCCAACAATTCCCTATTGACTAAACGGCTTCACCGTTCACACAGAAGGTGATGGACTATTGTAAGCACCCTATTTTTACCCGCTTGGCAGTCTTCAGTCTGTCCAGACTTGTATTCAAGTCAATATGGACATATTCTAGTTTTTCAATCCTAATCCAGTCAATCTATCGCTTCGTGGGCCCACAAAGCCCAAATAGAGGCAAAATGACTGAAATGCCCTTGGGGCATTGTTTCAGTCCAATTCCAGTAGACACGTCTTCTCGAAGGCAGTAAGTCCCTTTTTCAAGTCCAATTCCAATTCTAATCCCTCCATCGAGAAAGTTGATTCCTCGAGGCGGTAAGTCTATCCTATTCGGCACATTTTTGAGTAAACTCTTCAGAATGGTAAGTTCTTTCAAACTTGTCGACCGGGACGAGACCCTAAGTTCCCGAGATGGTAGAACGGTCCACCTTTGGCACTTGTTAGCCCGTTAATGCAAAAATGTCTGTTTCGGCACGCATTTTGAGAAAGTTGATTCTTCAAGCACTAAGTCCCTTTAGCAACTTCCCGAGACTAGGTAGTCTCGGGAATGATCGTGAACCATCAAAGTAGCGGAAGTACTTGTTAACATCGTAACCGTTAGAGTAACGGAAGTACTCGTAAACATCGCAACCGTCAGAGTATCGAAAATACTCGTAAATAGGTTGATATAGGGAATTGCCAACAAACCCCTATATCATGGGACCACTGTCAGAGTGGCGGAAATACTCAAAACCCAAGTCAACACCGGTGCCTGCTAGCCCATTTTGGTAAAAAATGACCAAACTGCCCCTAGGGCCATTTTTGGCACGTTTCTCGAGATAGTACCTAAGTCCTAAGAACGGTAAGTCCACCCTTTCAAGATCGTCCTAGAGACGATCCGGCATGATTAGGTGCCTTCTAGTTAGTTTCGGGCCAATTCCGAGACTTTCTAGTTAAGCTAACCATTTTGCCCGAGGCATCCGAATGCCCTGAGGACCACACCGGCTATGGGTATCAAACTGGTAGCCTCCTAAAAATGCTTCTTATAGTATTCCCGACCGTTCATTATCTTTTTGGATCATTCCGAGTTAGTTCCAGCAAACCCAGTGCGAAATGACCGTTTTGCCCTTGGTGGGCCGATCGCTTTTTCCAACCACACTGGCTCTGGATATCAAACCGGTAACCTTTGGAAACACTCTAAATAATATTTCCAAATCTCGAGTCTTCTTTCGGGACATTCTGAGTCCGTCCTGGCAGCTTTTCAACCCAGTTGACCGTTTTGTCCCTAATGGCTCGGTCAATCCTTCCAACACATCTTGTCATCATTTTTCAAGTCTAATACCCCCAGGACCCTATTCTAAGGGTTTCCGTCCCTTCCGGCTTTTTGGGCCATTTCTGGCCCTTTAAATCCTTCCCGGACCTTCCGAAGCCACTCCTAGTGAAGCCAGGCTAAAAATTACATGGTAGCTACTAGTACAGGCGCCCAAATCTTCTGAAGATACGTTGCTTGCCAAGCTTAAAACTTTCCTAAGTGGCTGGCACCACTAGTAGCGGCACCAGAAGGATTTTTTGCCTGGCTCCACTACAACAGGTGCCAGGTCATTCCTCTCTCTATAAATACAGAGTCTCTTCCAATGTGAAAGAGGTCTGCAAACTTAGTCTAAAAATCCTATTCTTCAATATACAGAGCTTGTAGCCTCTCTAAACCCTAGTCTCCTTTAGGTTTTCCAAACCCTAGCCACCATACACCAAACTCTCTCATACACTCCCATACACTCATACACTAGACTCCAAAACCTCCATTGAAGACTTGAAGTGTTGCAACTTTGAAGTTCCCGAAGATCAACACGAAGACTGAAGTGAAGACCGAAGCGAAGCAAGAAAAACAAAGTGCGCAAAGCAAAGCAAAATAAACAAGACACAAGGTAGGTTTTCTATTTAAGTTTACGCAACTCCCCCCTCTCTCTTCTCTCTCTGAACCCACTTGAGTTTTCTTCTATTTTAATCCCATATCTTCTTCCCCCCCTTTCTTGCATGCTTGAAACAAGGGACTTTCCGGTACATGTGTAGGATTAAGCTATTGAAAGGTCACCGTGTCGGGGGCTTTCTTTTAGCCTAACCAGAGACCACGTGAGTTCAGCTCCCTTGATTATGTAGTGAAGCCTTTTAACCTTGTATGTTCATGACCCCAACTTGAATTGTGCATATCATGATCTTGTATTTTTTCAAAATTCGTTTTCAAACTCGTTTTCAAAACTTGTATTAACATCGTTTTCAAACTTGCATCAAAATCTTTTTTTTCAAAACTTGTTTTCAAAATCACAATCCTAAAGTGATTTTAGCCTTTCCATGGCTAGGGTTGCTTTGCAAAGTGTTACATTTAAAGTGACCGATATGGTCCATATTTTCAAAATCCTTATTGTTTTCAAAACCACTATCTTAGAGTGGTTCTAACCTTCTTATGGTTAGAATCGCTTTAGGGAAGTGAGGTATTTTATATACTTCTAAAAACTTTCTTTTCAAAAATCTCTCTTTCTAAAAACCTCTTTTTCAATATATTTTCTAAAAACTCTTCTCAATCTTCTTTCTAAAATTGTTTTCAAAAACTCCCTTCAAAAATCTATTTTCCAAAACTCTCTCCAATCTCCTTTCCAAAAACTCTCTTTTCAAAATTCGCTTTTCAAAAACTCCTTTTTAAGATCTCCTTCCAAAACCTCTCTTTCTAAAAACTCTCTCTCACAACTTTACTTTCCAAAATCCCTTTCGAAAAACTTTCTTTTCAAAATTCATTTTCTAAAAACTCCTCTCTAGGAGTTCCTTTCAAAAATCTCTCTTTTCAAAAACTCACTTTTCAAAAATATCTTTTCTTAGAGCTTAAGTTAAATCCTAGAGCCATCGATTAAGAAACCCTAATTTCCTTTCTCAAAATATGATTTCCACTCTTGCCTTAAAACTTAGGTTTCCCAAATCTCTCCCTCTTACATAAAAAATTATAAGTTTCCAAAAATCTCTTTTCTACGTTAAAACTATAGTCTTCCAAATCTAGGGTTTCTAAAACTTCCCCTTTCCAAATCTATGCCAAATCCAATCTTCCCTTTAGGAAACCAAATCTAATATCCCGTTTAGAAAACTAGGTCCCATCCTTCGGTTTTTGAAACAAAATCAAAACACCTCTTTTTAGAAACAAAATCCAATCCTTTGTTTTAGGAAATATGAATCTCAATCTTTTCCAATTCAAATCTTCCCAAATCTACTCCTTCATAATCTCATACTTTCCTAAATCTTACATTTCCAAAACTTGAACGTTTAAATCTTTCCTTAAACTTTAAACTTCTAAATCTTTCCTAATCCTAAACTTCCTAAATTTTAAACTTTCCTAAACTTCAAATCTTTCCAAATCTAAAACTTTCTAAACTCAAAACTTTCTTACTTCTAAAAATTCTCTATTTTAAAACATTCTAAATTCAAAACTTTCTAATTCCAATACTTTCTTAAAATGAAACCTTTCATATTTCAAAACCTTTCCTATTTTAACCTTTCCTAATTCAAACATTTCCTATTACAAAACGTTTCCTATCTTAAACTTTCCTAAATCAAAACTTTCATAAAATGACACTTTCCTAAAACGAAACTTTCTTAAAATGGAACTTTCCTAAAATGAAACTTTCCTATGTTGAAACCTTCCTAATTCGAGCCTTTTCTAAATCCAATATTTCCCTAATCTTCCAAGTCCAACATTCAAGTCAAATCTTTCTTAAATCTCAAGTTTTTCCTAAATTCTCTCTTTCCTAAGTCTAGGTTTCCCAAAACTCTATCTTTCCAAATCTAGTCCAAGTCCTCTTCCAAGGGTCAAATCCTCTTTCAAATTCAATTTTAGGTCAAAGTTCAATCCTGATTTCAAATCCTCAATTCCCTTTTTCAAATCAAAATCTCTTCTTCCAATCAAACCTTTTATTTTCTATCGGACTCTTTTCCAAACTACGACTGACCTGATTCTTCAAAAAGGATACGTAGGCAACCCTCATGGGTGCGATCACAACCTTTTTTAAATCTCCAATTCCATAACTACTTTCCAATTTCCAATTCTATGTTCTATTTTCAACTTCTAATTCTAAAAATCTATTTTCAATCCTTAATTTCAATTTCTAAACTTTCTTTCCAGTTTCAAACTTCAATTCTTCTTTTCCAAATCTATTTTTCAACTCTTTTTTTCTTGCATTTACACATCATGCATCATTCTTTTAAAAATTCTTTTCTAAAGTGGATAGGATTGGACATTTGTTAGTTGAAGACTCTCATAGGTGAATCTAGGGTGAATAGACATGTAGGTACCGCAAGGGCAGGGTAGGGTGATGGCTTAGTGCGTCTTCTCTACACGTAACCAATCTCCGAACTTAGATCACTGTTTTTGAAAGACCAAAATGGATTTATTTTCTAAAAAAGAGCTTAAATATTTTTCGAAGGTTGCTAAATAACTTGTTTTCCTAAAAACCCTCTGTTGAGGTAGTATTTTCAAAATTGTTTTCTGAAAACCCTAAGTGTAGTATTCGGATTATGCTTAGTTTTTTGGTGACCTAACTCACTTTAATCAAGTTAGGTGGCTACTCCAAATTGTTTTTCAAAAACCCTTTATTCAAATCAATTTTCAATTCAAACCTAGTCACACTCATTCTTCTAGGAGGGTGAGTTCTAACGAGAGAGTACAGTATTTTTTTCGCTTGTGTTTGTATTCCTCGAGTGCAAAAAATTTGGGTGCGACAACTACCCACTCCCCCCGAAGTTCAAAATGCCAACTTTGGACCCGTTTGATGGATCCAAAGACCCGGTGGACCACTTGGAAACTTTCAGGGCACTCATACACCTACAAGCAGTGCCAGATGAGATCATGTGCAGAGCTTTCCCCGTCACGTTGAAGGGTTCAGCGCGAACCTGGTTCAACAAAATCAAACGGCGACGGTCTCCACCTTCAAGGAACTTAGCAAGTTTTTTGTGAGTCACTACTTTGGGGCCCAGAGGCAAAGGAGGCCTGCGGTATACCTGTTGACTGTGAGGCAGAAGAAGGAAGAAACGCTACGGGAGTATGTGGGGAGGTTTAACCAGGAGACTCTGGCCATGGATGACGTGGACGACAAGGTGGCCGTCACGGCGTTCATGAGCGGCTTAACAAGTGGGAAACTCCTCTTGTCCTTATTAAAGAGGCTGCCCCAAGACATGACCGAATTGATGCTTCGCGCTTAGAAGCACATGAATGCCGAAGATGCCATGAGCACCAGACTAGACAATGATGAAGAGAGCGACTTGCACGTAGAAAGGAAGAGGTCGGGTGGTACCTCGAACAAGGAAAGGGAGACCAAGGCAAGCAGGACTAGTAACTGGACTAGGAGCCTGGGGGAAGAAAGATGTGAGCATTATCGCAATCTAGACCGCACGTTCACCCCGCTCATGACAAAGTTAAAGGATATGCTGATGGAGATCAGGGACGACCCGGACCTGAAATGGCCCGAGCCTCTGAAGACACCCTCGAGCATGAGGAATAGGAGGAGATACTGCCGATTCCATCATGGCCATGACACGAAGGACTGTATTGACCTGCAGCAACAGGTCGAGGACCTGATCAAATGGGGAAGACTCAGTTGCTATGTGGTTGGCTGAGACTGAACGCATAGGGAACTACGCAACCCGGCACGGACAGAAACAATCACCCAGCCCATTAGAGAAATAAGGGTCATCGCAGGAGGAGGGGAGTCCTCTTTAGCGAGGAAGAAGTATGTTCAGAACATCCAAACCGAAGCAGAAGTAATGATGGTCGAGCAGCCAGCAAGAAGACCAAGACCGAAGGCCCCGTGATCACCTTCACTGAGGAAGAAGCCGTCGAGCTACACCAACCACATGATGACCCTTTGTTCATCTCTGCGGTGATCTCCAACTTTAAAACTTGGAGAATCTTGGTCTACAGCGGAAGCTCAGCCGACATCCTGTTTCGGGGGGCCCTCGAGAAGATGCAGATTGGCCAAGAGAAGCTGAACCAGTCAACTCTCCCCTGGTCGGCTTCACAGGAGACCGGGTGGTCCCTCTCGGGTCTATCGCCTTACCGGTGACCCTTGGGGAGGAACCACACTGGGCAACAAAAATGGTCCACTTCTTAGTCGTGGACTACCCATCTACATACAACGCCATCATTGGCCGAACTGCTCTGAAGCAATTCAGAGCAGTTACTTCCATGTACCATCTCTAGATCAAATTCTTGACAGACATTGAGATCAGGTGCGCAAGGGGTGACCAGAAGGAAGCACGGGAGTGCTACATGGCCTCCCTTAAAGGGGAACCCAATACGGAGACCCTAGTTATTGAAGAGCTTGAGCCAAGGGACGAACAGGAAGTCAAGAGGGGTGAGCCTGTGGAAGAACTAGAAGATGTCCTGGTTGGGCCCCAGGAGCAGAACAGAACAGTGAAGATCGGGTCTGCCACACCCGAGGAGTTGAAGCAGCAGTTGCGGAAGTTCCTAAGGGACAACATCGATGTGTTCGCCTGGTCTCAAGAGGGTATGCCTAGTATTGACACGTGAGTAGTAGCTTATTACTTGAATATTGACCCTGAGGCTAGGCTGATCAAGCAGAAGAGAAGAAACTTTGAGCCAGATAAAAATGATGCCGTTACTGAGGAAGCGGAAAAGCTGGTGTAGGCGAAGTTTATAAGAGAGGTGCATTACCCCACCTGGCTCTCCAACGTCGTCATGGTAAAGAAGTCCAATGGGAAATGGTGAATGTGCGTCGACTTCACCAACCTGAAAAAAGTGTGCCTAAAGGACAGTTTTCCCCTACCGACCATCGACCTCCTCATTGACTCTACCGCAGGGTATGAAATGCTAACTTTTATGGATGCTTTTTCAGGCTATAATTAGATTCGGATGGCTGAGCGTGACCATGAGCATACTGTCTTCATTATAGACTAGGGGCTCTATTGCTACAATGTTATGCCATTCGGACTGAAGAATGCTGGGGCAACATACCAACGGCTGGTCAACCTCATATTCAAGTCACAGATTAGGCATAATATGGAAGTTTACGTGGACGACATGTTGGTAAAGAGCAGGGAAGTCGCTGATCATCTACAAGACCTCGAAGAGACGTTCAAAACACTACGAAAGTACCAGATGAAGCTCAATCCCGCCAAATGTGCCTTCGGCGTTGCCTCGGGGAAATCCCTTGGCTTCATGGTCTCACAAAGGGGGATTGAGGCGAACCCAGAAAAGATTCAAGCCATCATTGACATGTAAGCACCCCAGACGATAAAGGATGTTCAGCACTTGGCAAGACGCGTCGCAACCCTGAACAGATTTATCTCCCCGTCTACCGATAAGTGCTTGCCGTTCTTCAAAATTCTGTGCAAGGCGTTCGAGTGGAATAAGGAGTAAGAGGTGGCCTTCACTCAACTCAAACAACATCTGAGCTCAGTCCCGCTGCTCAGTCGAACTGTCCCGGGGGAATAACTGTTTCTTTATTTGGCAATGTCGGTGATAGCAGTGAGCTCAGCTCTTGTCCGAGAAGAAGGGGGAATCCAGAGGCCAATGTATTATACCAGTCGCGCTTTGCATGGAACAGAAGAACAGTACCCGAGGATGAAGCTCATAGCCCTCACGCCGGTGACTGCAGCTCGGCGCTTGAGGCCTTACTTCCAAGCCCACACGATTATGGTACTCACCGACCAGCTGTTGAAAAGCATTCTACACAAGCCGGAAACGTTCGGACGCTTGGTGAAGTGGTCTGTTGAACTCAGTCAGTTTGATATCCACTACCAACCCCGAACGACAATCAAAGGGCAGGCTGTTACAGATTTCATCGCAGAATTCACTAACCCACCCACTGCCACCCCTAAGACTGACCTAACCGACAGCCACTGGGTCTTGAACATCGACAGTTCTTCCACTCACGATTCCAGTGGTGCCGGAATGGTCCTCGTCACCCCGGTTGGTCACAAGATGGAATATGTTCTCCGCTTCAAGTTCCCTACCACCAACAACTTTGCTGAATACGAAACACTCATTGCCAGAATCAGAATGGCTCGGCGAATGGGGGCCGAACAGATAGTGGTGCATAGTGACTTTCAACTAGTGGTGGAGCAGGTCCAGGGAGATTATGAGGCCAGAGAAGACAACATGAAGCAATACTGCCAAATGGCAAAAAGCCTGGCTAGGAGGTTCGTGAGGATCCTACTAGAACGTGTCCCGAGATTCAGAGTGAAGAGGTAGACCGGCTAGCCAGAATTGCTTCATCCAGTGAGCTGGACCCGAACGTTCCAATTGAGATTCTTGATTCACCGAGCATCCAGAGCCCAGAAGTCGACCAGATCGAGCCCGAATCTTTATGGATGAGCTAGATCAGGAATTTCTTGGAGAGCGGAGCCCTGCTTGAAGATAGGAATGAAGCGAGGCAAATTCAGTACCGTTCGAGCAGGTACCTCATATAGGACGAGGTTCTCTACAAGAGGGGGCACACCATGCCGCTGCTTCGCTACACCAACGAGGAAGAGGCAGATTACATAATGTGGGAGGTCCATGAAGGGGTGTGTGGGAACCACTCTGGTGGATGGTCCCTCACCATGAAGATACTTCGAATGGCTTACTATTGGCCCACAATGGAAAAAGATGGCCAAGCGTTCGTCAAAAAGTGTGACAAGTGTTAACGATTCGCCAACATCTCGAGATTGCCCTCTCAAGAGCTGACCCCAATCCAGACCCCCTGGCTCTTTGCCTAGTGGGGGATCAACATCGTGGGAATGTTGCCACTCGAGAAAGGACATACGAAGTTTACGGTGATGGCTATCGACTACTTCACCAAATGGGCGGAGGCAGAAGCCCTACCGACGATCACTGAGGAGAAAATAAAGAAGTTCCTGTGGTAGAATATTGTTTGCAGTTTCGGAATCCCCCGGACCATCATCACATACAATGGAAAGTAGTTCAAGGGCAGACAGTTCAACTAGTTGTGCACCAACCTGGGGATCAACCACCACACCTCCTCCTCCAAGCACCCTTAGGCCAATGGCCAAGTTGAAGTTACCAACAAGTCCCTCTTGAAGATACTCAAGATGAAGTTAGAGAAGGCCAAGGGCTTGTGGACGGAAGAGCTCCCTAACATCTTTTAGGCCTACAGAACGACATAAAGAGTGTCCACGGGGCAGACGCCGTTCTCACTTACCTTTGGCACCGAAGCCATCATCCCAATAGAGATCGGCCTTCCCAGCCTGAGGACGGTGCAGTTTGACCCCATGACCAATGGTGAAGCTATGAATGTGGACCTAGATCTATTGGAAGAAAGGAGGCTACAGACAGTTATGAGGGTGGTGTCCTACCAACAGAAGATGCGCCAGTACCACAACTCTAGGGTTCCACCAAAAGACTTCACGACCCGGGACCTTGTTTTGAAGAGAGTCAACTAATCCACAAAAGATCCAAGAGAGGGCAAGCTCGGACCCAATTGGAAAGGACCTTACGAGGTGGTTGGTAGTACTCGGAAGGGGACCTACAAGTTGAAGAATTTTGAAGGCAAGGAGCTTCCGCACCCGTGGCATACAGAGTATCTAAGGAAGTACTACTCTTGAAGGGCTCCTAATTGTAATTCAACAGACTATCAATAAAAGCGACTGTTCAGCAATTGTCTACTCGTGTGGAATCGATATAGAATCTGCTCAGTCCACGTGTCGAGCAGAGCCAGACAGCATTAATGGCAATGGTACAGAATCTGCTCGGTCCACATACCGAGAAAAGCTAGACGACCTTAATGGCAATGGTACAGAATATGCTCAGTCCACGTGCCGGGTAGAGCCAGACAGCCTTAATGGCAATGGCATAGAATCTGCTCGGTCCACGTGCCGAGCAGAGCTAGACGGCCATGGCACAGTATCTGCTCGACCCTCGTGATGAGTAAAGCTAGACGTCTTTAATGGCGATGGCACAGAATCTACTTGGTCCACTTCCCGAGTAGAGACAGACGACCTCCATTGCAAAGGCTTAGAATCTGCTCAGTTCATACGACCGAGCAATGGCATTGAATCTATCCTACCCACAAGACCGAGCAGAGCCAAACACAGAACGAAACAACAATACACAACATCAGTATTCGACACAAGAAAAAGTTTTCATTGAAATGAAAAAGAGTACAAAGGCGAAACGCCCCTTTAAAAAAAATAAGAAAAATAAGAAAAGGAAAACAACCAGCAAAGCAAAACAACCAAAGGGGCTCGAACTATATTCACGACTAAGCCAGCTTGGTAGTTCGTCCTCCTTCCCCCTCGGTAACATCCCATTGGGCTTCTCCGCTCTGGGCCCCCACAGTGGCCTCCCACTGGGTCTCAGCGGTCTGGGCTTCTCCAGTGACATCCTGGTGGGCCCCTTCTACGACTACCTGATCTGCAGCAACCTGATCAGCCGTGGGTGGGTCTTCATCAAGGGGATCCAGACCCAAGAAGTCCAAGTCAGGATATTTCTTGGACGCTTTCTTCCTGGCTGCTTCGAAGCCTTGGAGAAAAGTGGGCTCTAGTAGGGCCTGGAAGTTATCCCCGTCCTTAAACTGCTGAATGACCTCGGCCCCTACCCTCTTGAGCTCCTCGCCGAAGGCCGCTACGATCCATTCCAGCTAGTGCCTTTTGGCCTCCTCGGCCGAGAAGTCCAGTAGCAGCTTGTTAGCCTGCCTTGTGAGCCTTTCGTTGTCCGCGCGAGCCGACATGAGCTCTTCCAAAGCAGAATTCCTCTTGGCATGGGCAGTGGAGACGTCACCCTTTAGGGATTGAACCTTCTGGATGAGCGCCGAGCTGGCCGCCTTTTCCTCCTGAAGGGCCTTCTCCGAAGTCCCCAGATAGTGGCCTAGAGCCATGACCCTGGCAAGAGACTAAAAATCGAACAGTTGGAAGTTAAAGATTATACATAGGTCGAGGCAGAACAGAATGATAACTGCACAAAGGGGCTCACCATAAAGAGATCATGGTTTGTGTTGTTGACTAGCTGCGAGTTCGGATGCTTGCTCAACCTCGTGATGTCCGAGGGCTTTATCGCATTTGCCGCCCTCTCCCAGGCCACGTCTGAGCTGTCTAGAACGTTGGTAAGGGTAGAAGCAACCGGACTGGCACGGGCTTGGGAGTTTACCGGCACAACCGCACTGTGTCTCGGCTGAGATCCCTTCAAATACCCTGGAGGGGGCCTGATGACCACGGAGACTTAGCCCTTCCCCTTTTGGGGGGACTCCTTCTTAAGATGAGGGGGCAGTTCTTTCGCTATGTCTGCCACCTCGGCGGTCTTCTGGCACTTGGATCCTGAGGTGCCTGCCACCGCCACCCTCTTCTTGGCCAATTAGTTGATGTTAAAACTCATCGCCTCAGGCTCGAAAGTTGGCTGAGCTGTCGGGAGATTAAACTGGGCTGCTGCAAGATTGGCCTGACTGGCAACAGGAGACTGGCGATCTACAAAGAGAAGTCACAGAAGTCAGACAAGGATTGACCTAACGAAAACAAAAATCTATTCACTCCTCTCACGTTCAACAGCCAAGGCCTCTGTAATCGGTTCGGTGAGTGCCTCGACAGTCACCAGGTCTTTGGTGGTTCGAAATTTGTACTCTTGGACCTTTTCTACAGCCGCCTCGCGCTCTGTGGACAAAAGGGGCTTAACCTGACTTGACCTGACACCTATAGGACACCTAAGTCAGAACGGAGGACACATGGAAACAAACGAAAAATGGAAGACTCAGACAAAAGAACATACCCTTCTTACCTGGGTAGCCTTATTGCTTGGGGACCTGAGCAAAGAAGTCTGTCTCCCAGGGGCAGAACTCCCAGCCTTCTTCATTAATAAAGAAGGACCGGTCCTTCCAGTTCTTGTGTGACGATGGAAGCTCGTTGATTAGATCGATCCCCTTCAACCAACCCGAGAGGTACTAGTAGTCACTTCCACGCTCAGCTAGCCTGTAGCAATACATGAATTCCTCTGGCATCACGTCCCTCCCATGGACAATCTGCTAGAGGATCATGCAGCCCGTTATGATCCGCCAAGAGTTTGGTGAAAGTTTCCTGGGAGGGAGGCATAATCTTTGTAGAGTCTCCCTAACTGGCCGAGGAAATGGCACGCGAAGGCCGCCAGCCAGTGCACCCTCGAAGATGGTGATCTCCCCCTCCCTGGCCGAGCACGCCTAGTCCCTAGGTTTGGGAACCCTACACTTCACCCCTTTCGGGATCTGGTACACCCGCCGAAGGGCAGCAACTTTCTCCCTATTGAGAGTGGAGGGAATCCCCACAGCCTCGTATTCGGGGTCATCCTCTTCCTCCTCCTTTCTCGGGTTAACCTCCTAAGCTCGGGTAGCAATCTCAGTGGACTGATCCCGTCCTTCCCCAACACCAGAATGGGCGGCCCCGGGCTCCACTGATTTCAGAACTTTCAGGGACCCCCCTGAGTTCCTCACGGAGGCCTCTTCCTGGGTCCAACACCTCACGACTCGATATCCGTTAGAATCGGTCTCTTTCGAGTCTGAGCTAACACCCTTCGGGTTTGACATTGTGCCCAAGGGCCTACAACCCTCAATCCTATCAAACTCCGGCTTGAACAGTTCACACAGGTCCCTACGAACGGATCCTAGGAATTTCGGCCTATCAACAAACCACAAAAGGCCAGGAATCTGGCCACTTGCCTCAAATATCGACACATAATTGGTGATCAACCAGTACATGCAACCAAGGAACGAGTCTTACCATGATACGAAGTGCAGGTGACGAGTTCCGAAGATAGCTGGCGGCGTGAAGAGTAGACTAGTGCCCCTTCAATTGGCCAGAGGTGACAGAGATGAGGATGGGGACAACGAATGAGGTTTTTTTTTTTTTTTTTCTTTCTCTCTCTCTCTCTCTGTATATTTGGCAAAAAGTTCTAAGGGAAAAATGGGGGCAACCGCCTCACAAAACTCCCTCCATATCTTTGAAATCAATGGCTTAGATGGCCTGCTGTGATGAGACGCCAACGGGTGAGATGCGACACGTCCTTTCGGCTACTGACGACCAACCCCCAGCTGCCACGTGGTGGCACGTGAAGCGACGTGATAGCACCCGTCATCATTATGCCATCCTTGCCATAAATGTGCTCAGTGTTTCATGGTTGGGCCGCCCTGTGGAATTCCTTTAGCCTTGAGCCGATGGCCAGATGAATTGGGGGCATCTGGTGATAAAGGTTTCTCAACTAGACCAGGGGCCGTATTATCAGTCAACCGGCACTGACTAGACCACGTCTTCCCAAGTCATCTGGCCTTTGCCCGACTAGGTCCCCCAACAGTTCATCCTTGTATTTCCCAAGTAGACTGGGCACTTGGAAAGGCACCTCGATTTGGTCGCCCCCCCCGGCCCCGGGACCGCGTCAATAGGGCTCACACCTGACACCGGACACCCTAACATACACTGGAGACATGGGCGTGGTGTGTACCAGCAACAATCGCATGCCTCTGACACCGTTCTGACACACGTCACCCTGAAGTGTAGAGAAGAACCTCAAGTGCCCTGTCACACCTCTGACCCTCCAATAAGAGGCGGCCAGGTGGAGAGGCCACCTACTGCTCCCATGCAAGCATATTAGGTAAGACGGCCAACCTCTCCAGGTATGCTAACACACACAACCCAGAGGAAAACCCTAAAACTATTTCTCTCAATCAACTTGATCCTTTTGAATTTAACTTGAACACCGAAGGACCTTTAGCCGTTACCACACCGGTGAGCTTAGTGCAAGAAATCATCGACCAGCTGACAGAGAGCTTATCTTGGACCTAGGGACAAGACATCACGAGTTTGCTACATCATCATTCATGTAACTTTTTGAAAACAATAACATGATTATCAAAAACTCTTAAAAAAATATTGTGAAAACTCTATAAAATGTGCTTCTCATAATTTATTCTATTTTTCAGGCTTTCAAAATGTTTTTTTTTACCGTAGTGTATGATTTCTCTAATAAATTTCTTTAGATACGTGTCATATTAAGTGAAGTATTCCAATACTTTGTATTTTTTTTTTAAGGTTCCCAATACATTGTTTTTGTAAAAAGTCTATCAATATTATATATCCTACTTTTATATGTTTCTCCAAATATTATTAGGTCATATTTTATGTTTCCATTCCCGTCTTTGTTATTAGTTCTCGCTTATGTTTCTCGTATTGAAAACTGTGATTCAAATTACTTAAATAAAATCCACATCCCTAATCCCTACTGATTTATAAATAACATCTACATCCTTACCCCTATTGGTTTGATTATGGGCTATAGATTTCTCTTATTTATTTTCCTTCCTCTACCCTCATTTACCAATTTTGTTGGGTTGATGTATAGAACACCCTTATTAAGGGAGATTATTCAATGCTTTTGGAACGCTACGTATTATTGGATAAAGATTTTGTTTTACGTTAGGGTACATGTCCACACACTAAGTTACCATGAATTAAAATTGTGTTAGTAATATATTCTCTCTCAATTTTAGGCATCATTCATGAAATTACTATATGTGTAAAAGCTATTTAAATTAAAGATAAATACATAAATATATGGTCAAATAATATGTTGTTACATACACAAAGTAGTAAGAATTCTTACAACCCAGGTGAAAGGGAATTCATATCTTTCGTGATCCTCCACACATATAAGGTTGGTCGCCAATTGTATATCCATACCGCACTAAATGCACAGTATGTGTGATTTTATTAGTTTAGTTTAGTTTATCACTTCAATTGATTATGGTATATTGGTATGGCCTCACCTTGATCTACTTTGACTTCAAATGAGGGTGGCAGATGAATGGATTTGGGTAGGCTTAAAATGGATTTGTTTTAAATGGGTACAACTCATACCTGTCTAATTAGTAAGCCGGTTGAATTTGAGTACATTACTAATGGGTTAACTTAAACTTATAAACTCGTATTTTAACCATTTATACTTTAAACATAGTGGATGAGGGGCAGCGGCGGCGGTGGGTGTTGGTGGCTGCAGCAGGTGATGGGTTGGTGGTGATAGAGCTAGCGGGTGGCGGTGACAGTGGGTGATGGCGGAAGTGATTGCGACAAGAGAGATTTATTTTGAAAATAAATAGGGTAAACAATTATTTTGCCGCTCCAACTTTATCTCAAATTTTAATGTTGTCCTTGAACTATGATTTTTTCTATTTTGCCCCGCCAACTTCTAAAAGGAATTAAGTCAATGTGGTCCCCCATTTTAAAATAAGTTAGAAAAATTAAAAATTAATTACACTTTAAACCTCTTAAATATGATTTAGTTTAACTTTACCTGCTAAACTAAAACTTATTACATTTTATCCCTAAATTATAATAATTGAAGTTTGTATTGATGCCATTGACAAAAGTAAATAAATTTAGCATTTTTGATTGGTACAGTATAAAATTTTTTTGTCCCTGATTAACACATATGTAGTTTCAAAAATCTCCTTTGTCATGGCTAATAATTGGTGGTTCTTAAAACCAAGATTTTATTCTTATCATTTTCCTAGGTATTTTGACATGATTTATAACATTTTATAACCAGGAAATTATTTTTTTCTCTTTGTTTTACAAATTAGTATCAAATTTTGGCTAAACAAATCTCTAATTTTAAATTTTATGATGGTAAAAATGTAACTATTTTTAGTTGAGTACGTGAGGTAAGGTAATATTAAGTTATCGTTTAGATGATCAAAATATGACCAATATTTAATTTTCTTACTTATCTTGAAAAGTTGGATCAGATTGACTTTTTTTAAAAGTTTGAGGATTTAAATAAAAGAAATCAAAGTTTATAAATGATATTGGAATCTATGACAAAGTTAGAAAAATTAAATAATTGTTTATGCAAATAAATAATATAAAAAAAAATTGAAAAGATGGAGGCTTGCTTACACATATTTTTTACCAAACCCAATGGGGGCAGTGGGTACCCAAATCTATCCTATTTAAACCCACAACTAATTGAGCTTGCATAATGCAACCCACTTTTATTCCGTTTATGTATCCGGATAGTTCGTTGAGTTTGTCAGGCTAACTATCCTAGTCCCTACTTCAAACTATGATTATCTATGACAGCAAGAATATTAAATATGAAAAATGTTATTTGTAATCCATTTTATTAAATTATTTTTTCACTTTCTAAACACAAGTAAATGGGTTTTAGATGAATTTATTAATGTAGATCTTATTAACCTTGTGCCTAGGAGTTAAAAAAGCGATTAAGAAATGATATTGTATATAGCATTACTCTTAAAATATTTCATTAACTCAAATAAAATTTTGGTATATTTTTCATGGATGCATATGAACCAATTGTTGAAATTTAAAACTGAGAGCTATTAAAACCATATGTTAGCAATTTAACTAAGAGAGCTCAATAGATAGCGTCTATCAAAATTTCTTTTATCTCAATTACCTTTAAAATCAACTTCATAAAGTCTTTTAATATTTCATTCTACGAGTGGGCATTATATCTACAAACTTATAATCAGATTAATTTTTAGATGTACGTTTAAATACAAAAAAATAAAAAATAAAAATCATTCTGTTTGAAGCATCATGTACGCGAGAAGAATGTTAGTAGAAAACCATGGAACCAAGTTGTTTCCATTAACTTTTCACCAAAAAAAAAAAAAAAAAAAGAAAGAAAAAGGCAAGAAGTCGTTTTCATTAGTAATAACTAGAAAGGTGACATACATTATGTGCATAATTTTTTTTATTTATTAGTGGTTATTTGATTGTATAACTGTATAAGTGGTGAGAACGTAGTACACTCAATTATTTCTCTAAATTATCTAGTTGTGTAACTTTATAAAAGGTGAAAACTTGAGTTACATAATAATTTTTTAAAAATTTTAGGATAATTTAAAAATAAAAAAATAGCATGACGAATTTGGCCAAAGTCTCACTGTTGACATTTTATAATAGTATAGATTTTGCTGTATCGGATATATTAAATTACAGAAAAACTTCATGTATAGCTCAAGGGCAAAGAAGTACAAACTTACATAATCATGACACACTGTTCAGCGAAAACAAAATTTCTCAAAAGTAATGGAGACTTATGGGATCCCACATAACCGTGAGTAATCGAATTCTAAAGATAAGTAAAGAACCTTACAACACAACAAAAGCACTTTGCTGCGGTGAAACTCGGCTACTATGGAGGTGGTGTTGGCAGAACAAAAAGCATGAATCAGATCGCATCAAGCATCGACGAGGAGATGACATTAACATGGTGGTGGCGACACCGGCGGGGGCGGTGACGGGGGCGGCATCAGTGGCTGAGGAGGAGGAGACTTAAAATGAGTAGGAACATTGGTCATCGGAGGCGGAGGTGGTCGCCATCTGCCAGCAACCCTATTTGAAACTACCGTCAATTTATAAAAGATTAGATCTTTGGAAGAAACTGCACCCAAAGACTGTACGGAAACAGCTTCCGGCCTTGCAGCTGCTGCTCTAACCGCGGAGGCTTTGCCCATATAGCTAGTACGTAACATCATCACTTCATGGATCAACATGAAAGCAATCAAGTATAGAACTACTTTCATGACTGCAATCTCTCTCTGTCTCTCTCTCTCTCTCTCTCTCAAAGAGTACTAGCTAGTTGTGCATTCTTATCTCGAAATGCTATTTATGAATGATCCATAAAACAATTATTACAACACAAAGCCCATCTTTAATTAAATAAGAACTCGTCAAACTATAGTTGTTGGATATTGACTTTATTTAGTCTTATGAAAAGGGTAGTGAGAGAAAGAGCTTCGATACCATCAAAATGCAAAACTACTTACTCAAATCGGCCTCCTCTTATACATTGTTTAGTTCACAAAAAGAAAGAGAGCTTTGGACCTTTGGTACAGTCAAAAGACCAAAACTACTAAAACCTCTCGAAATCAGCAAGTCCGCGGAAAGGAAACTTCGGAGAGAGAGAGAGAGAGAGAGTCAAATTACTTAAATATCAACCTACAAAGAAAAAGAAGGCGCTTTGATACAGCGACACTATATAAATTTTAATGCTAATTATTTTTTGACGTGGATTTCTCTTATTTATTTTCCTTCGTCTACCCTCATTTACCAATTTTGTTGACAGCCTGACCCATCTTCTATAGTTGACCCTTACCTAAGGCACGGAAGATTAAAATAATCATTTTACCCTTCGTATAAGTCAAGCAAAACAACATTTATAATAAGTCTCATAGTGTACAATTTATTTATAAAAGTAGGGCACTAAAATATGATACGTGTCTTTTAGAATTTAAGTACAACATAAACAAACAAGTCTCATAGACACATGTTATATTTTAGTACCCGCTTGTGTAAAAAATTATACATTGTCAGTGTATCAAAATTAAACTCTATGAATAATGGTGTGGTGAGAGTATCGCGGATAAGATCTTGGACCTCTAGCTGTTGTAAGCACCCCATTTTTGACCGCTCGGCAGTCTACACTTCGTCCAGACTTGTTTTCAAGTCATTATGGACATATTCCAATCAAAACCAATCCTCTAATCCAAATTCCGTTTTTCCATCGCTTCGCGGGCCTGTCAGGCCCAAATAGAGGCAAAATGACCAAAATGCCCTTAGGGGCATTATCCTTTCTTATTCCAATTCCAATCCCCCTCTCGAGACAGTTTATTCCTCGAGACGGTCCAAGTAGTAAAACTACTCACAAAACCGTCAAAGTGGCGGAAACACTCATAAAACCGTCAGAGTGGCGGAAACACTCACCAAACCGTCAGAGTGGCGGAAACACTCACAAAACCGTTAGGGTGGCGGAAACACTCACAAAACCGTTAGGGTGGCGGAAACACTCAAAACCCAGGCACGTCTCTTCGGAGTCGGTAAGACCCCTTTCCAATCCCTCTCTCGAGACAGTTTATTTCTCGAGAGGGTTCCAATCTAGGCACGTCTCTTCGGAGACGGTAAGACCCCTTTCCAATCCCTCTCTCGAGACAGTTTATTCCTCGAGACGGTCCGAGTAGCAAAACTACTCACACAACCGTTAGAGTAGCGAAAATACTCACAGAGCCGTCCGAGTAGCGGAAATACTCAACCGTTAGAGTAGCGGAAATACTCACAGAGCCGTCCGAGTAGCGGAAATACTCAACCGTTAGAGTAGCGGAAATACTCACAAAGCCATTAGAGTAGCGGAAATACTCACAGACCCGTTAGAGTAGCGGAAATACTCATAGAACCGTTAGAGTAGCGGAAATACTCACAGAGCCGTCCGAGTAGCGGAAATACTCAACCGTTAGAGTAGCGGAAATACTCACAGACCCGTTAGAGTAGCGGAAATACTCATAGAACCGTTAGAGTAGCGGAAATACTCACAGAACCGTTAGAGTAGCGGAAATACTCTCAAATCATCAATCTCGTCCGAGTAGCGGAAATACTCAACCCCGTCCGAGTAGCGGAAATACTCAACACCTAGGTCAATACACATATTTGTTAGCTCACTTCGGTGAGAAATAACCAGACTACCCTTAGGGCCTTTTCCGAGACTTTTCGGTCAAGATGACCATTTTGCCCCTAAGCATCCGAATGCTCCGGGAACCACACCGGCTCTGGGTATCAAACCGGTAATGTCCCGAGAATACTTTTTATAGTGTTCTCGACCTTCCTTTACCTTTCCAGACCATTCCGAGTCAGTTCCGGCCAACCCGGTACAAAATGACCGTTTTGCCCCTAGAGGGCCGGTCTCCTTCTTCGACCACACCGGCTCTGGGTATCAAACCGGTAATGTCCCGAGAATACTTTTTATAGTGTTCTCGACCTTCCTTTACCTTTTCGGACCATTCCGAGTCAGTTCCGGCCAACCCGGTACAAAATGACCGTTTTGCCCCTAGAGGGCCGGTCTCCTTCTTCGACCACACCGGCTCTGGGTATCAAACCGGTAATGTCCCGAGAATACTTTTTATAGTGTTCTCGACCTTCCTTTACCTTTTCGGACCATTCCGAGTCAGTTCCGGCAAACCCGGTGCAAAATGACCGTTTTGCCCCTGGTGGGCCGGTTTCCATTTCCGACCACGCCGGCCCTGGGAATCAAACCGGCAACCTCTGGGAACATTCTAAATAATGTTTCCAGATCCCAAGTCTTCTTCCGGGACAGTTTGAGTCTGTCTCGGCAGTTTTCCGGTCCGATTGACCGTTTTGCCCCTAAAGGCTCGGTCAACCTTTCCGACACATCCAATCCTCACTTTTCAAGTCAAATACCTCCAGGACACTATTTTAAGTGTTCCTGCTCCTTTCCGGCCTTCCGGGCCACTCCCGACTCCTTCAAATCATTTCCGGACTTTCCGGAGTCACTCCTAGTGAAGCTAGGCTAAAGTTTACATGGTAGTCACTAGTACAGGCGCCCAAATCTAGTCAAAGATACGTTGCTTACCGACCTTAATTGTTTCCTAAATGGCTGGCGCCACTCCTAGTGGCGCCAGTATAAATTTTGCCCTGGCGCCACTGCAACAGGTGCCAGGCTTGTCCAACTTTTATAAATACAAAGCCTCGATCAACGTGAAAGGGGTCTGAAAACTTAACCTAAAAATCACACAATTCGATACACAGAGCTCGAGCACCTCCAAAAACCCTAGCCTCCCTAGGTTTTCCAAACCCTAGCCACTATACACAAACCCTAGCCTCCTATACACTCATACACACCCCCATACACTCATACACTAGCCTTCAACCACCCTTCGAAGATTTGAAGAGCTACCATCCAAAGCTTGAGGACAACCTTTGAAGGCTGAAGGTGAAGATTAAGACCAAAGATCGAAGACCGAAGACTGCACGACTCGCAAAATAAACAAGAAACAAGGTAGGCTTTCTATTTAAATTTCCGCACTTCCCCCCTCTCTCTTCTCTCTCCAACCCACTTGAGTTTTCTCTATTTTAATCCCCCATCTCTTTCCCGCCCTTTCTTTGCATGCTTGAAACAAGGGGATTCCCGGTCCATGTGTAGGATTGGACTATGGGAGAGTCACCGTGTCGGGGGCTTTCCTCTAGTCTAACCAAAGACCACGTGAGTCCGACCCCCTTGATTATGTGGTGAAGCCTTAACCTTGTATGTTCACGACCCTGAATTGCATTGTGCATATCATAGTCTTGCATCTTCCAAAATTCGTTTTCAAAAAGTTGTTTTCAAAAATCGTTTCTAAACTTGTTTTCAAAATTGCATCAAAAGCTCTTTTTCAAAAACATGTTTTCAAAATCACAATCCTAGGGTGATTCTAGCCTTTCCATGGCTGGGGTTCCTTTAGGAAAGTGTTATATAAAAAGTGACCTTTTGGTCTATATTTTCAAACCTTGTTTTCAAAACCACTTTCCTAAAGTGGTTCTAGTCCTCTTATGGCTAGGATTGCTTTAGGAAAGTGAGATGTTTTTTTAATCCTTCTAAACTCTCCCTCTCTTTAAAAATCTCTTCCTAAAAATCTCTTTTTCAACATACTTTCCTAAAACTCCCCTCTTCCAAATTGTTTTTCAAACACTCCCTTCCAAAATCTATTTTTTCAAAACTCTTTTTTTTTTTTTTTTTTTCAACTCCTCTCCAAAACCTTTTCCTCCAAAATTCACCCTCTAAAAACACTCCCTAGATTCACCTTCCTAAGAACTCTTTCCAAAAATCTTTCTAAAAACTCTCTTCCCAAAATTTTTTTTCTAGAAACTCTCCTCTAGGATCTTCTTTCCAAAAAACACGTTTCTAAAAACAAACTTTCCAAAACTCCCTCTTCCCTAAAATCTTTTTCCAAAAACTCCCTCTCCAAATTCACTTTCCAAAAACTCCTCCTTAGGATTCCCTTCTAGAAAACCTTCGTTTCCAAAAACACACTTTCCAAAAACTCTTTCCTTAAAGCCCAAGTCAAGCCCTAGAACCCACAATTAGGAAACCCTAATTTTCTTTCCAAAAATATGATTTTCAAACTTTGCCCCAAACCTAGGTTTCCAAAACCTCTCGTTTTTTACATCAAAACTATACATGTTTTCAATGCCCCTTTTTACATCAAAACTACAATTTTTCAAAATTAGGGTTTCTAGAATCTCCTTTTCCAAATCCTTGCCAAATCCTATCTTCCCTTTAGGAAACCGAATCAAATCTCCCCATTTAGGAAACTAGATCCTATCCTCCGTTTTTGAAAATAAAATCCAACCTTTCTCTTTTAGAAACTACATCCAATCCCTTCCTAGTCCAAACCTTTCCTAATCCAAATCTTTCCTAAACTTCCACTTTCCTAAACCTTAAGTTTCCAATTTTCAAATCTTTCCTAATCCAACCCTTTCTTAATTCAACCTCCTTTCCAAATCTTAACTTTCTAAATTCAAGTTTTCAAACCTTTCCTAAACTCAAGCCTTTCCTAATTTCAAGATTTTCTAAAACTCTAAAACTTTCTAAATCCTAAACTTTTCTAAATTTTAAATCTTTCTAAATTTCTAAGCTTCCTAAATTCAAAACTTTCTTAATTTGAAACTTTCCAAATTCTAAACTTTTCTCAAACTAAACTTTTCTTAATTCAAAACATTTTCTATATTCAATACTTTCCTATTTCAAAACTTTCTAAATTTCAAACTTTCCTAACTTCAAAACTTTCCTAAAATGAAAACTTTCCTAATTTCGAAACCTTCCAAAAATGACACTTTCCTAAATCGGGCATTTCCTAATTCAAACATTTCCTAAATCCAACCTTTTTTAATCTCCTAAACCTTCCAAGTCGAGTCAAGCTTTTCCTAAGTCTAGGTTTCCTAAACCTTCATCTTTCTCTTTTTTCAAAACAAGCCCAAATCTATCTTTTCAAATCAAAGTCCAATTTTCTCAATTTCAATTTCCAATCTCCTCTTCTAATCTCAAATCAAATCCAATTTTCAATTCAATTTCTTTTTTCCAATTCAATCTCTTTCTTTCAAATCAACCCTTCTCTTTTCAATCGGACTCCAGTCCGAACTACGACTGACCTGATTCCCCCAAAGGGATACGTAGGCAACCTTCATAGGTGCGGTTACAATACCTTTCAAACTTTCAATTCCACCCTCATGGGTGCGGTTTTCAAAATCTTTTCAAATCTCAAGTTTCCATCTACTTTCAAACTTTCTATTTCCAAATTTCTCAAACTTTCCATTTTCAAATTTCTATTTTCAAATTTTCAAAATTTCCAATTTCAATTCCATCTTTTCAAATCTATTTTCAAATCAAAGCAATCTCTTTTTAAATCTATTTTTCAATTCTTTTCTATTGCTTGCATATCATGCATCATTTTTTCAAACATTGTTTTTCTAAAAGTGAATAGGGTTGAACTATAGTTAGTTAAAGACTCTCATAGGTGAATCTAGGGTAGATTGACATGTAGGTACTGAAAGGGCGGGGTAGGGTGATAGTTTAGTGCGTCTTCCCTACACGTAACCAACCTCCGAACCTAGATCACTGTTTTCGAAAGACCAAAAAGGAATCATTTTTCTAAAAAGGGCTAAATGTTTTCTAAAGGTTGCCAAACAACCTGTCTTTCTTAAAAACCCTCTCTTGAGGAGGTATTTTCAAACTGTTTTTCAAAAACCCTAAGTGTAGTTTTCGGATTATGCTTAGTTTTTAGGTGACCTAACTCACCTTAATCAAGTTAGGTGGCGACTCCGAATCTTTTTTCAAAAAGCTCTTTATTCAAACCTGTTTTCAATTCAAACCTAGTCACACTCATTCTTTTAGGAGGGTAAGTTCTAACGAGAGAGTACAACATTTTTCCCGCTTGGGTGAGTATTCCTCGAGTGCGAAAAATCTGGGCGCGACAGCTGTCACCAGGTTCTTTCAAAACAAACTCGGCACAACAAGGGCCTCATCAGACCTATCATGCTCCTCTGACATGGTAGGTCTGGATGATAGTACTCTTGGTTTGGATGGTAGTACTCTTGGTTGGTGTGGTCAAATCTGTACTCATCACGTTCAATTTTCTTTTTAAATGAGTATGTATGCCCTAAAAACCCATAAAAAAAATAAAAAAATCAAATTTCATTTAAAAAAGTTACTAAAGACCAAAAAAAAAAAGTTAGTAAAAAAATTGCGAAAAAAGCTAGTGTCAAACCAAGCGGGGCATTTTTTTTTTTTTATCAGCAAAGAAAGAAATTTCATTGAATAAATAAGTCCATATATAGCAGAAGGCATCACTGAAATGGGAGCCGAATTCAGACCAAGCATAAAGACAGGACAGGGAAGTAGTGGTGGTCTGGATGTAATTAAGTTACTTCTAAATGCAATCTTAATTTCTTGGTCTGCTCTTTGGCTATCACATACTCTTACCATGCACGGATTAAGTTCTTTCTTTGGTCGACCAACCATGATAGACTTCGCTCTGCTTCGTTTCTTGCCCAACGCCACATTCTCCATCCTGACACTTGCTCTCTGTGTGGCCTAGAAGTGGAAACTATTACTCAACGCACCTCTTCCTTGCCCATTGGTTCAACAAAAAAAAGAAAGAATTTACGAGATCAAAAAAAATAGATAAAGAAAATCTCTTAAACTTTAAAAGCGGATTTACCGTAAGAACATGTAGGGGCAATTGCTCCTTTCAGCTCGAAAATAGAACATGTAGGGGCGATTGCTCCTTTCAGCTCATAAACAATAATATTTTGGTTGTTTATTAGTATTTTTTCAAATCATTGTGTACTCCCACTCATGACACTGCATAATTATATTATGTATAAAATAAATCCATTTCATTTTATTATAACGAAATAATATTTTATAAAAAAATAATTTTGTGAACAGACAAGTTTCATATGAAATATGCAACTTGTGTCATTCAAAGTTTACATATGGATGGATAATGTGATATAATTCAAATATGGAATTGAAATTATATAATGTGATATAATGATTAAAACATATTGAGTGTTATTAAACAATAATAGGCATTATAATTGAAATGTGTAAGAAAAATTATATAATGGGATATAATAACTAAAACATATTGAGTGTTATTAAACAATTATATATAGAGTGCACTAGTATAACATTTATAGGATAAGATGTAGCTAAGAATTTTTTTAAAATACAAACACTTTCATTCTTTGCAAAAATACCTATTTGTTTAAGAATTTAGCATCGATTTTATCAGTCGTAACCATAATAGTGATAGATTTTTCTTAAAAATGATATTTATAAATAATCCGTTGCATAATCAAAATAAGATATTAGTAGATGAATGATTGTTTGGTAGAATGCATAGAAAATAACATATTAAATAATAACAATAATGAAGTTGTTATTATTCTAAAATATGAAACTTCATCGAGAGCAATTGTGAAAAGTACATATAATTTTGAATTTTTTTGGTCAAAATTAATAGCATAAAAAAATAATTAGTATTGAAAAATTTTCATTACCCAATAATAAAAATTCCTACAGCAGCCTTTGAGTCAGTGCAGTTCGAATTTTGAAGGAGGACAGAGAAATTAAAGGTGGCTGATAGGCAGGCAAGGAGGTGGAGAGTGAAATTGTGAATTTGAAGTCAGTTGAAATTGACAAGGGCAAGCTCCTGGCCCTAGTTGCCGACCTGAAGGCTGCTTTCGTTGAGGAGCAAAAGGCTTTGGCACGCTCTGTTGAGGAGTTGAAGAAGAGTGAGGAGGCTTTGCAAGCTGCTTTGTCCGACTTGGACAAGAGGAACCGGGAACTTTTGAGATCGGGGGATGAAGTTGTTCAGTTAAAGGCTAGGCTTCCGGCAGAGAGGGATGGGAGAGGGATTCCAGCTACCAGAAGGGCCACAGCAAGGCTGGGGACTGCAATTATTGGGGTCCCTCTATGCCAAGCAGTGGATCCCAACACTTCTGCGCCCCCCCCCCCCCCCCCCCCCCCCCCCCCCCCCCCCCCCCCCCCCCCCCCCCCCCCCCCCCCCCCCCGAGATTTTACTTTTCTTTTTGTAAGCTCGGCTAGGAACACGTGTCTTCATTTTGTAAACTTTTCTGAAGTATTTTAATGAACAACTTTTCCTCCTCTTCTTCGTCTACTTGTGCTATTTGTTCGTACTTTTGGCTTTCATTAGTCGACCTGCCCAACTTTAGGTAGAACCAAGCTCTTTACTTGGTTTTATTTTTGCTATCTTCAAGCAGACCTACCCAACTTAGGCAAGACTAAGCTCTCTTACTTGGTTTTGCCTTTGGCTTTCATTAACCGACTTGTCCAACTTAGGCAAGACCAAGCTTTCTTACTTGGTTTTTGTTTTAGCTTTCATTAGCCTAACAGCCAGACCTTTAGGCAGGACCTATCTTTCTTACTTGGTTTTGTCTTTGGCTTTCATTAGTCGACCTGCCCAACTTATGCAGGATCAAGCTCTCTTACTTGGTTTTTATTTTGGCTCTCATCAAGCTGACTTGCCCAACTTACGTAGGACCAAGCTTTCTTACTTGGTTTTGTCTTTGGCTTTTATTAGCCGACCTGCCCAACTTAGGTAGGACCAAGCTTTCTTACTTGAATTTTTTTTTGGCTCTCATCAAGCCGACCTGCCCAACTTAGGCATGACTAATCTCTTTACTTGGTTTTTTATATGTTCTATCGCTTTTCTAGTGGCATCTCTATTCTAGCAAAGACATTTCTACCTAAACAAAACTTTATTAAAATAGCAAAATCAAACTAAAGAAGGAACACAACGTTTGTGACCTCTGGCTACAACTTGTTTAAATAAATATAAAAAAAAAACAAATTGAGGACATTTTCTTTCCTTCGACTAATGACTAATCAACTAATTACTGATAGAACTTCTTCAAATTTTGCACATTCCAAGATTGGGGTAACTGGCAACCCTCTTCAATAGCCTCCAAGTAGTATGCCCCAATGCCGACTTAGGATGCGACTCTTTAGGGCCCTCCCAATTGGGGCTAAGCTTTCCTTCCACGGGATTCTTCATTCTTGCTAGTACTTTTCTTAGTACAAGATTCCTGGGTGCAAATTTTCTTGGAGGCACCTTTTTATTGTATGATCGGCTAAGCTGCTGATGATACGAAGTAAGCTATAGCAAAGCATCTTCCCTCTTCTCTTCGATAAGGTTTGGGTCATTTGCCAGTGTTTGTTCGCTGAAGCCAGTGTCATATGTTGTCGATCTGATTGTAGGCAACCTGATCTCAAGTGGGATGATTGCCTCCACCCTGTAAGCCAAGGAGTAAGGGGTTCACTTGTAGATCTTCTTGGAGTCGTTCTATATAAACAAAGGACGTTGGGGAGTTCTTCAACCTATCTTTCTTTTGCTTTTTCTAGCCTTTTCTTTATCCCATTTAGCATAATCTTGTTGGAGATCTTTGCTTGTCCATTACACTGAGGGTAGGTTGGGGTTGAGTAGTAATTCCTGATACCAAGTTTAGAGTAGAATCCTCTGAACATGTTCCCATAAAACTAGGTGCCATTGTCTGAGGCCAATGCTCTTGGAATGCCAAACCTTGTTATAACGTTCCTCTAGGAAAACCTCTTTGCACTTACCTCTCTTACTGTTGCCAGTGGTTCCGCCTCTATCCATTTAGTGAAATAGTCTGTGGCGACAATAAGGAACCTTTTGTTGCCTAGTGCTTGGGGAAGAGGTCCAACTATATCCAGTCCCCACTGCGCAAATGGCCAAGGGTTGGTTATCATGTTCAGGTCTTCTACAGGTTGATGAATCAATGGTGAGAACTTCTGACTTTTTTCGCACTTCATCACATACAGGGCTGCATCTTTTTGCATGTAAGATCACCAGTACTCCTGAGAGAGGGCCCAATGGGTTATCGATCTGCCCTTGATGTGACTTCCATGGATCCATTCATAGATCTCGTAGAGGATGCTCTGGACCTTGTCAGGGTGCACTCAGTGGAGGTAGGGTCCCGTGAAGGATTTTTTTATACAGCTCATGATCTAGTGAAAGCCAATACTTCAGTGCCTTATATTTGATCCTCCGCGCTTCATTCTTGTATTCTGGTAGTATATCATCCCTAAGGTAGGTGATAATTGGATCCATCCATGATGGACCCAGCTATGCAACTGGCAGGGCGAGATCTTCATCTCGGTATAGCCAACGTCTCGACGTAGATGGTTCTTTTAGAACCAGAATAAAAAGCTACTGTGAGTGTGGCCAACAAGTCAGCATGAGCATTATTGTCTCTCCCAATCTAATATAGTCTCACTATTTTGAACTTTCTCATCAATTTCTACGCTTTGGCTAGGTACAATGTCATTGTCGCACCCCAATTTTTAACCAAGACCTCTTGGCTCAGGAAAAGCACGGTACTCTCTCTGTTAGAACTTATCTTCCTAAAAGGACAAGTACGACGGGGGTTTACACTTGAAAACTTGATTTGATTAAGGGCTTTTTGAAAAAATTAGGAGTCGTCACCTAACATAGTTAAAGATGTGTTAGGTCACCTAAAACTAAGTGCAATCTAAAGATTAAACTTAGGTTTTTCAAAAATATTTTAAAAACGTCCTTCTTAAGAAGGTTTTTAGAAAAGAGGTTTTTAGCAATCTTTTGAAAGTATTTTAAAGCTCTTTTAAAAATATGACTTCGGTTTTGGTCTTCGAAATAGAAATCTATGGTCTTGGGGTTGGTTACGTGTAGGGAAGATATTCTAAGATTATCACCCTACCCCGCCCTTTTGGTACTTACATGTCTAATCACCCTTAATTTACTCACTTGAATTACCGACTGCTAATAATTCACTTGTATCCACTTTAGAATTTTAAAAGCATGGTTTGGTCATCACTTTTTGGATGAATGATGCATGCTTTTAGAAAGATCTTTGGAAATAGAAAATTTTTGAAGTGTGATTTGAAATAGAAATTTGATTGAGGGAGCGTTTTGAAAATGGACATTTGACTTGGAAAAAGGGTTATGACGGTTGTTGTGCCCAAATTTTTTGCACTCGAGGAATACACATAGAAGCGAGAAAAATACTGTACTCTCTCGTTAGAACTCACCCTCCTAGAAGAATGAGTGCGACTAGGTTTGAATTGAAAATTGATTTGAATAAAGGGCTTTTGAAAAACATTTGGAGTCATCACCTAACTTGATTAAGGTGAGTTAGATCACCTAAAAACTAAGCCCAATCCGAAGATTACACTTAGGATTTTTGGAAAAGGTTTTTTAAAATACTTCCTTGAGAGAGGGTTTTTAAGAAAACATGTTGTTTGGCAACCTTTGAAAAATATTTAAGCCCTTTTTAAAAAAATAACTCCATTTTGGTCTTTCGAAAACAGTGATCCTAGGTTCGGAGGTTGGTTACGTGTAGGGAAGACGCACTAAGTCATCATCCTACCCTGCCCTTGCAGTACCTACATGTCTATTTACCTTAAATTCACCTATGAGAGTCTTCAACTAACAAATATTCAATCCTATCCACTTTAGAAAAAGAATGTTTAAAAGGAAAGACATGATGCATGATATGTAAGTGCAAGAAAAGAGAGTTGGAAAAAAAGAATTGAAGAGAAATTGATTTGATTTTAAAAAAAAGATTTGAAATTGGAAAGCTTAGAAATTGAAAATAGAGATTTGAAAATAGAAATTTAGAATTGGAAGTTGGAAAAAAGTTGTGACCGCACCCATGAGGGTTGCCTATGTATCCTTTTGGAGGAATCAGGTCAGTCGTAGTTCGAGCAAGAGTCCGATAGAAAATAGAAGGTTTTGATTGGAAAAAGAAATTGAATTGGAATTTGGATTGGAAGATTAAGAGATTGAACTTTGATTGAAAGATTTGAAAAGATTGGTTTTAGGAAACCTAGACTTAGGAAAGAGAGGATTTAGAAAGGACCTGAGATTAAGAAAGATTGAACTCGAATGTTGAACTTGGAAGATTGGAGAAAGATTGGATTTAGAAAGGTTAGAATTAGGAAAGTTTCAAAATAGGAAAGTGTCATTTTAGGAAAGTTTCGTTTTAGAAAAATTTCAATTTAGGAAAGATTTTGAATTAGGAAAGTTTTGAAATTACGAAAGGTTTTGAAATAGGACAGATTTCATGTTAAGAAAATATTAAAATTGAAAAATTTTAAATTTGGAATGTTTTGACTTAAGGAAAGTTTTGAATTTTGGAATGTTTCGGAATATGGAAGTTTTAAAAGTAAGAAAGTTTTGAAAGTTGGAAAGATTTGAAAGTTGGAAAGTTTAGAATTTAGAAAGTTTCGACTTACGAAAGTTTTGACTTAAGAAAGTTTTGGATTTGGAAAGTTTTAACTTTAGGAAGTGTTTGAAAGTTTGAGTTTTAGAAAACACTAGAAGTTAGGAGAGGTATAAGTCTAAGAAAGATTTGAAGATTTAGATTTGGAAAGTTAAGATTTGGAAGGGTATGAAATTAGGAAGGAGTTGAATTAGGAAGGAGTTGAATTAGGAAGGATTGAGATTCCTATTTCCTAAAACAAGAGATTGGATTTTTTTTTTTCTAAAAGAGGTGTTTTGATTTTGTTTTCAAAAACGGAGGATTGGATCTAGTTTACTAAAGGGAGAGATTGGATTTTATTTTCAAAAGGGAAGATTGGATTTGGCATGGATTTGGTAGGTGAAGTTTTGAAAACCCTAGATTTGAAAGACTATACTTTTGATGTAAAAAAGAGGGTTTTGGAAACTTATGATTTAGATGTAAAGGAGAAGGTTTTGGAAACCTAGGTTTTGAGGCAAGATTGAAAATCATGTTTTTGAAAAGGAAAATTAGGATTTCCTAATTGTTAGCTCTAGGGCTTAACTTGGACTCTAAGAAAAGAGATTTTTGGAAAGTGAGTTTTTATAAAGGGAGATTTTTGGAAGGAAATCCAAGAGATGAGTTTTTAGAAAGGAATTTGAAAAGAGAGATTTTAGAGAGAGAGGTTTTAGGAAGAGAGAGAGATTTTAGAGAAGAGTTGTTTAGGAGATTTTAGGAAAGAGATTTTTGGGAAGAGTGAACTTTGAGGAAAGCGTTTTTGAAAAGGAGCTTTTAGGAAAGATATTTTTGGAAAGAGATTGTCGGAAGGGAGTTTTTGAAAACAATTTTGGAATGGAGATTGGAGAGAGTTTTTAGAAAGTACGTTGGAAAAGAGGTTTTTTAGAAAGAGAGGTTTTTGAAAAGAAAGTTTTTAGAAAGTATATAAAAATATCTCACTTTTCTAAAGCGATTCTAATAATAAAAAAGATTAGAACCACTTTAAGATAGTGGTTTTGAAAACAATGAGGATTTAAGAATATGGACCGTGTTGGCCACTTTAAATGTAACACTTTCGTAAAGCAACCCTAGCTATGGAAAGGCTAGAATCACCCTAGGATTGTGATTTTGAAAACAAGTTTTGAAAAAGAAGATTTTGATGCAAGTTTTGAAAACGAATTTTAGAAGAATGCAAGATCATGATATGCACAATGCAAGTTGGGGGTCGTGAACATACAAGGTTAAGGCTTCACCACATAATCAAGGGGGCCGAACCCACGTTGTCTCCGATTAGACTAAAGGAAAGCTCCCAACGCGGTGACCCTCCGATAGCCTAATCCTACACATGGATCAGGAAGTCTCTTGTTTCAAGCATGCAAAAAAAGGTGGGGAAGAAGATGGGGGATTAAAATAGAAGAAAACTCAAGTAGGTTAGGAGAGAGAAGAGAGGGGGAAGATGCATAAGCTTAAAGAGAAAGCCTACCTTGTGTCTTGTTTATTTTGCTTTGCTTCGCGCGTCTTGCTTTTCTTGCTTTGCTTCGGTCTTCGCTTCAGTCTTCGTCTTGATCTTCGAGAACTTCAATTTGCAGCACTTTAAGTCTTTAATGAAGGCTTTGGAGGCTAGTGTATGAGTGTATGTGAGTGTATATGAGTGTATAGGAGGCTAGGGTTTGTGTATAGAGGCTAGGGTTTAGAGAACCTAAAGAAGCTAGTGTTTAGGGAGGCTACCAGCTCTGTACATCGAAGAGGAGAGTTTTTAGACTGAGTTTGCGGACCTCTTTCACGCTGGAGGAGGCTCTGTATTTATTGACAAAGGAATGACCTGGCCCTTATTGCAATGGCGCCAGACCAAAGTTTACATTGGCACCACTACTGGTGCCAGGCCATTTTTTGGCTTGGCGCCACTAGTAGTGGCACTAACCAGTAAGGAAAGTTTTAAGGTCGGCAAGCAACGTATCTTGAGAAGATTTGGGCGCCTGTACTAGTGACTACCATGCAATTTTTAGCCTGGCTTCACTGGCTTCACTAGGAGTGACTCCGGAAGGTCTGGGAAGCATTTACAAGATCGGAAATGGCCTGAAAAGCCAAAAAGGGATAGGAACCCTTAGAATAGGGTCTTAGGGGGTAATGGACTGGAAAAAGGATGACAAGATTTGTCGGAAGGGTTGATCGGGCCATTAGGGGCAAAACAGTTAACTGGAAAGAAGACTCAAGATTTAGAAACATTATTTAGAATGTTCTCAAAGGTTATCGGTTTGATACCCAGAGCTAGTGTGGACGGAAAAGGCGACCGGCCCACTAGGGGCAAAATGGTCATTTTGCACTGGGTTTACCAAAACTAACTCGGAATGATCCGGAAAGATAAAGAAAGGTTGGGAATACTATAAAAAGCATTCTCAGGAGGTTACCGATTTGATACCCAAAGCCGGTGTGGTCCCCGGGGCGTTCGGATGCCTAGGGGCAAAATAGTTATCTTAACCAGAAAGCCTCGGAATTGGCCCGAAACTAACTAGAAGCCATCTAATTATACCGGTTTGCTTTTAAAACAATCTTAGAAGGGTGGACTTACCATTCTGAGGACTTGGGTATTTTCTCGAGAAATGCGCCGAAAAATGGCCCTAGGGACAATTTGTCCATTTTTCATCGAAGTGGGCTAGCAGGCACCTGTGTTGACCTGGGTTTTGAGTGCTTTCGCCACTCTAACGGCAGTCCCGTGATACAAGGGTTTGTTGGCAATTCCCTATATCGACATGTTTGCGAGTATTTTCGCTACTTTGACGGTTGCGATGTTTACGAGTACTTCCGCTACTCTGACGGTTCGCGATCATTTCCGAGATTGCCTGATCTCGTGAAGCTGCTAAAGGGACTTAGTGCCTGAGAAGTCAATTTTCTCAGAAGGCGTGCTGAAATGGATATTTACGCATTGGCGGGCTAGCAAGCGCCAAAGGTGGACCGTTCTACCATCTAGGGGACTGGAGGTCTCGTCCCGATCGACAGGTTTGAAGGGACTTACCATTTCGAAGAAATTTTCTTCGAAAAACGTGCCGGATTGGATAGAATTACCTTCTCGAGGAATCAACTTTCTCGAGAGAGGGATTGGAATTGGAATTGGAATTAGAAAAGGGGACTAACCATCTTCGGGAAGGCGCGCCAGATTTGGAATTGGAAAGGGGACTTACCGTCTTCGGAAAGTCGTGCCTATTGGAATTTGGAAAGGGGACTTACTGTCTTCGAAAAGACGTGCCTATGGGATTGGACCGAACAATGCCCCCAAGGGCATTTTGGTAATTTTGCCTCTATTTGGGCCTCGTAGGCCTGCAAAGTGATGAATAGACAGGATTAGACTTGAAAAGTTGATATGACTCAAAATATATCCACATTGATGTGAATACAAGTTTGGATGGACCATAGACTATTGAGCGGTCAAAAATGGGGTGCTTACAATGGCACCATTTGAGGTTTCTTACGTATCTCATTTGACGAGAATTAAGTCATTTGTAGTTTGAGCGAGGGCCCGATTGGAAGTAGACTCATGAGAGTCTTAGAAGGTTTTGAAACTTTGTATTCAATAGCTTTGACTTGAAATAGAACTTGAGGGTTTTGAAAATGTCCTTGGACATAGAACTTGAGAGATCTTTGGAATGTATTGAAACAACTCAAGAGAGTTTGGAAAACTCTTTTTGAAAAAGAACTTGGGAAATTTTCGGAGTGTTTTAGAAATAACTTAAGAGAGTTTTTGAAATGTTTTGAAACAATTCAATAGGGTTTTGGAAATGTTTGAAACAACTTAAGAGAGTTTTGAAAATATTTTTGAAATCTTGATTAGGGATTTTTGAAAGGGAGCCTGGATTGGGAAAGCTTTTGTGAGCTTGTCTTTGAAAGGTTTTTGAAATCATCTTTTTGTATACCTTATGAGGGGTACTTTGAAATGTTTAATCAATCTTGAAAGACTAGTTATTAGTCAACTAGACTCCTTTAGGGTTACAATTTTTGAAAAATCATTTTAGAATAAGGGCTAGACACTTTCTTTAAGGTTTTGAAAAATTTAGGGTTATTGAACCCTACTTGACATCTCACTTTCAATGGACAACCTTAACCATGTAAGGCCTAAGATTACTTCAAGGATGTGACTCTTGAAAATCATTTTTAAAAAGAGTTTTTGGAAAATACTTAAGATCTTAGAACCATAATATGGACAACCTTAAAGGTTGTATTTGATGTATCACTTTTCCTTTGGAAACCTTAACCATGAGGAGGTTAGGATCACCCCAGGATTGTGAGTTTTTGAAAACATTTTGGAAAATGGTTTTTGGAAATGCTAAGTATCTAGCCATTTTAGGTTGAGACGAGTGTGAGAGAGCTCTTGAAAATATTTAGAGATAGAGTATGGATGCATTTGAAAAGACTTTTGAATTAGGGTTTTTGGAAACTCAAGGGAGTAGGAGGCTTTTGAAAACATGCTATGAAAATGGTTTTAAATTAAATGATGACTTTTAGTGGTCTTGAAATTGGAGCCTTGAAGTTTACTAATCTTGGTTGGCCTGACCGAGGATTAACTAACTTGGGTTAGGTTAACCTAGGGTTGGACAACTAGGATTAGGTTGAACTAGGGTTGGATGTGTAAGCACCCCATTTTTAACCGCTCGGCAGTCTATAGTCCGTCCAGACTTGATTTTAAGTCAATATGGACATATTCTAGAATTCTAGTCCTAATCCCGTCTATCCATCGCTTTGTGGGCCCACCAAGCCTAAATAGAGGCAAAATGACCAAAATGCCCTCATGGGCATAGTTCGGCCCAATTCAAAATCAGGCACGTCTTTCTGAAGACGGTAAGTCCCCTTTCCAAATTCCATCAGGCATGTCTTTCCAAAGACTGTAAGTCCCCTTTCCAAATTCCAATAGGCATGTCTTTTCGAAGACGGTAAGTCCTCTTTCCATATTCCAACAGGCACGTCTTTCCGAAGACGGTAAGACCCCTTTCCAATTCCAATTCCAATCCCTCTCTCGAGAAAATTAATTCCTCATGACTGTAAGTCTATCCTTGTCAGTACGTTTTTCGAAGAAAGTCTCTTCAGAACGGTAAGTCCCTTTAAATCTGTCGACCGGGACGAGACCCCAAGTCCCTTAGATGGTAGAACGGTCCACCTTTGGCGCCTGCTAGCCCGCTAATGCAAAAATGTTCGTTTCAGCACGCCTTTCGAGAAAGTTAACTTCTCAGACGCTAAGTCCCTTTAGTAGTTTCCTGAGATTAGGTAGTCTCGGAAATGATCGCGAACCGTCAAAGTAGCGGAAGTACTCGCAAACATCGCAACCGTCAGAGTAGCGAAAATACTCGCAAACAGGTTGATATAAGGAATTGCCAACAAACCTTTGCATCACGAGACCGCTGTCAGAGTGGCGAAAACACTCAAAACCCGGGTCAACACCAGTGTCTGCTAGTCCACTTCGGTGAAAAATGACCAAACTGCCCCTAGGGCCATTTTCTAGCAAGTTTCTCGAGAACACACCTAAGTCCTCAAAATGGTAAGTCCACCCTTCTAAGATTGTCTTAAAGTCAATTCGGCATGATTAGGTGCCTTCTAGTCAGTTTTGGGCCAATTTTGAGACTTTTTGGTCAAGATGACCATTTTTCCCCTAGGCATCCGAACGCCCCGGGGACCACACTGGCTCTGGGTATCAAACTGGTAACCTCCCGAGGATGCTTGTTATAGTATCCTCGACCTTCCTCTATCTTTCCGGATCATTTCGAGTCAGTTCTGGTAAACTTGGTGCAAAATGACCGTTTTGCCCCACTGTCGCCTTTTCCGACCACCCCGGCTTTGGGTATCGAACCAATAACCTTTGGGAACATTCTAAATAATATTTCTAAATCTCGAGTTTTCTTCAGGGACATTCTGAGTCCGTCCCGGTAGCTTTTCGATCCAGTTGACCGCTTTGCCCTCAATGGCCCAGTCAACCCTTCCAATAAATCTTGCCATCATTTTTCAAGTCAAATACCTCTGGGACCCTATTCTAAGGGTTCTTGCCCTTTTCCAGCCTTCTGGGACATTCCCGGACCCTTAAATGCTTCCCAGACCTTCCAGAGTCACTCTTAGTGAAGCCAGGCTAAAAATTGCATGGTAGTCACTAGTGTTGGTCCAAAAGGCAACCCAAGAGGGGGGTGAATTGGGTTTTTTGAAGATTAATAATAATTAAAATTAATTAAAATTAATCTAAGCAATGTAACAGTGATTAATCTATATGCAATGCAATATAATCAGAAAAAAGGAAGAAAACATAGCATAAAAAAGAACACACAGATTTACCGAAGTTCAACCACAACCCGTGGTCTACGTCCTCACCCCAAGACCTCCTTGAAGTCTTCTTCCACTATGTAATCACCTATTATAAATGGGCTGCTGATTGACAAAATGCTCAACTCACTATACACAAGAACTCCTCACCGAGCTCTTCAATCTCCAAGTGGTTTTGTCCAAGCTCCACTCAAACTTACAAGAGTTTTGCTTTCACAAGAGAACTCTCAAACACTCAACTACAAGTGTAAAAAAGTATACAAGTAACTAACACACTCTTTAGCAATAGTTGATTTTACAATCTGAGCTTACAGATAAAGAAAGGAGGAATATATAGAGTATATCAGTGAATCAGTCAACTTGATTTCGTTTTTATCTTCAATCACTCGTATAAATGCAGCTGGAAGCTTATATGTCGCGCCCAGATTTTTCGCACTCGAGGAATACTCACCCAAGCGGGAAAAATGCTGTACTCTCTCGTTAGAACTCACCCTCCTAAAAGAATGAGTGCGACTAGGTTTGAATTGAAAACAAGTTTGAATAAAGGGCTTTTGAAAAAGATTCGGAGTCGCCACCTAACTTGATTAAGGTGAGTTAGGTCACCTAAAAACTAAGCATAGTCCGAAGACTACACTTAGGGTTTTGGAAAACAATTTTTGAAAATATCTCCTCGAGAGAGGGTTTTTAAGAAAACAGGTTGTTTGGCAACCTTTGGAAAATATTTAGCCCTTTTTAGAAAAATAACTCCTTTTGGTCTTTGAAATCAGTGATCTAAGTTCGGAGGTTGGTTACGTGTAGGGAAGATGCACTAAGCTATCACCCTACCCCGCCCTTTCAGTACCTACATGTCAATCTACCCTAGATTCACCTATGAGAGTCTTCGACTAACTATAGTTCAACCCTATTCACTTTAGAAAAACAATGTTTGAAAACTAATTTAGCATGATGCATGATATGCAAGCAATAGAAAAGAATTGAAAAATAGATTTAAAAGGAAATTGCGTTGATTTGAAAATAGATTTGAAGAGATGGAATTGAATTTGAAAAGTTTAAAAATTTGGAAATAGGAATTTGAAAATAGAAATTTTGAAATTAGAATTTTGAAAATAGATTGGAATTTGGGATTTGGAAAGAATTTTGAAACCGCACCCATGAGGGTGGAATTGAAAGTTTGAAAAGTATTGTGACCGCAACTATGAAGGTTGCCTACGTATCCCTTTGGGGGAATCAGGTCAGTCGTAGTTCGGACCGGAGTCCGATTGAAAAGAGATTGATTTGAAGAGAGAGATTGGATTGAAAGAAAGAGATTGAATTGAAAATTGGATTTGATTTGAGATTGGAAAAGGAGATTGGAAATTGAAATTGAGAGGGTTGGACTTTGATTTGGAAAGATTGATTTGGACTTGTTTTGAAAAAGAGAAGGTTTAGGAAACCTAGACTTAGGAAAGAGAAGAGACTTAGGAAAGATTTAACTTGACTTGGAAGGTTTAGGAGATTAGGAAAGATTGGATTTAGGAAATTTTTGAATTAGGAAAGGTTCAATTTAGGAAAGTTTCGAATTAGGAAAGCTTCATTTTTTGGAAAGTTTTGAAAATTGAAAAGTTTTGAATAAGGAAAGTTTTCAATTTAGGAAATGTTTGAATTAAGAAAGTTTCAACTTAAGAAAGTCTTAAATTAAGAAAGTTTTGAGTTTAGAAAAGTCTTAGATTTGAAAAGATTTTGAAGTTTTGGAAAGATTTGAAATTTAGAAAGTTTAAGATTTAGAAAGTTTTAGAGTTCTAGAAAATCTTGAGATTAGGAAAAGTTTGAGTTTAGGAAAGATTTGAAAGCTTGGATTTGAAAAAGATTTTGGAAAGGGGTAGAATTAGGAAAGATTTGAATTTTGTGTTTTAAAACTTAGGAAAGATTTTATTTTCAAGTTTTGGAAACTTATGATTTAGGAAAGTGGAGGATTAGGAAGGATTGGAATTTGTTTCTAAAAGGGAAGGTTTGACTTCGTTTTCAAAAACGGAAGATAGGACCTAGTTTCCTAAACGGGGAGATTGGATTTGGTTTCCTAAAGCAAAGGTTTGATTTTGTTTCCTAAAGGGAAGATTTGATTTGGCAAGGATTTGGAAAGGGAGGTTTTAGAAACCCTAGATTTGAAAAACTATAGTTTTGACGTAGAAAATAGGTTTTGGAAACATGTATATTTTTTATGTGAAAACATGAGGTTTTGGAAACCTAGGTTTGGGGTAAAGTTTGAAAAACCATGTTTTTGGAAAGAAAATTAGGGTTTCCTAATTGTGGGCTCTAGGGCTTGACTTGGACTCTAAGAAAAGAGTTTTTGGAAAACGCGTTTTTGGAAACGAAGGTTTTCTAGAAGGGAATCCTAGGGAGGAGTTTTTGGAAAGTGAATTTGGAAAGAGAGTTTTTGGAAAGATTTTTGGAAAGAAGGAGTTTTTTGGAAAGTGTGTTTTTAGAAATGAAGATTTTAGAAGGAAAATCCTAGAGAGGAAATTTCTAGAAGGAAGATTTTGGGAAGAGAGTTTTTAGAAAGATCTTTAGGGAGTGTTTTTGGAAAGTGGATTTTGAAGAGAGCGTTTTGGAAAGGAGTTGAAAAATGAGATTTTGAAAAATAGATTTTGGAAGGGAGTTTTTGAAAACAATTTTGGAAAGAAGAGCTTTAGGAAAGTATGTTGAAAAAGAGATTTTTAGGAAGAGATTTCTGAAGAGAGAGTTTTTAGAAAGTATGAAAATGTCTCACTTTCCCAAAGCGATTCTAGCCATAAGAGGGTTAGAACCACTTTAGGAAAGCAGTTTTGAAAACAACAAGATTTGAAAATATGAACCGTATTGGTCACTTTAAATGTAACACTTTCCTAAAGCAATCCTAACCATGGAAAGGCTAGAATCACCCTAGAATTGTGATTTTGAAAACAAGTTTTTGAAAGAGAGATTTTGATGCAATTTTGAAAAACAAGTTTGAAAACAGTTTTGAAAACAACTTTGAAAACGAATTTTGGAAGATGCAAGATTATGATATGCACAATACAATTTGGAGTCGTGAACATACAAGGTTAAGGCTTCACCACATAATCAAGGGGGACGGACCCACGTGGTCTCTGGTTAGACTAGAAGAAAGCCCCCGACACGGTGACTCTCCAACAGTCTAATCCTACATATGGACCGGGAGTCCCCTTGTTTCAAGCATGCAAAGAAAGGGGGGGAAAGAGATGGGGGATTAAAATAGAGAAAACCCAAGTGGGTTGGAGAGAGAAGAGAGAGGGGGGAAGTGCAGAAAATTAAAGAGAAAGCCTACCTTGTTTCTTGTTTATTTTGTGTGCCGTGCAGTCTTCGATCTTCGATCTTCGGTCTTGATCTCCACCTTCAGTCTTCAAGGATTGTCTTCAAGCTTTGGATGGCTGCTCTTCAAGTCTTCAAAGAGTGGTTGAAGGCTAGTGTATGAGTGTATGGGGGAGTGTATGAGTGTATAGGAGGCTAGGGTTTGTGTATAGTGGCTAGGGTTTGGGAAAACCTGGGGAGGCTAGGGTTTTGGAGATGCTCGAGCTCTGTATATCGAAATATAGGATTTTTAGGTTAAGTTTGTAGACCCCTTTCACGTTGAATGAGGCTCTGTATTTATAGAAGGAGGATAAACCTGGCGCCTGTTGCAGTGGCGCTAGGGCAAAATTTACACTGGTGCCACTAGGAGTGGCACTAGGCCATTTTCTGGCTTGGCGCCACTACTAGTGGCGCCAGCCAATTAGGAAAGATTTAAGGTCGGCAAGCAACGTATCTTTGACTAGATTTGGGCGCCTGTACTAGTGACTACCATGTAAACTTTAGCCTGGCTTCACTAGGAGTGACTCCGGAAAGTCCGGGAATGATTTGAAGGAGCCGGGAATGACCCGGAAGGCCGGAAGGGAGCAAGAACACTTAAAACAGTGTCCTGGAGGTATTTGACTTAGAAAGTGAGGATAAGGTGGGTCGGAAAGGTTGACCGGGCCTTTAGGGGCAAAACGGTCAATCGGGCCGGAAAACTGTCGGGGCGAACCCGGATTGTCCCGGAAAAAGACTTGGGATCTGGAAACATTATTTAGAATGTTCCCAGAGGTTTTCGGTTTGATTCCCAGAGCCGGCGAGGTCGGAAAAGGAGACCGGCCCACTAGGGGCAAAACGGTCATTTTGTACTGGGTTTGTCGGAACTGACTCGGAATGGTCCGGAAAGGTAAAGGAAGGTTGAGAATACTATAAAAAGTATTCTCGGGACATTACCGGTTTGATACTCAAAGCCGGTATGGTCGAAGAAGGAGACCGGCCCTTCAGGGGCAAAACGGTCATTTTGTACCGGGTTGGCCGGAACTGACTCGGAATGATTCGGAAAGGTAAAGGAAGGTTGAGAATACTATAAAAAGTATTCTCAGAACATTACCGGTTTGAAACCCAGAGCCGGTGTGGTTCCCGGGGCGTTCGGATGCCTAGGGGCAAAATGGTCATCTTGACCGGAAAGTCTCGGAAAAGGTCCTAAGGGTAGTTTGGTCATTTTCCACCGAAGTGGGCTAACAACCACTGGTGTTGACCTAGGTTTTGAGTGTTTCCGCCACTCTAACGGTGTGAGTATTTTCGCTACTCGGACGGGATTGAGTATTTCCGCTACTCGGACGGGGTTGATGATTTGGGAGTATTTCCGCTACTCGAACGGGGTTGAGTATTTCGGCTACTCTAACGGTTCTGTGAGTACTTCCGCTACTCTAACGGTTCTGTGAGTACTTCCGCTACTCTAATGGTTCTGTGAGTATTTCCGCTACTCTAACGGTTTTGTGAGTAGTTTTGCTACTCGGACCGTCTCGAGGAATAAACTGTCTCGAGAGAGGGATTGGAAAGGGGTTTTACCGTCTCCAAAGAGACGTTCCTGGATTGGAACCGTCTCGAGGAATAAACTGTCTCGAGAAAGGGATTGGAAAGGGGTCTTACCGTCTCCGAAGAGACGTGCCTGGGTTTTGAGTGTTTCCGCCACTCTAACGGTTTTGTGAGTATTTTCGCTACTCTAACGGTTTTGTGAGTGTTTCTGCCACTCTAACGGTTTTGTGAGTAGTTTTGCTACTCGGAGCGTCTCGAGGAATAAACTGTCTCGAGAGAGGGATTGGAATTGAAATAAGAAAGGACAATGCCCCTAAGGGCATCTTGGTCATTTTGCCTCTATTTGGGCCTGACAGGCCCGAGAAGCGATGGAAAGACGGAATTTGGACCTAGAGAATTGGTTTCGATTGGAATATGCCCAAAATGACTTGAAAACAAGTCTAGACGGAGTGTAGACTACCGAGCGGTCAAAAATGGGGTGCTTACATTATATATATACCCCTGTATTGATTCCATCCGTTAGAGGTTGTTGGACATCATTAATGCACATCCAGTTCGTTATAACGTTAAGAAAAATAGTCGTTATATCCAAGGAGTCGGCTCCAAGTTTGTGGAGTTGACACTTTCTGCTTCTGCATTTACCAGATGTTATTCACTGACTTTATGAGTCCGCTCTTTATATCAATGAGGCGACTCCTTGTTCATTCTGTCTTCGTGTCTTTGGCTTCTACTGTCATAAGGCGACTCTTTATCTTCAGGAGTCCGATCTTTGTTCATTCGATCTTCAGCCTTATACTTCTGTTGTCATGAGGCGACTCTTCGTCTTCATGTGTCCGCTCATTGATCAATACATCTTTAAGCCTTTGCGTCTGTCTCCATGAGGCAACTCTTCATTACAATAAGTCCACTCATTATCTATTTGGTCTCCAGGCTTTTTGCTTCTGTGATCAAGAGGCGACTCTTTATTTCTCATGAGTCCACTCATTGTTTATTTTGTCTTCAGGCCTTTTTGCTTTTGTGATCAAGAGGCGACTCCTCATTTCCATGAGTCCCCTCATTGTCCATTTGGACTTTAAGCCTTTTGCTTCTGTAATCAAGAGGCGACTCCTAATTTCCATGAGTTCCCTTATTGTCCAGAAATGTGCTTTCTGACTTCTAATGATCTAGCTCATCTCAGCACTGATATAAGATCTTCAAGGAGTATTTCTTTGGGGTATGACGATCAATCAAATGTATTTAACTCATCAGAGTTAACTTCTATTCAATTTGGATTGAATCAATCATTGGATATTGATCTTCTCTTGACTTTCAAACTGTCAAAGCTTCATTCAATCAATGTTCATCTTTTCTTCTTAATTTGCAAAGCTTTCTTCTTCCATTGTAGAACATCTTCTTCAATGCCATGCTTCCTCAATTATGTAGAGCTTCACAATGCTCCATTTCTAATTTCTTCTTTTTGCTAGCAATTCTTCTTTCTTCTTTACAGATCACTTCAGTGAGACTTTTGTAGGCTTGATGAGATCTCTTTATACATCTAGTCTTCATTGATTCTTTATATTGTAGACGAATTCTTCACTTGGATTCTAGGTAGAGATCAGCCAATCATTGTGAGCTATCTTCTCAGCAACTTCAATCACATAAGCTGGAACTGAACTTTGCATACTTGGTGAAGTTATCTCTTGAGCGTTTTCAATCTCTTCAATAATCAATTCCTCTTCAACTGATCTTTGCATATTCTAATGAAGTCTTCAGTCTATCTTGAGTGCAAATCAAACTCATTGAGTCTATGCATACTTTGATGAAAGCTTCATTTGAACACCTTCAATCTCTTCGAATGTAAGACATTTGTTGAAGTAGAGATAGACATCAATCCTCTGTTTGATTCATTGCATAACTCTTGGAATTCATTACTTGATCTTGAATTTGTTGTGCATTCTCTTTGACATGCATTAGACTTAAGATTAAACTTTAAGTCTAAATTATGAACTTTGTTAATCTGCACACTAAGTAGATTCATTGGTAAAATAACACAAGGTTTAGTTATCATCAAAATCATCATGGGAATTAACCTTGAGTCAACAAGGGTCAACATTGAGTCAAAACTAGTATAGGCGCCCAAATCTTCTCAAGATACGTTGCTTACCGACCTTAAAGCTTTCCTAACTAGTTGGTGGCACTAGAAGCATTTTTGGCCTGGCACCACTGCAATAGGCGCCAGGTCATCTCTTTGTTTATAAATATAGAGCCTCCTCTAGCGTGAAAGAGGTCCGCAAACTTAGTGTACAAACCCTACTTTTCGAGATACAGAGCTCGTAGCCTCTCTAAACCCTAGTCTCCTTAAGTTTTCCAAACCCTAGCCTCCATATACAAACCCTAGCCTCCTATACACTCACATACACTTCTATACACTCATACACTAGCCTCCAAAGCCTTCTTTGAAGACTTGAAGTGCTGCAATTTGAAGCTTTAAAGATTGAAGACAAACTCTTGAAGATTGAAGTGAAGACCGAAGCAAGACAAACAAAGCAAAGCGCGCAAAGTTAAGCAAAATAAAGAAGACACAAGGTAGGCTTCTTATTTACGTTTACGCATCTTCCCCCCTCTCTTCTCTCTCCTAACCCACGTGGGTTTTCTTCTATTTTAATCCCCCATCTTCTTCCCCTCCCCCTCCCCCTCCCCCTTCTTACATGCTTGAAATAAGAAAATTTATGATCCATGTGTAAGATTAGGCTATTGGAGAGTCATCGTGTCGGGGGCTTTCTTTTAGTCTAATCGGAGACCACGTGGGTTCGGCCCCCTTGATTATGTGGTGAAGCCTTTAACCTTGTATGTTTACGACCCCAATTTGCATTGTGCATATCATGATGTTGTATTCTTCTAAAATTCGTTTTTAAACTCGTTTTTCAAAACTTGTATTAACATCGTTTTCAAAATTGCATCAAAATCTTCTTTTTCAAAACTTATTTTCAAAATCACAACCCTAAGGTGATTCTAGCCTTTCCATGGCTAGGGTTGCTTTAGGAATGTGTTACATTTAAAGTGACCAATATGGTCTATATTTTCAAAATCCTTGTTGTTTTCCAAACCACTATCTTAAAGTAGTTCTAACCTTCTTATGGTTAGAATCGCTTTAGGAAAGTGAGATATTTTTTTTAAGCTTTCTAAAAGCTCTCTTTTCAAATCTCTCCCTCTAAAAATCTCTTTTCCAACATGCTTTCCATTAACTCTCTCCAATTTTCTTTCCAAAATTGTTTTCAAAAGCTCCCTCCAAAAATCTATTTTTCAAAATTTCTTTTTTGAACTCCTTTCCAAAAAGCTCTCTTCAAAATTCCTTCCTAAAAACACTCCCTAGGTTTCCTTCTTAGAAAACTCTCTCCAATCTCTTTCTTCAAATTTCTTTTTAAAATTGTTTTCTAAAAACTTCCTCCAAAAATCTATTTTTCAAAACTTCTTTTCAAAACACTCTCCTCAAAATTCACTTTCTAAAAATGCTCCCTAAATCTCTTTCCTAACAACTCTTTCCTAAAACCCTTTTCCAAAATCTTCTTTGGTAAAAAAACTCCCTTTTCAAGTTTACTTTCCACAAACTCCTCTCTAGGATTTCCTTCCTAAAATCTCCCTTTCTAAAAAACTCACTTTCTAAAAATCCATTTTCTTGGTGTCTAAGTTAAACCCTAGAACCCACGTTTAGAAATCCCTAATTTTCCTTCCCAAAAACATGATTTCCAATTCCTTACTTTGGCCTTAAAACTTAGGTTTCCAAAACCTCTTGTTTTCTACATCAAAACTATATATATTTCCAAAACCTATTTTCTACATCAAAACAATAGTCTTCCCAAAGCTAGAATTTTCAAAACTCCATCTTTCCAAATCCATGTCAAATCCAATCTCTCCTTTAGGAAACCAAATCCAATCTTTCCATTTAGGAGACTAGATCCTATCCTCCGTTTTTGGAAACAAAATCAAAACATCTCTTTTTAGAAACAAAATCCAATCCCTCGTTTTAGGAACTACGAATTTCAATCCTTTCAAACCCAAATCTTTCCTAATTCAGCTCCTTCCTAATCTAGTACTTTCCTAAACTTTAAGTTTCCTAAACTTAAAATTTTGAATCTTTCCTTAAACTTTAAGCTTTCAAACCTTTCTTAATTCCATTCCTTTCCAAATCTTAACTTTTCAAATCTAAGTTTTCAAACTCTTCTTAAACTCAAAACCTTTCCTAATTTCCAAATCTAAAACTTTCCTAATTCAAAACTTTCCTAATTCGAACCTTTCCTAATTTCAACTTTCCTAATCTTCCAAGTCCAACATTTGAGTCGAATCTTTCTGAATCTCAAGTCCTTCCCAAAACCTTTCTTTCCTAAGTCTAGGTTTTCTAAAACCAAGCTTTCCAAAATCAAATCTTTTCAAATCTTCTAATCAAAATCTCTTTCTTCCAATCATACCTTCTATTTTCTATCGGACTCTTGTTCGAACTACAACTGACCTGATTCCTCAAAAAGGATATGTAGGCAACCCTTATGGGTGCGGTCACAACCTTTTTCAAATCTCAAAATTCCACAACCTTTTTCAAGCCTCTATTTCCACAACCTTTTTCAAATCTCTAATTCTACAATCTTCTTCAAGTTTCTAATTCTATGTTATGTTTCCAACTTCCAATTCTAAAAATCTGTTTTCAAATCTTTATTTCCATTTTTTAAAACTTTCCAATTTCAAATCTATTTTTTTAAATCTTTTTCCAAATCTATTTTCTAACTCTCTCTTGTGCAATTGCATATCATACATCATGTCTTTTTAAACATTCTTTTTCTAAAGTGGATAAGATTGGACATTTGTTAGTTGAACACTTTCATAGGTGAATTTAGGGTAAATAGACACGTAGGTACCGTAAGGGCGTTGTAGGGTGATGGCTTAGTGCGTCTTCCCTACATGTTATCAACCTCTGAACCTAGGATCACTGTTTTCAAAGACCAAAATGGAGTTTATTTTCAAAAAAGGGTTTACATATTTTCCAAAGGTTGCCAAACAACCTGTTTTCTTAAAAATCCTCTCTTAGGGTAGTATTTTCAAAATCGTTTTCAAAAACCCTAAGTGTAGTCTTTGGATTATGCTTAGTTTTTAGGTGACCTAACTCACCTTAATCAAATTAGGTGGCGACTCCAAATCTTTTCTAAAAGCCCTTTATTCAAATCAATTTTCAATTCAAGCCTAGTCGCACTCATTCTTCTCGGAGGGCTAGTTCTAACGAGAGAGTATAGTGTTTTTCCTGCTTTGTGTGTATTTCTCGAGTGCGAAAAATCTGGGTGCAATTGGATGGACCTAGAGTTAGGTTAACCTAAGGTTAAGGTGACCTAGGGTTAACTAACTAAGGTTAGGTTAACTTAAGGTTGGACAACTAAAGTTAAGTTAACCTAGGGTTTTGAAAGGCGGTTTTGGAAAGTGGTTTTAAACTACGGTTTGGGCCTAGTGGTTTTAGAAAGGTGGTTTTACATTAGGGTTTTGAACTAGAGTTTTGAATCTAGTGGTTTTGGAAAAGTGATTTTATGCATGAAACTTGAAAGGGTATTTTGAAAACCATTTTATGAAAATCACTCAAGTGAGTGTTGGATTCATATGGTTGGTATTTGAAACCACTCAAGAGAGGGTTGCTTTGAAACCATTATAACCACTAACTCAAGAGAGTAAAACTTTTGAAAACCAAAGTGGAATAGGTAGTTTTTGGAAAACATTTTGATGGAAACTTGAAAGGATGAACTCTTAAAACCACTTTTGAGAAAGGTTATTTTAGAAAATCACTTGGTGGATATTGAAAATCATTTTAGTAAATTAGGGTTTATATGGTCAATATAGTGAGGAGACCACTCACGAGAGTCTCCGTAGGGACCAATCCAACCACAAAACTCAAGAGAGCAAAACTTTAAAAATCAAAGTGAAAGACAAGGTTTGAAAACCATTTTAATGCAACTTGAAAGTAGAAAATGGCTTCCTAGGGCATGGAAATATAGGATTTTAGGATTTTAAACTAGGCTTCAAGAAACCAACTCTTAGAACCTTTTTTAGAAAAACATTTGAATATAAGGTTTGGAAAACGTGTAGAGATTAGAAATGCTGAAGGGTTTGAAAAATGGTGATGAGCATGAAAATAGAGCCAAGCATGCAATACATGAACATGGTAACCATATGCAAGGGGGTTATGGAATCATACAAGGCTAAAAAGGCCACACCACATTGCAAGGGGCCTATGGCCCATACCATGATAAGGTAGGCTAAAGGGGAAACCCCCAACCAGTGGCTTCCCTAAAGCTTCCCCTAGGTATGGACCTAAGGTCTACTTGTTCAGGCAAAAAACAATGGGAAGTAGAAGATGGGGTGTAAAATAGAGAAAAGCTTAAGTGAGCTTCAAGAGGGAGAAGAGAAGAGTGGGGGAGGCAAAAATGTAAATAGAGACACTACCTTGTCTTTACAACTTCTTCAAGCTTCCATGGAGGGCTTTACTTGAGCTTTGAAGGGTCTTCAATGGCCTCGAATTGGACTGAAAATGGCCTTCAAGGTTGGTTGGAGGCTTGGAAGATGGAGTGTATAGGCTAGTGAGGGGTTGAATCTAGCTTCGATGCTTGGAGGGTGAAGTGTATAAGGTTTTTCAGAGTTTTGGGGCGATTTTAGCAGAGCTTCGCCACTATTTTGGCCTCTGAATTACGCAGGGGGTGGCCTGCTATTTATAGGCAAAGATTTTGGGGCCTGGCACATGTAGCACATGCGCTTAAGAAAATTTTACCCTGGTGAATGCACATGCGCTAGTACTGTGCTAGTGTTTGAGTGCCACGTGGGCACTCCTTGTGCTACCGCAACTTAGTTTGCAAGGTAAGTTTTGTCCGATCTGATCATTTGTTGGGTGCATGTAGCACATGCTTTGCCACTGGAACTCTTATGCCGACTTCGCCTTGATATTCATGCAATTTGGGAAATATCTGAGAAAATCGGTCACGTTCATGACGTTCCCTGTTGTTTCTTATAAATCAGGAGCCCTCGGGGAGCTCAAAAAGATTCCAAACGCCAGAGATATTTCATCGTAAAGCCTGCATGCAAATAAGCTTTTCGGAGCATTTGTGAGATGCTCCGAGGGTTTTCTGAAAATGGTAGTTTTTGCGCCACATGATCGTAGCCTCCGAGAAGTGACCTCTTCAATCGAATTGTATCGATGGGAAGTTCTCTAGATCGGTTTCAAGGAATTCCCTAATTTAAGCATTTCTGAAGTTGTTTGACAGTACATTTTAATCAGGAAATTATAGAAAAAGTTAACCCTTGCACAATGTCTGTGAGATGCTCCAATAGTTTCTCGAAGTAGCAACCTTCGGGCTAGGCGATCGGATGTTTGGGAAGTGATCTCCTCAATTGAGCCATATCGATGGAAAGACCTCTGGAAAGACTTTCGGGATTTTCCTGATTTACACATTTCTCAAGTTATTTGATGGTGCATTTTAATTAGAGAATTGGAGAAAAAGATAACCTTAGTGGAGCGTTTGGGAAGCTTTAGTTGATTTAGAAGTGTTTCAAGTCAAGGGGCTCACTTGGAAATGAATGGGGAGGTTCAACGGGGTATCCTGATGGATGCCGGTTAGTACCCAAAGCAAGTATGATTTAGAAAGTGCCCATCACTAGGGGCAAAATGGTCATTTTGACTCAAACTCGCCAAAAATGGGGCCATAATGGGCTTGAGTGGCGTATTGAACATGCCAGATTGCCTAGAGATAGTTTGAGAAGGTGGCCTTACCGTCTCTAGGGATTGGTGCTTTCTCAAAGGACGTGCTAGAGCGCCTAAGGGCAAACTAGTCATTTTGACCAGGGTTGACCGGAATTGAACTGGAGTTGGTTTGATAGGCATCTTGAATGTGTCAGACTAATTAAGGGACAATCATAGAAGGTGAACTTACCGTCTCAAGGACTTAGTAATTTCTCAAAAGTCGTGCTGGTGTGCCCAATGAGCAGTTTGGTCATTTTTCACCATGTCGGACTAGCAAGCGTCAGTGTTGACCTGGGTTTATGAATGTTTCCACCATCCCGACGGTTGTGATGAGTTGGTTTCTTGAGATCTCTCGTTTCTTAGAAAAATGTGCTACGACCAAGGGGTGAGTGTTCTCGTCACTCCGATGGCTTAAAGCTTTATAAGTGTTTCCGTCACCCCAACAGTTTGGTGTTAGTTCTGGAGATTGCTTGATCTTGAGAAACTACCAAATGCTAAGGGGTATAATGGACATTCTACATTGGTGAGCTAGTAGGCACCAAAAGTGAACCGTTTAAGGTTTGTGAGTGTTTTGTCACTCCAAGGGTGGCGATTGGTTTCAGTGAGGCCTTTAGAGGGACTGGAAGGCTAGAGTTTGGAATTTTAAAGTTTGAAAGACTTTTGGGCTTTTTGAAAACTTAAATTTTTTGAAAATTTTGACTTTTCGTGGTCTTGAATTCAAATTTTTTTGAATACAAGAATGCAAAACTAGGCTTTTCAATCTTTGGGGCACTTAAAACTGGTTTTGGCCTTTAGGGGCATTTGAACATTTATTTAGTGGGAAGTTGAAAAGTGTGTAACACGTGTTTGGCTAAAAAATGAATCTGGTGCAGTGCTACATACACCAAGCTTAAATTTCCACTGGCGCATTTAGTAGATGCGCCAGATTCTAGGTTCTAAACCAGAAACAACTGCGACAACAACCATTTCTTTTGTGAGCTTCTTGCGTTGTTGAGAGCTTTTTCTTGGAGAGTTCAAAGGAAATCAACTGGGTATTGCCAAGAAAGGTTCGAGGGACATCGGCTCATCACCGGAAGTTGCCATTGTCTCCGCAATCTCATCGAAAAGTCAAATTTTGCCTGAAAACCCCAAAGTAGGTATTTTCATATTTTTATTGATTTTATTGTGTAGATGCCTATTTTTTGAGTATGAATAGCCTAAATTGATGTTTTAGAACGTTTTGAACATAATGGGAGGATTGATTTCGTGTATCGGTGAAGATTTGTGTGTGCTTGGACAAATTTGCATGTTTAACTAAAAGGGCTTTTCTAGGAATTGAGACTTTTGTGAATGTAGCCTTATGTAGTCCATTTTTCTTGCTGTATTTTTGTTAATTGAGTGTTAGAAAAGTGTTTTCACTATTTTTGGAAAGTTTGGTATTTTTTTGGAAATTTTTGAATTTTTGAATTTTTGGAAAATGGATAAATGTTTGGAAATGGAAAAATTGAAAAAATTGGATGAATTGTGATGTGTGCTTATGCCTTGTGCATTGATGGAGAACGTAGTTGTGTTGGTTGGCGAAGTTGTGTGTTTGTGATGCCGTAGGGTGCACGGTTTTGTGATTGTTGTGGTGATTTTTGAAACTTTAGGAGCCAAACTCTGTTGAAATTTTGGAAAATTTTCTAAACTTGTGGTGTTTGAATCTTTGGATTGAAACTCTTAACGGATAAATCTCAAAACATCTAGGATCGCTCCCCCTTCTTTTATTTTGGAAATGGAGAGTTTTGAAAGAGGAGGGTTTTATTCTTTTTATTAAAAACGCCTAGGCTTGTTTTTCAAAAAATGGTGACCCTTTGGGGCATTGTTTTGAAAACTTAGAGTAGGTTTCAAGAATGTTGTATTGGAAACTTGGAAGGGTGTTTTTAACGGCTAGTGTATGGGGTGTAAGGCTGAAACCTTCTAGAAACCGCGTGTTTGAGAGTAATAGTTTAAAATCGAAACTTGTTCTTCTTTTTCAAGTGAATGGCTTTGGAAAACTTAAAATTCGGTTTTGAAATGGAGCTTTTGAAGGAAAAAGCTCAGGAAATCAGAATTTTACTTTAAAATGAAACTTTTTAAAGGAAAAGCTTGAAAAAACCTTAAAAATTGTTTTGAAACAAGGTTTTTGAAGGGGAAAGCTTTGGGAAACTGGGATTTTAAGTTGAAATGGAGGCTTTTAAAGGAAAAGCCTTGAAAAACCTTGAAACTTATTATGAAATGAAGCTTTTGAAGGAGAAAGTTCAGAAAATCAGGATTTTAAGTTGAAATGGAACTTTTTAAGGGCAAAGCCCAGGAAAACTTTGAAATTTGTTTTGAAAAGGAGCTTTTGAAGGGAAAAGCTTGGGAAACCTTGAAATTTAATTTGAATTGAAATTTTTGTAGAGGAAAAGAAGTTTAGAAAACCTTGAAATTGATTCAGGATGAAGCCTTTGAAACAAGTGAAACTAAAGAATAAAAGTTGAACCTTCTTTTTTTCTTTTCTTGCTTTCCTTTTTTCTTTTACTCGTCTTTCCTTTTTTTTTTTTTTTTTTTTTTTTGTATGAGTAGTTTTCTTTTTTTTCTTTTGCTTTTTTTTTTTTCTGTACATGTATTCTCTTTTACTAATAGATGCTTATACTTTACTTCGATATTA
>CM065390.1:24725000-24770000 GCA_033060915.1 Euryodendron excelsum
GGGCATTAGTGCTAACAATGACTTTCTGATCTTTAGGATAATAAAATAAACCACCTTTCATTTCTCTAGGGTACCTAATAAAGAAACAGATATTTGTGCTCGATTTCAACTTATTTGCTTTCCCTTTCAGTATGTGGGCTAGACTACCTCATAGTCGAACATGCCGTAGACTAGGCTTGCACCTATTCCATAGTTCTGTGGGAGTAATAGGTACTGACTTAGATGGTACCAAGTTTAAAATGTATGATGCTGCTTTAAGTGCATGGCCGCAAAACTAACTAGGCAAATTTGAATAACTTATCATCGATCTGACCATATCCATAAGAGTTTTGTTCCTTCTCTCTGCTACACCATTCTATTATGGTATACCTGGTGCAGAAAACTGGGACTCAATTCCCTCGTCTAATAAGTAATCCACAAATTCTCCTAAGAGGTACTCTCCACCACAATTAGGTCGTAGTGTCTTGATACATTTACCATGACGCTTCTCAATTTCTACCTTAAACACTCTTAATTTCTCAAAGTATTAAGACTTATGGCGCATCAAATAAATGTAACCATACATTGAGTAATTATCAATGAAAGTAATGAAATACTCAAAGCCACTTTTAGCTTGAATGTTCATAGGGCCATAAAAATCAAAATGAACCAATTCTAATACCTCCTTTATCCTATTGCCTTTAGCCATAAAGGACCGCTTGGTCATCTTACCTTCCTAACAAGATTCACAGACTGACAGTACCTTCACTTTCAATGAACCTATGGATAAGAGATTAAACTATCTATGTTGCTCCTAAACTACTCCCCATAGCCAATGGAGCTGGCCCCAACAGCCTAAGCCATGATCCTGCCCTCCATAGCCAATAAGATACAAAGAATGGGTCAATGACCCACCCTCGACCTCTCCAATCAATTTTCAACAACTTTTTCAAACCATGGAAATTGGGCCAATGGCCCGTCCCACACTTCTCATTAAATTCAAACCATTTAATAGATTCAAGAAGAAATGACCAAAGATGTTTGACCTTCCAAATACCTCAAACTTTTCAAAAAAGACCTCACCCCCTTCAGAAACCAGTTCAAGATGCTCAACTCCCGAGGAGCACAACTCTTCAGAAGACATGTCAAAAGGAATCTTGCCATGCCAAGTGAAAGTGGAACACAATAACCAAGCACTAAGTATTCTAGTCTCCAGATGTCTCAGTCCAAGAAGCCACAAATGTTTTCTCTTCCAACAAGCATGAAGAAACCTCTCGTGATTTCCCAGTCTCAAATCATCTTCAAAGCCTTTCAACAAAGCAAAGGTATGATTATTACTAAATCAAATCAAATCAAAATATTTTAAAAGCGAAAGCTCTTGATTTCTTTCAAATTTCAGAAAAAAAAAAGATTTTTCAAACCTTTTATCTATCATAAGTTTCTATTCCAAATTCAAAATCCATTTAAGAAATGGAGGCTCTGGCTCTCTTTCAAAATCAAAAGCATTTTCAAGTTCAAACATTTTCATATCTTCTCTACAAAAATTTTCAAGTTCAATTTCCATTTCAAAATTGATGTCGAAGTTGAAAGCTCTTCCTGTCATTTTCAAAAATCATTTCTCAAAATTTTAAAAAGTTTTCAAAGTTTGTCTACAAAAAGTTTCGACTTTCAAATTGAAAAGATCAAAACCTCGCTTTCTTTCAAATTCAAAATCAATTTTTAAAATTCAAATAAGTTTTTCTAAAATTTTCAAGTCAAAAATTTTAAAGTTTCAAGTCAAAACGAATTTTCTAAATGTTTTGTTTCTAAAAAAAAAAAAAAACCGCCAATTTCAAGTCAAAATGAATTTTCTAAACATTTTGTCTTCAAGAGTTCTCAAGTTTCGAGTCAAAACAAGTTTTCTGCCCCTCATCTTCTAAAAAAAAAAAGGGTTTCCAAATTTCTAGTTCAAATGAATCCCCTTTAAATGGTTTCCACCTTTCTAAGTTTTGCTAACTTTTTCCTTCAAAAAGTTTGATTTTAAAAATACCTTTCTAGGTTTTCTTTTTTTCTTCAAAAAATGTTTCATTTAAGAATCATTTCTCTGGTTTTTCAAACTTTTTCCTTCAAAAAGTTATGTTTTGAAAATATTATCTCGGTTTTCCAAAGCTTTTTCCTTCAATAAGTTTAATTTCAAAAGCATTTCACGGGTTTCCTGAGCTTTATCCTTTAAAAGCTCCATTCTAAAAAATGATCCAAAGGTTTTTAAACTTTCTTCTTAAAAAGTTTCATTCTAAAAAACATTTCATAGGTTTCCTAAGCTTTTTCTTTCAAAAGCCCTATTTTCAAAAATTTTGTGTATTCAAGCTTTCACCTCAAAAAGCCTATTTTTAACATTCTAGGTTTTCAAACTCTTCCCTAAAAAGTTTCGTTTCAAGTCCAAACCCTTCCAATCCAAATCAATCCATTTTGGAAAATGATTTAAAAATTATTTCAAACAATCAACTTCAATTTTAAAATCATTTTAAAAATCATCTTCAATTTCAAATCTCTGAATCTCCCCAAAGGAGTGTCATTCCATTGGTTGGAATAACGGTTCAGGAAAAATAAATTCCAACATCTTTAAAAATATATATTATTTTCAAATCATTTCAAAATCAAGTTTTCAAAATTTCAGATTTTAAAAATCAGGACAATCTAGTTTTCAAACTCAAAATTCCAAGTTCCAACTACTCTAGTCCCTCCGATCACCTTGTGATCAAAATGGGACCCTTACTTTATTGTTTTGTCTTCAACAAGCAAAGACAAAAAAAGAGGGGAAGCTGTACGTACCCCATTTTTGCCTGCTCGGTAATCTCCGATCTGACCGAACTCATATTCAAACCAATACAAACACTTTCAAGGCCAAACTGACTTTTAAGACTCAATCCAATCAATCAATCGTTTCGCGGGCATGCCAGTCCCAATAAAGGCAAAATGACTAAAATACCCTTGAGGCATTACTCAGTCTAATTCTAGTTGGCACGTTTTCCTGGAGACGGTAAGTCCATATTTCAACCACAATTCCAATCTAGACCAGTGAAACTCAATCCAGCACATCTTTCGAGGAAATTGATCCCTCAAACGGTAAGTTCATCCAGTAGGACATATTTTTTGAGAAAGTACAGACTCCTTCAGATTGATAAGTCCCTTCACACTTGTCGACCGGGACAGAACCCAAGTCCCTGAGATGGTAGAGCGGTGCACTTTTGGTGCCTGCTAATCTGCCAATGTAGAATGTCCGTTATTTGGCATGTTTTTCGAGAAAGTTGATCCCTTAGACGATAAGACCATCCAACAACTTCCTGAGAGTAGACAATCTCTAGAATGAATGCACACCGTTGAAGTAACAGAAACACTCACAAACATCGCAATTGTCAGAGTGATGAAAACACTCATAAACAGGTCGATATCGGGAATGCCAACAAACCCCTTATGTCACTGGACCAAACATGCCTCTTTGTTGTGGCACGTTTACCGAATGATGAGATACCTTTTGAAACCAACTCATCACACATCGTCAAAGTGACAAAAACACTCAAAACCTAGGTCAATACCAGTGCCTGCTAGCCCACTTTGGTGCAAAATAACCAAATTGCCCTTTAGGCCCTACCAGTGCGCTTTTCGAGAAAGTACCTAAGTCCTTAGAGTAGTAAGTCCACCATTTCAAGATTGTCCTAATGAAAATCCGACACGTTCAAGTGCCTTCCAGTAGGTTTCAGATCAATTTTGCTACCAACCGATCAAAATGATCATTTTGCCTCTAGGCATCTGATTGCCCCTAAGAACCCCACTAGCTTTGGGTATCAAACTGGCTATCTTCCAAGAATGCTTCTAGCAATATCTCCAATCCTCTAATACCCTTTCAGACAATTCCAGTAAACCCAGTACGAAATGACTATTTTGCTCCTAGTGGTCCGTTCACCCTTTCCAACCACTCCAGCTGCCTCTAGAACACCCTTTTAGGGATTCCTATCCATCCCCAGCCTTCTGGATCATTCCCGAAAATTTTGAAGTCACTCCTAGTGGAGCCATTCTAAACATTGCATGGTTATCATTAGGACAGGTGCCCAAATCTTCTGCCTTGCGTCCCAAGGTTCAAAAGATCGGTTTCTTGCTACCTTAAAACTTTCTTAAATGGCTAGCACCACTATAACCCAAAAACTGGCTAGCACCACTAGGCAAAAAATGGCCTGACCCCATTGCAACAGGCGCCAAAGCCAACTTTAATTGCCTATAAATACAGACCACTCCCTTCGTAAAAAGGATTTGCAAACTCGCTCCAGAAACGCAGCCTCACTACCAAATGGCCTTGAAACCCTAGTTTTCTCAAGTCTCCTTCAAACCCTAGCCTCCCTTCAATCTATACACTCAAACCCTAACTTCCATACATGCTATATACTCAAAACTAAGCCTCTAAACATCCGTTGAAGATCAAAGTACTGCATATTCAAAGCTCTCAAGGTGCAAGTAAAGCAAAGTAAACAAAGTAATCAAGGTAAAGAAAGGATAAGGTAGGTTTTTTTTATTACAATCCCCTCTATCTTCTCTCTCCTAACCCACTTGGGTTCTCTTCAATTTTAACCCCCCTCCCTCTTCCCTCTCCTAATCCACTTGGATTCTCTTCTATTTTAACTCCCATCTTCTACCACCCTTTCTTGCATGCTTGAAACAAGGGACCTCCTGGTTCATGCCTAGGAAGGTCTTGGAGGGAATCACCGTGTTGGAGATTCTCTTTGAGTTCTACCTAAGATAGTGTGGGTTCAGCCCTTGGTTATGTGGTAAAGCCCAATCTTGTATGTTCATGTCCCTATTGCATTGTGGTTATCATGATTCATGCATTGCATTCAATATTGTATTTAAAGTTGTTTTCAAATTTGCATTAAAATTCTCTTTTAAAATTTGCTTTCAAAACCTTTTTCTTTCAACCTTGTTTTGAAAACCACAATCTTAAGATGATTCTAGCAATTCCATGGTTAGGGTTGTATTAGGAAAGTCTTATATTCAATGTGACTATCAAAGTCCAAATTTTGGTTACAAACACTAGTTGTTGTCAAAATCACAACCCTAGAATGATTTAAATTCTCTCATGATTAGAATCGTTTTAGGAAAGTGAGATATTCAAGAGACTTTCCAAAGTCTATATTCATACCTTTCAAAAGTAAGTTTTTTAAATCTACTTCCTAAAAACTCTTTTCAAATATATACTTTCTAAAAACTCTTTGTCTTGAAGTCCAAGTCAAAACCCTAGAATTCATGATTAGGAAACCCTAATTCCTTTCTTGAAATCAGGACTTTCTATTTGCATCAACTCACAACTTTTCAAAACCTTTTTCTACATCAAATTATAGATTTTCAAAACTATTTTCTATATGAAATTATAGATTTTCTAATTCAAAAGTCACATAAAATGATAGATTTCCAAAACTAAAACTTTCCAATTTCGAGTCAAATCAAATCTTTTTCAAATAGGAAACTAAATTAAATCATCTATTTTTTAAAATAAAATTCAATCTTCAACTTTAGGAAATAGAGATCAAATCTCTCCTAATTTCAAATCCTTTCAAATTCCAACTTTTGTAATTTCAAATTTTCAAATTTTTCCTAATTTTAAAATTTCAAATCTTTCTAAATCAAATTTTTCCAAAATCATTTCTTTCCTAAGATGAAACTTTCCTAAAATAGAATTTTCCTAATTCAAAGCTTTCCAAAATCTAATCTTTCTAAATTCTTCTAAATCAAATAAGTCCACATCAAGTCAAATTTTTTCTGATCCTTTCAAATCAAATATTTCAAAATCAAATCAAGTATTTTCCAATCTTTCTTAAACTCAATCTTTCCTACATTGGAACTTTCCAAAATCAAACCTCTCAAGTTCAAATCAAGTCTTTCTAATTCAACTACATGCTCCAACCCTAGGTTATCTAAGTCTTACGATGTCTAAACCCTAGTTCAGCCCTAACTCAAAATTAGAAATCTTCAACTCTTTTCTAAATCAAGATGGTTTTCTAATGCAATTCAAGTCAAGATGATTTCATGGTTGTAAGCACCCCATTTTTGTCGGCTTGGCAGTCTCCAGTCCATCCAGACTTGTATTTAATTTGATATGGATGCATTCCAGTTCAAACTAGTATTTTAGATATAATTCAGTCAATCGATCGCTTCACGGGCCCATTCGACCCATATAGAGGCAAAATTCCCTTGGGGCACCATCTGGTCCAATTCTAGTGGGCACATTTTCTAGAAGATGGTAAGTCCCCTTTTCAATTTCAGTTCCAATTCTAATCTAATTCCAGTCCAATTCCCATTCAAATCAAATTCGGCATGCCTTTCGAGAAAATTGATCCCTCAAGGTGATAAAGTCATTCAGTCTGGCACGTTTTTTGAGAAAAATCTTCGGAACGGTAAGTCCCTTCAAACCTATTGACCAGGATAAGACCCAAAGTCCCCGAGATGATAGAACAGTCCACCTTTGGCGTCTACTAGCCTGTTAATGAAGAATGTCCGTTATTCGACACGCCTTTCAAAAAAATTGATTTCTCAGACGATAGGTCCACTTAGCAGCTCCCCGAGAATAGGCAGTCTCTGGAATGATCGCCACCTGTTAGAGTAACGAAAATACTCGTAAGCATCATAACCGTCAAAGTGGCGGAAACACTCATAAACAAGTCAATATAGGAATTGCCAACAAACCCCTATGTCATGGGACCGCTGTCAGAGTGATGGAAACACTTAAAACTCAGGTCAACACCAATGCTTGCTAGCCCACTCTAGTGAAAAATAACCAAACTGCCCCTAGAGCCATTTATGGCACGTTTCTTGAGAAAGTACCTAAGTCCTAAGAACAGTAAGTCCACCCTTCTAAGATTGTCCTAAAGACAATCCGACATGATTAGGTGCCTTCCAGTCAGTTTCGGGTTAATTCCGAAGCCCTCCGGTTAAAATGACTATTTTGCCCCTAGGCATCCGAGCTCCCCGGGAACCACACCGGTTCTGGGTATCAAACCGGTAACCTCTCGGAGATGCTTTTGATAGTATCCCTAGCCTTCCGATGCATTTTTGGATCATTCCGAATCAGTTCCAGCAAACCTGTTACAAAATGATTGTTTTGCCCCTAGTGGGCCGTTCTCCTTTTCTAAGCACATCGGCTTTGGGTATCAAACCGGTAACCTCTTGGAACATTCTGGGTAATGTTTCTAAGCCTTGAGTCTTCTTCCAGGACATTCCAATTCCATCTCAGCAGCTTTCTGGCCCGATTGACCGTTTTGCCCATATGGCCCGGTCAGCCCTTCCAACACATCCTGACATTATTTTTCAAGTCTATTACCCCCGAGACACTATTTTAATAGTTCCTGTCCCTTTCCGGTCCTCCAGGCCATTCCCAGTCTTTTGAATCATTATCAGACCTTCCAGAGTTACTCCTAGTGAAGGTAGGCTAAAAACTGCATGGTAATCACTAGTACAGACGCCCAAATCTTCTGAAGATACATTGCTTGCCAACCTTGAAACTTCCTTAAGTGGCTGGTGCCACTAGCAGTAGCGCCAAGCCAAAATTTGGCCTGGCACCACTCCTAGTGGCACCAGAAGGAAATTTTGCCTAGCGCCATTGTAGTAAGTGCCAATACAGTCCTCTATCTATAAATACAGAGCCTCTTCCAACGTGAAAAAGGTCCGCAAACTCAGTCTAAAAACCCTGCTCTTCAATACACAGAGCTCGAAGCCTCTCCAAACCCTAGCCCCCATACACTCACATACACTCGTATACATTCATATACTAGCCTCCAAAGCCTCATTAAAGACTTGAAGTACTGCAACTTGGAAGCTCTTAAAGATCAAAGCGAAGGTCGAAATAAAGAAAAGCAAATAAAAGAATACGCAAGGTAGGTTTCCTATTTACGTTTATGCAATTCCCCTTCTCTCTTCTCTCTCTCTTAACCCACTTGGGTTTTCTTCTATTTTAATCCTCCATCTTCTTTTCCCCCTTTCTTCCATGCTTGAAACAAGGGACTCCCCAGTTCATGTGTAGGATTAAGCTATTGAAAGTTACCATGTCGGGGGCTTTTTCTTAGTCTAACCGGATACCATGTGAGTTTGGCCCCTGTGATTATGTGGTGAAGCCTTTAACCTTATATGTTCACGACCCCAATTTGCATTGTGCATATCATAATCATGCATTCCTCCAAAATTCATTTTCAAAACTTGCATTAAATCTTCTTTTTCCAAGCTTATTTTCAAAATCACAATCCTAAGGTGATTCTAGCCATTTCATGGTCAGGGTTGCTTCAGGAAAGTATTATTTTTAAAATGACTATTATTGTCCATATTTTTAAATTCTTGTTGTTTTCAAAATCACAATCCTAGAATGGTTCTAACCTTCTTATGGTTAAAATCGTTTTAGGAAAGTGAGATAGTTTTAGAGGCTTATAAAATTCCATATTCAAATCCTCTCTAAACTCTCTTTTCAAACTTGCTTTTCTAAAAATTCTTTTAAAAAATTTTCTTTTCAAGTCTACTTTCTAAAATCTCTTTTCTAACATACTTTCTAAAAACTATCTCCAATCTCTTTTCCAAAATTGCTTCTTAAAAATTCCCTTTAAAACTCTATTTTCCAAAACTTCTTTTTAAACTCTGTTCCAAAAAGCTCTCAGCAAGATCCATTTTCTAAAAACTCCTTTCTAAGATTTCTTTTCAAAAATCTTCCTTTCTAAAAATTCACTTTTTAAAAACTCTTTACCTTAGAGTCCAAGTCAAGCCTTAGAGCCATGATTAGGAAACCCTAGTTTTCTTTCCTAAAACATGATTTTCAATCTTGCCTCAAAACATAGATTTCTAAAACCTCTATTTTTTACGTCAAATCTTAGATTTCCAAAATTACTTTTCCTATACCAAAACTATAGTTTTCCAAACCTAAATTTTTCAAAATTCCTCCTTTCTAATTCGATGTCAAATCAAACCTTCTGTTCTTAAAAACTAAACCAAATCCTCCGTTTTTGGAAACAAAATCAAATCATCTATTTTGGGAACAAAATCCAATCTTTTACTTTAGGAAATAGGAATCAAAATTTTCTTAATTCAAACATTTCCTAATTTCAAATCTTCCTTAATCCTAAATCTTTCCAAATCTCAACTTTCTAAATTCTTAGTTGTCGAATCTTTCTCAAATTCAAATCTTTTCAAGTACTTCCAAAGCTCAAACTTTCAAGTCTTTCTTAATTTCCAACTTTCCAAATCTTTCTAAATTTAAACCTTTCCTAATTTCTAAACTTTTTAAATTCCTTTCCAAAATTCAAACTTTCTTAAATCCAAGACTTTCCAAAATCCAAATTTTTCTAAATTTAAAATCTTTCTTAATTCTAACTTTTCAAATTCGAAACTTTCGTAAGTTGAAACTTTCTAAATTCAAAACTTTCCAATTGTAAGCACCCCATTTTTGCCCGCTCGGCAATCTCCGAGCTGACCAAGCTCACTTTTCACGCATCACATGCATATTTAGATTCTAAACTCGCCTTTTTAACTTGAATTTAGTCCACCAGTCGCTTCTAGGGCCCGTAGGGCCCACTTGAAGCTAAATGACCATTTTGCCCCTAGGCCTCCGAATGCCCCAGGAACCACACCGGCTCTGGGTATCAAATCGGTAATCTCCTGAGATTGCTTCTTATACTATTCTCAACCTTCTTTTACCTTTTTGGATCATTCCGAATCAGTTCCGGCCAACCTGGTACAAAATGACCATTTTGCCCCTAGTAGGCCAGTCTCCTTTTTCGACCACACCGGCTCTGGGTATCAAATCGGTAAGATTCTGAGACTGCTTTTTATAGTATTCTCAATCTTCCTTTATCTTTCCGGATCATTCCGAGTCAGTTCCGGCAAACCCGATACAAAAATGACCGTTTTGCCCCTGGTGGGCCGGTCTCCTTTTCCGACCACGCCGGCTCTGGGAATCAAACCGGAAACCTCTAGGAACATTCTGAATAATGTTTCCAGATCCCAAGTCTTCTTCCGGAACAGTCCGAGTCTGTCCCGGCAGTTTCCCGGTCCGATGGACCGTTTTGCCCCTAAAGGTCCGGTCAATCATTCCGACCCATCTTATCCTCATTTTTCAAGTCAAATACCTTTAGGACACTATTTTAAGTGTTTCTGCTCTTTTCCAGCCTTCCGGGCTATTCCCGGTCTCTTAAAATCATTCCCGGACTTTCCGGAGTCACTCCTAATGAAGCTAGACTAAAAATTGCATGGTAGTCACTAGTACAGGCGCCAAATCTAGTCAAAGATACGTTGCTTGCCGACCTTAAATATTTCCTAAATGGCTGGCGCCACTCCTAGTGGCGCTAGTGTAAATTTTGGCCTGGCGCCACTGCAACGGGCGCCAGTGTTGTCCAACCTCTATAAATACAGAGCCTCCTCCAACGTGAAAATGATCCGCAAACTCAACCTAAAAATCATATAATTCAATATACAGAGCTCGAGCACCTCCTAAACCCTAGCTTCCCTAGGTTTTCCAAACCTTAGCCACCCTACACAAACCCTAGCCTCATATACACTCATACACACCCCCATATACTCATACACTAACCTTCAACCCTCGTTCAAAGACTTGAAGAGCTGCCATCTAAAGCTTGAAGACAACTCTTGAAGATTGAAGATGAAGATCAAGACAAAGACCGAAGATCGAAGACAAGCAAGACGCACAAAATAAACAAGACATACGGTAGGCTCCCTATTTAAATTTTTGCACTTCCCCCCTCTCTCTTCTCTCTCCTAACCCACTTGGGTTTTCTCTATTTTAATCCCCCATCTCTTTTCCTCCCTTTCTTTGCATACTTGAAACAAGGGAATTCTCGGTCCATGTGTAGGATTGGGTTATTGGAGAGTCACCGTGTCGGGGGCTTTCTTCTAGTCTAACCAGAGACCACATGGGTCCGGCCCCCTTGATTATGTGGTGAAGCCTTAGCCTTATATGTTCACGACCCCAAATTTGCATTGTGCATATCATGATCTTACATCTTCCAAAAGTTGTTTTCAAAGTCGTTTTCAAAATCGTTTTCAAACTCGTTTTCAAAATTACATCAAAATCCTCTTTTTCAAAAACATGTTTTCAAGGTCACAATCCTAGGGTGATTCTAGCCTTTCCATGGCTAGGGTTGCTTTAGGAAATTGTTACATTAAAAGCGACTAATATGATCCATATTTTCAAACCTTGTTGTTTTCAAAACCGCTTTCCTAAAGTGGTTCTAGCCTTTTTATTGTTAGAATCGCTTTAGGAAAGTGAGATGTTGTTACACCTTCTAAAAACTCCCTTTTCAAAAATCTCTTCCTAAAAATCTTCTTTTTCAACATACTTTCTCAAAAACTCTCCTTTCCAAAATTGTTTTCAAAAACTCCCTCCCAAAATCTATTTTTCAAAACTCCCTTTTTCAATTCTTTTCCAAAATCCTCTCCTCGAAATTCACTTTCTAAAAACGTTCCTCAAAAATCTTTCCAAAAACTCTCTTCAACAATCTTTTACCAAAAACCTTCCTAGAAGAACTCGCTCCAAAAATCTTTTCAAAAACTCTCTTTCCAAAATCTTCCTTCTAGAAATTCCCCTCTAGGATTTTCCTTCTAAAATCTACATTTCCAAAAACACACTTTCCAAAAACTCCTTCTTTTTTTAAAATCTTTTTCCAAAAACTTTATCTTCAAATTCACTTTCCAAAAAATCCTCCCTAGGATTCTCTTCTAGAAAACATTTGTTTCCAAAAACGCACTTTCCAAAAATTCTCTCTTTAGAGCTCAAATCAAGCCCTAGAACTCGCAATTAGGAAACCATAATTTTCTTTCCAAAAACATGATTTTCAAACTTTGCCCCCAAACCTAGGTTTTCAAAACCTCTTGTTTTCACATCCAAACTACACACGTTTTCAAAACCTATTTTCTACGTCAAAACTATAGTTTTTCAAATTTAGGATTTCTAGAATCTCCCTTTCCAAATCCTTGCCAAATCCTATCTTCCCTTTAGGAAACCGAATCAAATATTCCCGTTAAGGAAACCAAATCCAATCCTTCGTTTTTTGAAAACGAAATCAAACTTTCTCTTTTAGAAACCAAATCCAATTCCTTCCTAATCCAACTCTTTCCTAATTCAAATCTTTCCTACACTTCCACTTTCTTAAATCTTAAGTCTCCAAAAACTTGAACATAAAAATTTTTCTTAAATTTTAAAACTCAATTTTCACATCTTTCCTAATTCCACCTTTTTCCAAATCTCAACTTTTCAAATTGAAGCTTTCAAACTTTTCTTAAACTCAAACCTTTCCTAATTTCAAGATTTTCTAAAACTCTAAAACTTTCAAAATCTTAAACTTTCTAAATTTCAAATCTTTCCAAATTCAAAGTTTTCTAAATTCAAAACTTTCTTAAGTAAAATCTTTCTAAACTTCTAAATTGTCTAAATTTTAAACTTTCCTAAAACTTCAAATCTTTCCAAATCTAAAACTTTTCTAAACTCAAAACTTTCTTAATTCAAGACTTTCTTAAGTTGAACTTTCTTAATTCAAACATTTCCTAAATTGAAAACTTTCCAATTTTTAAAACTTCCTTAAGTTGAAACTTTCCAATTTTCAAAACTTTCCTAAGTTGAAATTTTCCTAATTCGAAACTCTCCTAAGTTGAAGATTTCTTAATTTAAAACTTTCCTAATTTCAAAACTTTCCTAATTCGAAAACTTTCCTAAAATGAAACTTTCCTAAAATGACACTTTCCTAAAATGAAACTTTCCTAAATCGGACCTTTCCTAATTCGAACCCTTCCTAAATCCAATCCTTTCCTAAATCTTCCGAGTCTAATGTTCAAATCAATTCTTTTTCAAAATCTTTCCAAGTCAAATCCAATCCTTCTTTTTGAAGTCCCTAAGTCTAGGTTTCCAAAACCAAGTCTTTCCAAAATCAATCTTTCCAAAGTAAGTCCAATCTTCTCAATTTCAATTTCCAATCTCCTCTTCTAATTTCAAATCAAATTCAATTTCCAATTCAATCTCCTTCTTCAAATCAATTCTTCTATTTTCAATCGGACTCTCATCCAACCCTAGGTTAACTCGATCCTAGTTGTTCAACCCTAGGTTAACTTGACCCTAGTTATCCAACCCTAGGTTAACTTGATTCTAGTTGTCCAACCCTAGGTTAACCTAACCCTAGTTAATTAACCCTAGTCCAACTTAACCTTAGGTTAACCAAACCCTAATTAGTTAACCCTTGGTCACCTTGACTCTAGGTTAACATAACCCAAATTAGTTAACCTTAGGTTACCCCTAACCTTAGGCCAACCCAACTTAGGTTAGCATACTTTAAGGTTCCAACTAATGAACCCCTTTTAAATGATCCTTCTATTTAAAACTAGTTTCATAACTCATTTTTCCTAAAATCTCCTATTCTCTTGAGATTTCAAAAACCGACTCCATAACCTTTTCAAATACTCCTACACTCTACCTTTAAAAACGTTTTCAAGAGCTCACAATCCTAAGGTGTCCTTACCCCTTCTATGGTTAGGCATTCGAAAGGAAGGTGATATATCAAGAACAACCTTCAAGGTTGTCCATATTAGAGTTCCAAGGTCTTAGGTGTTTTCAAAAACCACTTTCGAAAACTTTTCAAAAACCAATTTACTAAAACACTCCAAAATCATACCTTCAAGGTTTTCAAAACAAGACTGCAAAACACTTTTAAAACTCTCTTAAGTCATTTCAAAAGCACTCCCAAAACTCCCTTGAGTTGTTCCAAATACATGTCAAAGCATTTCAAAAACCCTTTTCAAAAGTCTCAAAGTTCTACTTCAAAACACTCCAACATCTGATTCTAAATCAAAACTCTCAAGTTCTCTTTTTCAAAAGACCTCAGAGTGTCTTCAAACTTTCCCAAGATCTCAATGTGTCTTCAAAACATTCCAAAGGCCCTAATGTGCCTATTTTCCATCGGTCTCTTGCCTAAACTACGAATGACCTAATTCTCGTCAAATGAGATACGTAGGTAACCTAAAATAGTGCGGTCATAACTTCTATTTCAACCCCAATCCCCTTTTCAAAAGTTTCTATCAATTCAAAGTTTTTATCTCAAACTCCTTCAAAACTCCCATGTTTTCAAACTTCTTCCAAAACTTGTATCATGCATCATTCATCCGAAAAGTGATGGATAAACCTCGTTTTTAAAATTCTAAAGTGGATATTAAGTGGACAATGGTAACCGATTATTCTAGTGAATGAACAAAAGGGTGATTAGACATGTAGGTATCGAAAGGGCAGGGTAAGGTGATGATCTTAGGATATCTTCCCTGCACGTAACCAACCCTCGGACCATAGATCTCTGTTTTCGAAGGACCAAAATGGGGTTACTTTCAAAAAGGGTTTAAAACTTTCTAAAGGTTTCCAAACAACCTATTTCTCAAAAACCCTCTCTCGAGGGAGTTTTTCAAAACTTTTTTTTTTTTAAAAATCCTAAGTTTAATCTTCGGATTAATAGTTAGTTTTAGGTGACCTAACTCACCTTTATCAAGTTAAGTGGCGACTCCTATTTTTCTAAAAAAACCTTTAATCAAATCAATTTCATGTTCAAACCTAGTCGCTCTCATCCTTCTAGGAGGATGAGTTCTAATAACAGAGTTCTGTGCTTTTTCTCGAGTCAAAAGGACTTGGTCCCAAAAATCAAGGCACGACACTATGTTTTTCTCACTTATCTTTTTCGGTTGCAAAAAATTGGCGCGTGATAATGGTTCAATTCAAATTTTCCAACTCCAAATTCAAGTTCTATTTCAAAGTCAACTCTAAGTTCGATTTCAAATAAAAGTCAATTTTAAATCAAAGTTCAATTTCAAGTCTTCCAATCAAGGTTCAAATCAAACTCTTTTCCAATCAAACTTTTTGAAAGCTTCAATGTGTCTTTTCAAATCAAACAAGACCTCAAAGTATCTATTTTCAATCGGATCCCGAGTCTGAACTACGACTGACCTGATTCCCAACAAAGGGATACGTAGGCAATCCTCATGGGTGCGGTCACAACCTTTTTCAAGTTTTTAATTTCCACAATCGTTTCAAAATTTTAATTCCCTTTTCCAACATCTCTCTTCAAATTCTTTTTATGCACTTACATATGGCTCAAACCTCTTTATCAAATTTTCAAAATAGATATAATTAGACATTGGATAATCAAAAATTCTAAATGAGTAAACCTAGGATGAAAAGATATGTAGGTACCGCAAGAGCGAAGTAGAGTGATGATCTTAGGATATATTCCCTACACGTAACCAACCTCCAAATCTAGAATCACTATTTTCAAAGACCAAAGTGGAGTTATTTTTAAAAGGGGTTTAAATATTTCCAAAGCTTACCAAACAACCTGTTTTCTCTATAAAAAAAAACCCACTCTTGAAGAAGTTTTTCAAAATCTTTTCAAAAACCCTAATTTTATTTTTTGGATTGCACTTAGTTTTAAGTGACCTAAGTCACTTTAACAAAATTAGGTGGCGACTCCAAACATTTTTCCAAAAGCCCTTATTCAAGTCAATTTTCAATTCAAACCTAGTCGCACTCGTCCTTCTAGGAGGATAAGTTCTAATGAGAGAATACCATGTATTTTTTCACCATTCTCGAGTGCGAAAAATCGGGGCATGATAGTTCGGGACGCTCAGAGGGTTAGGCCATTATCATGTCTCTTCACCCTTCACTCATTTAGAATCTTTGATTAATTAGTCCAATTCTATCCACTTCAATTTTGTCAAAATCAAACTTTTCACAGCTGTTTTCAAAAACATGTCATCACCTACATTCAATTCATATTCAATCATTCTATCTTGCATTAAGTTTGTCATCAAGGTACTGACTTTTTGCATTTTCTTTTGTAGGTGGATCCTTTTTCACATTTTATTTTATGTTATATCAACTGTCATGTATGCCTTGAATGAGTAGGATGGAATGGACAGTATGGATAAGAGTTGTTAGATCCTTTCTTCTGTTTTGCAAAATTTTACACACTCATTGCACGTGCACTCGCATTTGCATACTTGCATTATTACCTGGTTACTACCCTTCTAATTAGAAGGGGGAACAATATATTGGTTGTGGGTGGATACTGTGTCAGTTTCTTAGCTTACGGCCTCTTGATAGTCTCCCCTCTTGGATCACCAACCGATAATGGCACCAGCTTAAGGAGTGGGCCTAGGTTTGAAGATCCGGGAACTGAGCATTCTTAAATCTTTTCAAAGGTTGCCAAATAACCTATTTTCTCCACACAAGAAAAAAAAAAAACCATCTCTTGAGGAAGTTTTTCAAAATCTTTTCAAAAACCAGAAGTTTAATCTTCGGATTGCACTTAGTTTTAAATGACTTAACTCACCTTAACAAAGTTAGATGGTGACTCCAAACCTTTTTCCAAAAACTCTTATTCAAGGTAATTTTCAATTCAAACCTAGTCACACTCGTCCTTCTAGGAGGATAAGTTCTAACGAGAGAGTACCGTACATTTTTTCACCATTCTTGAGTAGGGAAAAATCAGGGCGCGATATAACTCTTTCTCAAATCAAATCATCTTTTCAAAAATCAAGATTCAAATCCCTTCAACTCTTTCTAAACTCTTTCAAAAACTAGCATCATTCAACCAAAATGTGATGACCAAACCCCTTATTTTAAATTTTAAAGTGGATAATAAGTAGATATAAGTAACCAGTGATTCGAGTGAGTGAACTAAGAGTGAATAGGTAAGTAGGTACTAAAAGGCAAGATAGGGTGATGATCTTAGGATATCTTTCCTACATGTAACCAACCCCCAAACCACAAATTTATATTTCAAAGATCAAAATCAAATTCACGTTTTCAAAAATAGCTTTAAAACATTTTCAAAGGTTGCTAAAAATCTATTTTCTAACAACCCTTCTTAAGAAGGCATTTTCAAAACCTAGGTTTAGTCTTCAGATTATATTTAGTTGTAGGTGACCTAGCATATCTTTAATTATGTTAAGTGATGACTTCAAACTTTTTCAAAAAGCCCTTAATCCAAGTCAATTTCAAGTTCAAACCCTCGTCGCACTTGTCCTTTTAGGAAGGTAGGTTCTAACAAAGAGAGTACCATTTTTTCCAAAACCAAAAGGGCTTAATGGTTAGAAAACCAAAGCATGATAATATTTACTATCAATAACTTTGGCGTTGTAACATTCTGCGACAAAGTGTGAATATATAGGTGGCAACTTTGAGGGGTTAAACATGCTCTCATTGAGGGATAAGATATGTTTGAACTAGTGTATTTAAATGGATCTAGGGTACATAAAACACCATGTTTTGTGTTTAGGATTGATGTCTCTATGTTGGCTCTGAAAAGAGTTCCTAATGTAGAGCTTCCAATTGTAGTTGTGCTCAGCGGTCGCACGGCCCATTAGCTTGTATGAATTTACAATCTTGTATATGAAAGATTAGGAGAGATGATAGAGTTGCCCACCATGTGCGAGTGAAAGATGTTGGTATTCGGGTTGAGTTATGGACCCAATCGGGCACCCATGGTAGGTCGACCCGGTAATGATATGGGTACTAGGAGTAATAAAAAACTGATCGACCGGCCTGACCAACCAGAACCGATCACCCTATGGGTTGATAACGAGTGAATTTCACCAAATTTGACAGTATTTGATTCAGGTGTCAGGCTTCTATTTCTCTAATCTAACTCAACCCAACTCGATATTTTTTACACTAAAAATTAATTTTTTCACCCTATTGACTCAAGGTTGATTCCCATGTTGATTTTAATGATAACCAAACCTTATGTTATTTTACTAATGCATTTACTTAGTGTGCAGATTAGTAAAGTTTATAATTTAGACTTAAAGTTCAATCTTAAGTCTAATACTTGTCAAAGTAAATGTACAATAAGTTTAAGATCAAGCAATGAATTCCAAGAGCTATGCAATGAACCAAATAGAGGATTGACGCCTATTTCTACTTCAAACAAATACTTTATATCCGAAGAGATTGAAGGTGTTCAAATGAAGCTTTCATCAAGTATGCATAGACTTATTAAAGACTGACTTGTACTCAAGAAAGATTAAAGACTTCATTAGAATATGAAAATATTAGTTGAAGACAATTTATTTGTTGAAAAGATTGAAAATGCTTAAGAGAAGACTTCATCAAGAATGCAAAGATCAAATCCAGATTATGTGATTAAAGTTGCTTGAGAAGAAGATTCACATTAATTGTCTGATCTCTACATGGAATCAAAGTGAAGAATTCTTCTAAAATATAAAGAATCAATGTAGACAATATGCATGAAGAGATTTCATCAAGTTTGCAAAAGTCTTATTGAAGTGATTTTAAATAAGAAAGAAAAACTTTTAGCAAAGAGAAAAGATCGGCAATGAAGCATTGTGAAGCTCTACATATTTGAGAAAGCTTGGCATTGAAAGAGAGTGTTCTATAATGAAAGAGGAAGCTTTGCAAATGATGAAGAAGAGAACAACATTGATCTAATGAAGCTCTGACAGTTTAAAAGTCAAGAAAAGATGTATATCAAATGATTGATTTAATCCAAATTAAATAGAAGATAACCTTGATGAGTTAAAGAGATTTGATTGATCATCATACCCCAAAGAGAAGATTCCTTAAACATCTTATACTGCTACTGAGATGATCTAAATCATTGGAAGACAAAATGCAGATTTATGGGCAATGAGCGAACTCATGGAAATGAAAAGTCGCCTCATGGAGACAGACACAAAAGGCTTGAAGACAAAATGATCAATGAGCGGACTCATGGAAATGAAAAGTCGCCTCATGAACACAGGAGCAAAAGACTGAAGACCAAATGGACAAAGAGCCAACTCATGGAAATGAGGAGTCGCCTCATGAAGAAAGACGCAGAAAACTTAAAGATCAAATGAGCAAAGAGCTGACTCTTTGATATAAAGAATCGACTTATGAAACCTAAAGCAAGTTTTTTGTACAAAGAGCGGACTCATGAAATTGAAGAGTCGTCTCGTGACTACAGAAGCAAAATGACGTGAAGTCAAAATGAACAAGGAGCCGACTCATTAATATAAAGAGCGGACTCATGGAGACAGTGGACAGCATCTGGTAAATGTAGAACCAGAAGTGTCGACTCTACAAGCCTGGAGTCGACCCCTAGAATATATAGCTAGTTTTTCTAACGTTATAACGGACTGGACGTGTATTAAATGAAGCCCAACAATCTCTAACAGATGAAATCAATATAGTGGTTTATATACAAGCTTCCAACTGTATTTATAACAAGAAAAAGAGACAAGAAACAAGATTCAACTGACTGATCAACTGAAATTCCTGAATATTTTTCCTGCCTTCAACTTGTGAGCTTTGATTTTATAATCTACTCTTGTTAGAGAGTTTGTTAGTTACTTGTATACTTTTACACACTTGTAAGTGAGAGTTTGAGAGTTCTCTTGTGGAAGAAAAACTCTTGTAAGTTTGAGTGGAGCTTGGACAAAACCACTTGGTGGCTGAAGAACTCAAGTAGAAGTTCTTGTGTATAGTGAGCTAAGCACTTGGTCAATCAGCAACCCATTTGTAATTGAAGATTGCATAGTGCAAGGAGACTTCAAAGGGATCTTGGGGTGAGAACATAGACCATGATTTGTGGTTGAACCTTGATAACTCTCTATGTCCATTCTATTGCTTTGTTTTCTCTTCTCCTTTTGATTACATTGCATTACATATAGATTGATCACTATTACATTGCTTAGATTAATTTTAATTAATCTTAATTGCTATTAACTTTCGAAAAACCCAATTCAACCCCCCTCTTGGGTTGCCTTTTGGGCCAACACACCCAACCCGAACCAAGCCAACCCAATCACCCATTAGGTCAAAAGCGGTTCTAAAAATTTTAGTTCTGGTGGCGGGTGACTACCCAACCCGACCCGACATTTGAACACCCCTAATGGGTACAGACATGTCTATTTAAGAACAGATTTGTCCTATTGTATGGTGACGCTTTGTTGGTGCCTCTTGGGTGTCTATATAAACACCAAGAGCACCCAACGTTACGACTGATTGAACGTTATATCATTCTCTCTGTATATAGACGTAGAGACTTGGTTTCTGTACTGTAGAATCAAAGTATCTGTTCTTCACTGTAACAACACTACATCACTGGAGATTCAAGACAAGACATAAAACATCTTCAAGTTCCAAATTAAGCATTTTAAGGTACGAATTTAATCCGCTTCCGCATTTGTTGAGTATTTCTTACAGCTGCTTTTATATGTCATTGTATTTTTTTGGGTGAAACACCAGTGTCGTGACTCAAGGTACAAAATTACTCCTTGGTCTTCAAGTCTAGATTGGAATGATTTAGAAGTCCATCCACAACAACGATGGAATGATCGTTTGTTAAAGGATTCACAAGTTGAACTTTGGTAAGTTAGCCATGGATCCATGGATTGTGATCAAACTTAGGCTATGTATGGTACAAGGTCATAGAATGTGAATGGCATAAAATGAAATGATCATTCATATTCTAGTATTTGTTTGCCTAGTGAGAATGGAATTATCATTTTTATTCTATTGTTTAGTAAGACCAATTAATAACGCTAGAATGGTATGAAATACTAGTTTATAATATGAGAATTCAATATTTTACTATATATAGAATAGTTGAAGTATGATATAATATTTAATATATATGATCATTAGTTTGGTAATGTTGTGATGGTGTCGGTGGCAGTGGTGTGCGGATAGTAATATCGATTTATATTAAGAATCTCATTCCCGCAGCTTCAATCTACCAATTTGGTCTACCACCCCTTTCATTTAGTTGGTTCTGTGGATCAAATATGTTGAGAGTTTTGTAAGCAGATTCACATAAGGCATGTCTCATATGGTCAGGAGATCTGGGAACCATGATTAGGGGTGCACAAAGGAATAGAAAAATCCAAGAACCGGATCAACCCAGCCTCGATGGGTTGGTTTGGTTTAAGTCTGTCAAAGGTTTGGTTCGATTCTGAATTTAAAAAATATTAAATTGATAAATTCGATTTCGTTTTTGGATTTGCATTATCTGGATCTGAACCGAACCGAAAAACTTGAATATAAAGGTTAAATCAATAAAAAAAAATGGAGGAAAAGCTTTACACCATCTAGTGGATAGTGTTGTTGTATATATGCAAAGGAATAAGTAGTTTTTTTGTTTTTGTTTATAGTAACACAGAGCTGAAAGTGACAAGAATTTTGTTCACAATGATATTTATTAGGGGAGGAGACAGATTGGTGAAACCTTACAAGAGAAGAGTTGCTTTGTTTCTCCCAATTTAAATGGACTTCCTCAAGAGTCACTCCATATACTACAAACTCTTTACTCGTCTTCAGGTTGGTTGGTTTAAAAATCCGTATTGCCACAAGCCATAACATGTATAGGACGAGGATTGAAAATGCAGTACACAGCCACAACCACATCAACCAGAAGCTCGAAATCATGAAGGCAGGCTTGAGTAGTTACAGAGAATTTTGGCACCCTTGCGGCAATTCTAAAAGCATAACTGAAAAAGGATGTACCCAGGCCAAGTAACAGAAGCACTTGGAAAAGAAATGGCCTTTCCTTAATCACTGACAGTAAGAGTGTGTTTGATAATTGAGGAGAGGAAAAGAAACTATTTTTTCCTTCTCTTGTTTGATTTGCAGTGTGAAAAGTTAGTTTTTTCTCAATTTTTTTCTACTTCTTTTGAAAATCAAACAAAGAGGAAACCTTATTTTTCCTCTCATTTCTCCCTCCTTTCCTTTTCATTTCCCTTCCATAAGTATCAAACACACCAAGGAAACCGCCACCCCTATCACAGTCACTGTAAATTTGTCTGTTATAAACATGACGGTGAAGAAAATAGTGTGCAGCAGAGCACGATGCAATATGACATCTCTTAACTCGGAGCGCTTTAATCCCGACAAGAGCGTCGTTTAAATTGAAAATACCTGAATATGTACCACCTGCAATCAAACTCAAACATTTAACAAATTAAAATTTATACTTAGTAATTTTTTTTTTAATTTTCAGTGGGTTTAGGTGACCCCACTGACCAAAGGTGGAGCCGCCCTTGCCTCCTATTGTTCTGCGTACGTGGCAACATAATTTTGTTATTAATCTACTTTTATTTTCTTGTAATTTTTAACATCATTCATGGAATTACTCTATTAAAAAGTTATACTCAAAACAAAAATAAAAATATGAATACATGTCAAAATGATATGTTGCTACGTACATAAGGTAGTAGGAATTTCGATCATACGGACGGAACTGTATATTGTGGCACCCCTCACATTTTGTGTTACCCTTCCTTCTATGTGTAGCATGTATATATAACGTCCCAACAAAGATTTATATTGTCGGCATGCCCTACAGCTTTAAACCATTCTCGAGCCTGTAACTTAATAAGCTATTAAAAAATTTTTATAGTGGACTGCGGTTTATATCTATTAATTTTTTTACATCCTAAGCTAGTGAAATCAACAGTCAATAGGATTTCTGTTGTGCATCAATTCAACAAAAAGTTGTCTAATGCATATTTTTCATTTTTGCTGTAAAATTTGTTTTAGTATATTCTCTTTTTCTCTAGTTAATTTTATGGATGAGATCAAACCTTTGATGTTGTATTCTTTTCTGTTTATAGATTGCACCACTTTTTATGCTTTATATAAATATATATATATATATAATTGTTTTGCCGTTAAGAATAAATAGTTGAAATGTACTAAATAAAAACAATTTATGTATCATTTTTTTTTTCATATTTTGCTAAGGCTTGATAGAAACTACTTGTTCTTATGAATTAGTGTTGCATCTTTATATATGTCTCATGTTTATACTTAAAAATACGTAAAAATAAAAAAATTTTTAAATATAGTAATTATGATTGTAGGAAATCCCTATCCTGTGCACACTAATATGTGAAATTCATGCTTGCAGTAGAAGAAAATTTGATTACTAAATTTTAAATCAATCTATCTCTTTTTCTGTCTTCTTTCCCTCCATTTTTATCATTTTCTATACAAAACCAAATAAAAAAATAATAGCAAATAGTAGTTTTCCTTTCCCTTCCCTTCGCTTCCCCAAGTTCCAAACAGGCTGGAAATCATATGTATCTATATATAAAATAAGAATTTATTTGCGTATTATTGTACAAAAAATTAAGTTAAAGTAGTGCCAGACTCGAGCCCCCTTCTCTTCTCTAAATCCTCTTTCATGAACCCCTCAAAAGCTTGAACCAAATTAAGCTTCTAACAGAATCTATCTCAAACATCACAATGAACATTACACGAGGCAATTCCCCAGCAAAAGAAGTGCTAAATTTTGGCCGAAGTGCATTCAGTTAAGTACCTAGGACCATAGCCCCAAGGGCCCATGGCCATTCCAAAGCTCCCAACAAATTAACATAACCAAACCCACGGACAAGACAACATCCAATAGTGCAAAATACAGAAAATGGAAGAAAAAAATTAAAAACTGAGATGTTACCCTGCTTGTACTATTGATGTGATAATTTTATTACTCGCAAGCGTACGAATCGGATTGAAATATAAGAATGTGAGTGTGAGATCGATCCCACAGGGACTTGTAAAATTTTAGAAAATAAATTAGAATAAATCTAGTTCACCCTAACCTAGTTAAGAAATCTTAAGTTTGTTTAATTAATCTAGCAATGAACAAAAATAACTAAATATAAATAAACAAGTAAATAATTAATCTAGACAATAATAATAAAGAGATGAGAGATATCAAATTAAAATAACTAAGGTTTTAGAATCCACACACATGCATTATAATAACTTTTCATATAATTTAAATTATTTCCCTAATTCACTTTCACAATAACATCGTAATCAAACTTGTTATTATGAAAAATATAGCATTAAAATCACTTTAATAAATAAACTAATGTATACTCTTTCTAACCTTAATGTTTAAGATAAAAAATGCATATGTATCCATTCGAAAATAAATTACATAAGAAATTTAATGCTTGAAATTATACCAATAAATAACAGGGCTAATAATTAATTCAACAATCTCAAATCATGAACAAAATTCATATCCAAAATTATTGACTTTAATTAAATCTAGCCAAGAGTATTAAACAATCAAAGTACGTGTTTGGAAAATAAATATAAATCACATGTCAAGTTATTACAAAACATGGAGTTTTATTCTTAACCCTAGTATAAAAACTTAGCCATTCATAATTTTAACATTCATTAAAAATGAAAAAAATAAAACATAAAACCTGAACACATAAAATAATAAGGCTTTAAAAATTATGTTCCAAGTCTTCGTCTTCTTTTTCCTCCTTTTTCTCTTTGACTTTCCTCCTGCATTGTGCGGTTCGGCTTCACTTCTTGCGGCTGCTCTGCTCCCTCCCTCGGTTGTGCGGCTGGAGACCCTAGGGATTTGTTTTTTTTTTCGCTTTTTATTCTTTCTTTGCCTGCCCGCTTGACCACGCAGCCACTAGCCTAGGTCTTTTTTGTTTCCCTTTTTTTTTTTAACTCTTTTTATTTAATGTTTGCCGCCCCACACTTCTTCACACGTGCACCAGATATATATAAATATATATCTATATATGAATATATGTCTTTTTGTATTTCTTTAAGCTAGAGGATTTTTTTCTACTCTCCTTGCTTGAATAAAATTGTTACGAGATTTGACTCTTTGAAGCGCGAGTTTCCTATTTTGGATAAGATTCTTCCTTTTTGCTCTTGTATTCAAATCTGTAATAAAAATAATAATATAATTAAAGGGTAAAAATATATAAATTATATGACTTATCACACTCCCCAATTTAAATTTTGCTTGTCCTCAAGCAAACCGATATTAAAAATAAAAAAACTAAAAGACAACTAAACCATTTAATTAATTAATCCACTTTTGCTGGAAATCTCGATTACATTTAGCATATGCAATAAACCTTTTAAACCCTTAGATTTCCCTTAGTAGACGAGTGAAGTCTCGTGAGGGCTTGCAGTGAATATACCCACAAAATTTTTGAATTTCTTTCATCAAAATCAATAATAATTCTTCCATTCAAATGCCAAGAGTTTAAGTCAAGTCATAAAATTTATTGCATCAACAAGAATAAGAATCAAAGTTCAAAACACTAACAACTATCAAAAACACCTCAAAAATTTGTTTGAAAAACTTTCATGCCCATTTAGAGATGATTACAATTTTCAAAGTTCACTTGACTCAAATTCTATCAAAAGTATGCTTTGACTCAAATCTCACAAGATATTTCACTCAACAAATAAATCACTCCGAATTAGATGCATGTAAATACACTCTCATGTATACGAGCAGAATTAATATAAGTCAAAAGCTAACATCTTGCATACGTTCTTTTGAAAAACACTATTAGAAAAAGAATATTTTAGTCCCATGAAAGGAATGACAAATACTGAGATATAAATAATAAATATCACATAATCACTTCAATAAATACATGCGTATCGAGAACATACCAACGTCTAAGATCAAGTAGGACTTTATTTAGATTGTAATGCAAGTGTTATGAAGAAAAAGATAAAGACTGAGCAATGTATATGCAAATGATTGGGATTTCAACAGAAGAACATAGGGCACATTTGCATTCTACTCAGTTCTTTTCTTTTTTTTCCTCTATTTTTTTTTCTAGTGCTATTTTTTTCTCATCCTCATTTCCATTTTTTTCTTTCTTTCTCCTTTTTTTTTTTTTAAAAAAAATAGAATGGCCCATCAACATAACATATCCCAATGTATCACCAAACATATAGGTTTTGAGGTTTAACCAAGAAAGGCTAAATAAAGCTCAACTTGGCTTCTAAAAAGGTAAGGATGTATGAATAAATGAAGGCTGAAAAAGATAAAGATGGCCTAAGATCATCTCTCAAAAATTGACATACTCTTTCAACTTGCGTAAATTCAAAGAAGTCATAACGTGATAACAATGTAACATTTCTCAACATTCAACCAAAATGAATGAATTAAAGGGACTAACAATAAAATTATGCGCTTTGAACAAAATTGAGAGTAAATGTATAATATCCTTCCAAATAAAGAATGGCTCAATACTACTGGGGCATTCAGTCTCCATATTTTTTTTTCTTCAAGAAATGTAAATCAAGTTCACTTATCCGTTGTAAATCACATCATTGGGCATTTTATGGGTGTACCAGTATAAATGCAATGAGATACTTTAATAAGAGATAGTATAATAAACTTCAGTTCAGTACTCAAGTCAAAACAATAAATGTCATAACTAAACTCATGGCTCAATGCCATCGAATGAAAGAACATTATTCACTTTAATGGTAGAAATTTGTTTTTTTTTTTTTTTATCTACTAATTCCACCCCCCAACTTAAATTAGACATTGTCCTCAATGTATGCAAAATAATAATCATAGACAAAGAAAAAAGGAAGAGATAGCACCTGGGAAGTAGACTACATAGCATAGACAATTTACTACACCTTACTTCAATTCCATCATAGAGTAGAAGACGAAACAAGTGGGGATTTTTCCAATAAAATAAATATGAAACATAAAAGACTAGAATTATATCATGATGAGAATAATAAGGCAAACCATTAGTGTTGTTCAAAAGATTCAAAATATGCTCATCGGGTGGGATCCAGTCATAATCTTGGAACATAGGAAGGAACCAATACTCCTCTAGATCGAAAGCCCATAGCGTAGCATAGTGGACTCGTAGTGAAAAATTACTATTGTCTACCAAGAAAAATGGAGCTTCCATCCTGTGCTACACTTCCATAAAGTAAAAATAGGCGAGCCCATAGGTTAGAATTTGATAAATTAATAAAGAGAAATTAATAAATAAAATAAAACAAAAGAAAACTTAGAACAAAATAAAATAAAACTAAATTAATAATACACACAAACAATTAAAAGGGATCAAGTACTAAGTTAATCTTGATAAACAGGATCCTCTAAGAGGATTTCTTCAATTTCTGAACTTTTCAGCTCTAGAAAAAGTTTCAATCGTTGCCCGTTAACTTTAAAATTTTCTCCATTATTCGGATTGTGAATCTCAACCGCTCCATATGGATAAACAGTATGAACTATAAAAGGATCAGTCCATCGAGATTGGAGCTTTCTGGGAAACAAATGAAGTCGAGAATTGTAAATAAGAACTTCTTGACCAGGTGTAAAAGATTTTCTTAATATGTGTTTATCATGAAATGTTTTCATTCGATCTTTATATGATTTAGCACATTCATAAGCATCATGTCTAATTTCTTCTAATTCACTCAATTGAAGTTTCCTGTTAACTCTTGCCTTGTAAAGGTCAAAGTTTAGTTGTTTAATTGCCCAATAAGCTCGATGCTCCAACTCAACAGGAATATGACATGCCTTTCCATAAACAAGTCGATAAGGAGACATTCCAATAGGAGTTTTAAATGCAGTACGATATGCCCACAATGCATCATTAAGTCTTTAAGACCAATCTTTTCTATTGGGATTTACCGTTTTCTCTAATATTTGCTTAATCTCCCTATTAGATATCTCGACTTGACCACTAGTCTGTGGGTGATAGGAAGTACCAACTTTATGAGTTATAAAATATTTTTTTACTAAATGCTCAAAAACTCTATTACAAAAATGTTTCCCACCATCACTAATAATAGCGCGTGGAGTACCAAAGCGAGCAAATATATTTTCTCTTATAAATTTAACCACAAACCTATGATCATTAGTTCTACACGATATGGCCTCTACCCACTTGGACACATAATCTACTGCAACCAGGATGTAAAGATTTCCAAAGGAATTTGGGAAAGGGCCCATGAAATCTATGCCCCAAACATAAAAAATTTCAACTATTAGAATTGGGTTTAGTGGCATCATATTTCGTTGAGATAGACTTCCTAATTTTTGACATCGCTCACAAGCTGAACAATATGTGTATGCATCATGAAAAATAGAAGGCCAATAAAATCCACACTGTAAAATCTTTGCAGCAGTTTTTCTAGCACTAAAGTGTCCTCCACAAGCATGATCATGACAAAAGGAAATGACATTTTGTTGGTCAGTGTCAGGGATGCATCTTCTTATAATTTGATGGGGACAATATTTGAATAAATAAGGATCATCCCAAAAGAAATACTTAACTTCAGCTAAAAATTTGGACTTATCTTGTTTAGTCCAATGTACTGGCATTTGACTCGTAACCAAATATTTCACAATATCGGCAAACCATGGTAAAGATTGGGAAACATTCATTAATTGCTCATCAGGGAATGTCTCCAAAATAGGGTTAGACTCACTAGTGAAGTCTACAATCAATCGAGATATATGATCAGCTACAACATTTTCAGATCCTTTTTTGTCTCGAATTTCAATGTCAAATTCTTGTAGTAATAATATCCACCTAATGAGACGGGCTTTAGCATCCTTTTAGCCAAAAGATATTTCAACGCAGCATGATCCGAGTAAATTATAACCTTAGACCCTAACAAGTAAGATCGAAACTTGTCTAAGGCAAAAACTAAGGCCTGCAACTCTTTCTCTGTTGTGGAGTAATTGAGTTGTGCATCATTAAACGTCGTGCTAGCATAATATATAACATGAGGAAGTTTATTAACCTGCTGCCCCAAAACAGCACCTACTGCAAAGTCAGAGGCGTCACACATAATTTCAAAAGGTGCACTCCAATCAGGCGGTTGGATGATGGGCGTGGAGATTAGTGCATTTTTTAATACTTTAAAAGCATGACCACACTCATCATTAAATATAAATGGTGCATCTTTGGCAAGTAGATTGCACAGGGGTTTAGCTATCTTACTAAAATCTTTAATGAATCTTCTATAGAAACCAGCATAACCTAAGAAAGATCGAATCTCTTTTATAGTTCTTGGACGTGGAAGATTAGAACCTAATTTCACTTTAGCTCTATCGACCTCAATACCTCTATGTGAAATAATATGCCCTAAAACAATCCCCTGTTTGATCATAAAATGACATTTTTCCCAATTAAGTACCTAGTTTTTCTCTTTACATTGGGCTAAGACCAATTCCAGATGATACAAGCATTCATCAAAACTAGAGCCAAATACTGAGAAATCATCCATAAATACTTCTAGAAAACGTTCCACCATGTCAGAAAATATACTAATCATGCAACGTTAAAAGGTGGCTGGGCATTGCATAACCCAAAAAGCATGCGTCTATACGCAAACGTTCCAAAAGGACAAGTAAACGTAGTTTTCTCTTGATCTTCTGGTGCAATAGGAATTTTATTATAACCCGAATAACCATCGAGAAAACAATAATACTTATGTCCTACCAATCTTTCTAACATTTGGTCTATGAATGGTAGAGGAAAATGATCTTTGCGTGTCATAGAGGTTAACTTCCGATAGTCAATACAAACACGCCATCCTGTTTGGATACGAGTTGGAACTAATTCATTATGCTCATTTTTCACTATTGTAACTCCTAACTTCTTTGGTACTAGTTGAACAAGACTCACCCATTCACTATCAGAGATGGGATAAATCATACCAGCATCTAAAAGTTTAAGAATTTCAGCTCTAACTACCTCTTGCATAGAAGGATTTAGGCGTCTTTGTGGTTCTCTTGAAGTTTTTGCATTTTTCTCTAAATAAATTCTATGCATGACTATAGATGGACTAATTCCTTTAATATCATTAATAGACCAACCTATCGCTTCCTTATGTTTTTTAAGGATGTTCAATAATTTTTCCCATGAGACTCATCTAAATCAGTTGCTATTATAACTGGCAGTGTCTCTGAAGGACCAAGAAAGACATATTTCAATGTGTTTGGCAAAGATTTCAATTCTAATTTCGGTGCATCCACTACAGATGGGTTTACTGGTGAGGATGGAAGTACAATAGGCAATACTTTAGGTTGCCATTTATTTGTATCCAACACAAGAGTTGAATCTAATAAAGCATTAACTTGGTCAATAGAATCATCAATATCAAAATTATCTCCAAAATGAACTAGGCAAGCCTCTAAAGGATCTTTATAACTATTTTGAATAAATGTCTCATACATATTGTCCCTCTCTCTTCTTCATCTGGTGGTTGTTTACTAATGTCAAAAATATTAAACTCAACAGTCATATTTCCAAATGAAATTTTCATTACACCATTCCTGCAATTGATTAGAGTATTAGAGGTAGCTAAGAAAGGACTCCCTAAAATAATAGGAATTTGTCCCTTGGAGTTTTGAACAGGTTGAGTATCTAGGACTATAAAGTCAACTGGAAAGTAAAACTTATCAACCTGAATCAAGACATCTTCAATGACACCTCTAGGAATTTTGACAGAGCTATCGGCTAACTGCAGCATTATTAGTGTGGGCTTTAATTCACCAAGACCTAATTGCAAATAGACTGAATATGGCAATAAATTCACACTAGCTCCTAAATCAAGCAAAGCTTGCTCAATATGATGGTTCCATATTGTACAAGAAATTGTAGGACAGCCTAGGTCTTTACACTTTACAGGAACTTTACATTGAATAATGGAGCTGACTTGTTCAGCCAGAAATGCTTTCTTTAGAACGTTTGTCTTTCTTTTTATAGTAACAAGGTCTTTCCAAAATTTAGCATACGATGGCACTTGTTGCATAGCATCTAAAAATGAAATATTAATTTTTACTTGCTTAAACACTTCCAAAATATACCCATATTGTGCACATTTCTTAGGGGCTACTAATCGTTGAGGAAATGGAGCTTCAGGGACAAAATTTTTAATAGGTGGGTCAATCTCCACAACTTGTGGGGAAAGAGGCTCTTGATCTTTTACTTGTTCCCTCTGATTTTTATTTTTCTCAGTTTTTTCTAGATGTTTTTCTTCGAGTGTTTTTACTTTATTGTCAATTTGTTTTCCTGACCTAAGAGTGATAATAGATTGAACTTGATCTTTTTGAACAACTAGAATGGTCATTTATGACAAATTACCCTTTCGGATTAGCTATAGGTTGACTAAGAAACTTTCCCTTTTCTCGTTCTGCCATTTGACTAGCTAACTGACCCATTTGATTTTCTAGTTTTGCAATGGCTTAAGTATTTATGTGAGTAGAATTCTTTTTTTTCAACTATAGATTGGTCTGTTATTTGCATAAATGCCTTGAGAGAATCTTCTAAAGATGTTTTTTGTTGTTGTGGTGCAGGAAACTGAAGATTTGATGGAAGTGAATTATTAGAATACTGTTGAACAGGATAGGATTGAGTAGGAGGGCGAAAATCAGGTGGAAATTGATTTTGAGATTGCAAGGGTTGGCCACCTAAATTAGAATTATTTTGATTATTTCTCCATGAAAAATTTGGATGGTTTTGCCAATTTGGATTGTATGTTTCAGTAAAAGAATTCCCAAAATTCCATAATTATTTAGTGCATTTGCTTGCTCAGAATAGCATTCGGAATATCCTATCATGGATGGACATGACTCTGTAATATACACAGGACTTGCACATAACGAACATATATCATTTTGAACTCTATTGGCTGACTCCATAGTCCTATTCATAGCTAAAGCTTCTATCTTTTTTGTGAGACTATCTAACTTCATTTTAAATTCAGAAGTCTCTTTTACCTCATATAATTCCCCTTTTTGAGGTGAAATAGTTGACTTATCCCTATTAGATGTGAAATCCCATTGTTAGGAACTTTCAGATAATTTCTCAAGAAATTCATAGGCTTCATCATCTCTAAGACTCAGGAAGACCCCACCATTCATGGATTCAATTATGTTACGGTGTGATTGTGTTAAACTATTATAAAAGTATTGCACGAGTCTCCATATTTCAAAACCATGATGAGGACATTTTAACATTAAATCTTTCTCAACTTTCATAAAATTTTTCATCTTCTTGTTGAAAGAAATCAGATATCTCTCTTCTTAAGGCATTAGTTTTAGCCATTGGAAAAAATTTAGAAAAAAATTTCTTTACTAGAGACTCCCATGAGGTGACTGAGCCAGATGGTAAAGAATTTAACCATGCCTTTGTTTTATCCTTTAAAGAAAAAAGAAAAAGACGCAATTTTACAAACTCATCCAAAAAATTCTGGAACCTAAATGCAGCGCAAATTACTAGAAAATCTTTATATGCATGTAAGGATCCTCTCTCTCTAACCCGTGAAATGTTGGAAGAAGTTGTATTATGTGAGGCTTCAACTCAAAATGGGTTGCATTAGTTGTAGGCAACACTATACAAAAAGGAGAATTCGTTGTTATGGGAACAAATAAGTCTCTAAGAAATTTGAATTCATTAACATTTTCGAAATTATCCCTCATGTTTAATATATTTTAATTTTCTTTTATTTGATTTCTTAATCTTCTCCTAAATGTATTTTCAATCTCCGGATCAAATGGTGCTAACTCTAAATTTTTTCATCGACAACCGAACATACACCAATTGAAAAAGGTAGAATAGACAAGAAAAATCTTATTCGCAATTCAAAAGATGGATTCGAACTAAAACGGCCTAGACCCAACCTAACTAAAATATCTAGAAGATGTAAATAAACTAAATAGAAGAAGGGAAAGATGAATTATCAAGATTTTAGGAAAAATCTCGAATTTGTTTTTTAAATTTTCTGCGCAGCAGTCAGTATTTTGACTGTATCATTCTCGTATGAAATCTGATTGAGCTGATTCAAGCTGCGTTAGAAAGCTAACTGAATTCTCTACAATTTTTTCAGAAATAAGAATTTTCAAATTCTGATGTTTACTAACCGAAAAACAGCTCACAATCAGAATCTAAAAATCAGAAATATTTTCTACGCGAATTTTTTTTAATTTTTTTTTCAAATTTTTTTTTAAAGAAACTAATTAAACTAGTAGAATGGTTTGGTAAATCTGAATCTAACTTGTTTTCTAATTAAGTCCCCGGCAACGGTGCCAAAAACTTTATGTGATAATTTTATTACTCGTAAGCGCACGAATCGGATTAAAGTATAAGAATGTGAGTGCGAGGTCGAGGTCGATCCCACAGGGACTTGTAAAATTTTAGAAAATAAATTAGAATAAATCTAGTTCACCCTAACCTAGTTAAGAAATCTTGAGTTTGTTTAATTAATCTAGCAATGAACAAAAATAACTAAATATAAATAAACAAGTAAACAATTAATCTAGACAATAATAATAAAGAGATGAGAGATATCAAATTAAAATGACTAAGGTTTTAGAATCCACACACATGCATTATAATAACTTTTCATATAATTTAAATTATTTCCCTAATTAGTTTCACAATAACATCGTAATCAAACTTGTTATTATGGAAAATATAGCATTAAAATCACTTTAATAAATAAACTAATGTATACTCTTTCTAACCTTAATGTTCAAGATAAAAAATTCATATGTATCCATTCGAAAATAAATCACATAAGAAATCCAATACTTGAAATTATACCAATAAATAACAGAGCTAATAATTAATTCAACAATCTCAAATCATGAACAAAATTCATATCCAAAATTATTGACTTTAATTAAATCTAGGCAAGAGTATTAAACAATCAAAGTACGTATTTGGGAAATAAATATAAATCACATGTCAAGTCATTACAAAATATGGAGTTTCATCTTTAACCCTAGTATAAAAACTTAGCCACTCATAGTTTTAACATTCATTGAAAGTAAGAAAAATAAAACATAAAACTTGAACACGTAAAATAATAAGAATTCAAAAACTGTGTTCCAAGTCTTTGTCTTCTTCTTCCTCCTTCTTTTTCTCTTTGGCTTTCCTCCTTCACTGTGCAGTTCGGCTTCACTTCTTGCGGCTGCTCTGCTCCCTTCCTCGATTGTGCGGCTGGAGACCCTAGGGATTTGTTTTTTTTTGCTTTTTATTCTTTCTTTGGCTGCCCGCTTGACCACGCAGCCGCTAGCCTAGCTCTTTTTTGTTTCCCTTTTTATTTAACTCTTTTGCTAGCCTAGCTCTTTTTTGTTTCCCTTTTTTTTTAACTCTTTTTCTTTAATGTTTGCCGCCCCACACTTCTTCACACGTGCACCCACATATATATAAATATATATCTATATATGAATATATATCTTTTTTTATATCTTTAAGCTGGAAGATTTTCTTCTAGTCTCATTGCTTGAATAAAATTGTTGCAAGATTTGACTCTTTGAAGCGCTTGTTTCCTATTTTGGATAGGATTCTTCCTTTTTGCTCTTGTATCTAAATCTGTAATAAAAATAATAATATAAGTAAATAAATAACAACTAAATAATATAATTAAAGGGTAAAAATATATAAATTATGTGACTTATCAACTATCATTGCATGCGTGTGTAGAGAGAAACTTAGATATTTTATGATGATACAGCAATCTCGTGGTGTCTTACCTCCAGACCTTCGATGAGCTCCCTCTTGTTGGTTGGTGATCTCCTGTTCTAAGTACACCGGTGTGGTATTTGCCAAAGGCCCTCCGATGTTTAAGTTAAATTCAAGAGTCTAATGTTACTCAGAAATGTAGTTTTATTAGGGTATTCTCTCTTGTGCGTACCTAGAGAAGAGGGTTGTTGTTTCCCTTAGTATGCGTGCATGAGAGTGGTTAGCGACCTTTCCACATAGCGGTGTTCCATTGGAGGGTCAAGTGTGTGGCAGGGCACTTGAGAGGGTTGTTTCCACACTCCATTGTGGCGTGTGTCAAAACTGTTAGGGGCAGGGCAGTTGTCCCTCACACACTCCATGCCCACGCTCTAAGTGCGCTACAGTATCCAGTGTCAATTGCGAGCCCCCACTGATGTGATGTGGAGGATAGACAGAGCGGATGGCATGTCTGAAGGGCTGGTCTGGTTTGTTTGAGAGCCGAGGGGAGACAAAGTGAGGCTGTAGTCGAGGCCCGATCAGACGTTTAGGAGGGTCTTTGATCTGGTCGGGAAAACGTCACAACCAAATGCCCCCAAATCATCTGGCCATCTGTTCGGGGCCAAGGGAATTCCATGGGTCAGTCCACCCGCGAAATCTGGAGCGTATTTATGGTGAGGCCAGCACAATGATGGCTACAGCTATCGCGTTGCTTCACATACTACCACACGGCAACTGGGGGTTGGTGGTTCAAAGTCGAAGGGATGTGCTGAATTCTAGCTGTTGATGTCCCATCATCGCAGGCCATCTGAGCCGTTGATTTCAAAGACTTGGGGGGAGTTTTGTAAGGCGGTTTCCCCTTTTGCCTCCTCCCTTGCCTTAGTCAAATTTCTTGCACAACATAGAGAGAGAGAGATAGAGAGAAACAAACTTTTTCCATCTCCGTCTTCCATCTCCGTCGTCTCCAGCAAGTTGACAAAATACTAGTCCTCTACGATGCGTTGCCGGTTGTCTTCCAAACTCACCACCAGCACCTTGTGTCGCGGTGAGGTCCCCTTCTTAGTTGTATGTACTGGTTGGCAACACATTGTGTTTAGGTATTCAAAGGAAGAGGCTAGATTCCCAACCTTTCTTGGTTTGTCAATAGGCTGGAGTTCTTAGAATCCATTCTTAAGGGTGTGTGTGAGTTATTCAAACCAGTGTTTGATAGTATTAAGGACGACAAGCCTTTAGGTACAATGTTGAACCCGAAGCATGTTAGTTCGGACTATAAGGAGACCGATTCAAATGAGTTTAGGGTTGTGAGGTGTGAGACCTAGGAGGAAGTCTTCATTGGGAACTCTATGGTGTCTCTAGAAGTTGTGGAGCCAAAGGAGGTTGGGGCCGCTCACTCTGGTGTCGGGGGAGAATGGGATCAGCCGGTTGAGGTGGCTGCTCAACCTAGGAAGGCTGAGTAGGAAGAGGGAGAGGATGAGGGTCCCGAGTACGAGGCTATGGGGGTTGCCTCCGTCCTGGATAGGGAGAAGATCGTTGCCTTACAGAGGGCGTACTAAATCCTGAGAGGGGTGAAGTGCAAGGTCCCAAATCCTAGTAACTAGGCATGCTCAACCAGGGATGGTGAGATTACTGTGTTCGAGGGTGCACTAGCCGGCGGTCTTCGCATGGTGTTTTCTTAGCTCATCAGGGAGATTTTGCAGAAGCTACACCTTTCTCCCATGCGGCTTCAGCCGAATGCGTGGAGGATCCTGGCGGGTTGTGTGATCCTTTGGCAGATCGTCTATAGGAGGGACATGACCCCTGAGGAGTTTCTGTATTGTTATAAGTCGGCCGAGAGGGGAAGGGGCTATTAGTACTTCTCAGGCAGGTTGTCAGGGCTTGATTTGATCGGCAAGCTTTGATGTGTTGTTGCAGGCACCCAAAAATAAAATCGATACCCGAAAAACAAATATGTAGTAGTGCAAGTAAGGATCGTTCCCACGAAGAGTGTTTAGCCTAATTTTATGCTACGTGAACAAAGATTGGGGGGTTTTGGATTTAATAAAAACTATTTTAATAATCACAACTATGAAACAATTCAGATTAAAGTATTGAAATCAATCAAAAGAACAAACCTTGGTCTAGGTCAACATCCACCATTGAAATTTACAACTGATCATTGATGCAAGTATATCAATTCACTCTTTGAATATTCACCGTTGGAACTATTTTCCTATCTCTCCTTAGTCGTAGTTAATCAGAAACAAGTGATCTGATTAACCCTAACTATTAAACAACTAGGAAAAGCACACAAGGTTTAATCTAGTAGCAGCCTTAAGAATTAGAAAGATCGATGAAACTAAACAACACAAGCACAAGCGGTTGCATTTAATTTAGTCGAATGTCCTCCCTAAGATATAATAATTCCCAACACAGTAAATCATTAAATCTCAGTTGCTTCACAAATCAGAGGGATCAAACAATTATGGATTTGATATCTAACTCAGCAGTAGATTGCAATGATTAATAAACTAGTAGGCCTCCTAGCGATTAAACAAGACAATCATGAAAATGCGCATAGAATAACATTCGATACTCAAAGCATAAATCAAATAATGAAAACAAATTAGATTTCACAGTTTATTATTAATTCCGAGGTTTCTGTCTCCTTTGGCCAAGATTTTGGGTTTAGCCATGCAGGGCCATGAAAATAACTCAAATAATGACCTAGAATAATCTCAAAAATGTCAACAACCCTAGAAACAAAACAGTCCTAGCTTTTATAGACTTCTGAAAATCTGCAGATGCGCACGACCGTTCGAATGCCCTTACCACCATTCGAACGGATCGGACTATCGTTCAAACTCTCTTCGAACGCACTTCGAACGGTAAAACTTGCTCTCTGAATCTTTCAAACGCTCTTCGAACCTGGTCTTAACGTGCATCCGTCTGACATAGTGTTTGAACGCACCTCTACCGTTTGAACTGACCGTTCAAACTCTCTTCGAATGCTTCTTATATTTTTGCTCGAATTCGTCCCTTTTCTGCTAGGATCCTCTTCCTCGGCATTTCATAGCACCCTAAGTTAAAATAAAAGAATAGTGAGTATCTTTTGGTATCAAATAAGTATAAAAGATTAAACATTAAGGGATAAAAATATGATATTTGCATTCTCATCAAATTCCCTCACACTTAACCTTTGCTCGTTCTCAAGCAAAACTCAAACTCACTTTCCTGAGATATCAAAGTATCAACAAAGAACAACCAAACTCTTCAAAACTCATAACATATCATGAACAACATTCTTGAACAACTCACAATCACTTAGCAAGAATTTCCCCTTAAAGATGGAGTAAACTGAATATGTAGACTCTTACAGAAATAAACACTCTACTCTCATGTATTTGAAGGGTATGTATATTACTCAAATTCATTCCAAGGAAAATGATCTACCATAGGCTCGCATATCTTCTCATTCTCCATCACTAAGATCACATACAGAGCACGAATCATAAGGACTTTTCAAGGGTTATTGTCGCGCCCAGATTTTTCGCACTCGAGGAATACTCACACAAGCGGAAAAAATGTTGTACTCTCTCGTTAGAACTCACCCTCCTAGAAGAATGAGTGCGATTAGGTTTGATTTGAAAATTGATTTCAATAAAGGGCTTTTGAAAAAGATTTGGAGTCGCCACCTAACTTGATTAAGATGAGTTAGGTCACCTAAAAACTAAGCATAATCCGAAAACTACACTTAGGGTTTTTGAAAAAGGTTTTGGAAATATCACCTCAAGAGAGGATTTTTAAGAAAACAAGTTGTTTGGCAACCTTTGGAAAACATTTAGCCCTTTTTGAAAAATAACTCCTTTTTGGTCTATGAAAACAGTGACTCTAGGTTCGGAGGTTGGTTACGTGGAAGGAAGACGTACTAAGCCATCACCCTACCCTACCCTTTTGGTACCTACATGTCAATCTACCCTAAATTCACCTATGAGAGTCTACAACTAACTAAATGGTTCAAACCTATTCACTTTGAAAAAGAATGCTTTTAAAAAAAACATGATGCATGATATGCAAGTGCAATAGAAGAGAGTTGGAAAATAGATTTGGAAATTGATTTGAAAAGAAATTGATTTGATTTAAAAAGAAAAAGATAAAAGCTTGAGTTTGAAGATTGAAATTGAATTTGGAAATTGAAATTGAGATTTGGAAATAGAAGTTTGAAATTGGAAGTTTTGAAAATAGATTGGAGATTTGGAAAGATTTTGGAATTTGAAATTTGGAAAATATGGAGGAATTTGAAATTTGAAAAAGATTGTGACCGCACCTATGAAGGTTGCCTACGTATCCTTTTGGAGAAATCAGGTTAGTCGTAGTTCGGACCGGAGTCCGATTGAAAATAGAAGAGTTGATTTGAAGAAGGAGATTGAACTGGAAATTGAATTAGAAGATTGAGAGATTGAACTTTGAATAGAGGATTGAAAATTGAAATTTGGAATTTTGGAATTGAAAAGATTGAATTTTGATTTGGAAAAATAGAACCTGGAAAAGATTTAGACTTGTTTTGGAAAGATGGAGGTTTAGGAAACCTAGACTTAAGAAAGATGAGACTTAGGAAAGACTCGAGAGTTTAAGAAAGATTAGATTTAGGAAAGGTTCGAATTAGGAAATGTCCAATTTAGGAAAGTTCCATTTTAGGAAAGTGTCATTTTAGGAAAGTTTTCGAATTAGGAAAGCTTCGAAATTAGGAAAGTTTTGAATTAAGAAAGTTCCAACTTAGGAAAGTTTTGAATTAGAAAAGTTTCAACTTAGGAAAGTGTTGTTTCAGGAAAGGTTTTGAAATTAGGAAGTTTTGAAAGTTGGAAAGTTTAGAATTTGGAAAGTTTTGAAATATGGAAGTTTTGAAAATTAGAAAGTTTTGAGTTTAGAAAGTTTTGAAATTTGGAAAGATTTGAAATTTGGAAAGTTTAAGATTTAGAAAGTTTTAGAGTTTGAATCTTAGAAAATCTTGAAATTAGGAAATGTTTGAAAACTTAGGTTTGAAAAGTTAAGATTTGAAAAGAGGGTAGAATTAGGAAAGGGTTGAATTTTAGAATTTTAGGAAAGATTTTTATGTTCAAATTTTGGAAACTTAAGGTTTAGGAAAGTGGAGGGTTAAGGAAGGATTCAAATTAGGAAAGATTTGGATTTTGAAATTTAAGGAAAGATTTAAAGCTTAGGTTTAGGAAACTTATGGTTTAGGAAGGAATTGAATTAAAAAAGGTTTAGAGTAGGAAGGGATTGGATTTGGTTTTTAAAAGAAAAGATTTGATTTTGTTTTCAAAAACGGAGGATTGGATTTGGTTTCCTAAACGAGGGGATTGAATTTGGTGTCCTAGAGGGAAGATTTGATTTGACAAGGATTTGGAAAAGGAAATTTCTAAAAACCCTAGATTTGGAAGTGTAGAATTTTGACGTGGAAAAGAAGTTTCGGAAATGTGTATAGTTTGGATGTAGAAAACGAGAGATTTTGGAAACCTAAGTTTGGAGCAAAGTTTGAAAATCATGTTTTTGGAAAGAAAATTAGGGTTCCCTAATTGTGAGTTCTAGGGCTTGACTTGGGCTCTAAGGAAAGAGGATTTTTGGAAAGTACGTTTTTAGAAACGAAGGTTTTCTAGAAGGGAATCCTAGGGGAGAATTTCTAGAAGGGAGATTTTGGGAAGAGAGTTTTTAGAAAGATTTTTAGGGAGCGTTTTTAGAAAGTGAATTTTAAGGAAAGAGAGTTTTGGAAAGGGGTTGAAAAAGGGAGTTTTGAAAAATAGAATTTTGGAAAGAGTTTTTAAAAAACAACTTTGGAAAGGAGAGTTTTAGGAAAGTATATTGAAAGAGATTTTTTGGGAAGAAAGACTTTTTGAAAAGAGAGTTTTGAGAAGGTGTAAAAACATCTCACTTTCTTAAAGCAATTCTAACCATAAGAGGGCTAGAACCACTTTAGGAAAGCGGTTTTGAAAACAACAAGATTTGAAAATATGAAACGTATTGGTCACTTTAAATGTAACACTTTCGTAAAACAATCCTAGCCATGAAAAGGCTAGAATCACTCTAGGATTGTGATTTTGAAAACATGTTTTGAAAAATGAGATTTTGATGCAATTTTGAAAACAAGTTTGAAAACGATTTGAAAAACAACTTTGAAAACGGCTTTGGGAAGATGCAAGATCATGATACGCACAATGCAATTTTGGGGTCGTGAACATACAAGGCTAAGGCTTCACCACATAATCAAAGGGGCCGGACCCACGTGGTCTCTGGTTAGACTAGAAGAAAGCCCCCGACACGGTGACTCTCCCATAGCCCAATCCTACACATGGACCGGGAATCCCCTTGTTCCAAGCATGCAAAGAAAGGGGGGGGGGGGGGGGGAAAGAGATGGGGGATTAAAATAGAGAAAAACCCAAGTGGGTTAGGAGAGAGAAGAGAGAGGGGGGAAGTGCGGAAATTTAAATAGGGAGCCTACCGTATGTCTTGTTTATTTTACGCGCCTTCCTTGTCTTCGATCTTCGGTCTTCGTCTTCAATCTTCAAGAGTTGTCTTCAAGCTTTAGATGGCAGCTCTTCAAGTCTTCGAAGGAGGGTCGAAGGATAGTGTATGAGTGTATGGGGGTGTGTATGAGTGTATAGGAGGCTAGGGTTTGTGTGGGGTGGCTAGGGCTTGAAAAACCTAGGGAAGCTAGGGTTTTGGAGGTGCTCGAGCTCTGTATATCGAATTATATGATTTTTAGGTTGAGTTTGCGGATCCTTTTCACGTTGGAGGAGGCTCTGTATTTATAGAGGTTGGACAACACTAGCGCCTGTTGCAGTGGCGCCAGGCCAGAATTTACACTAAGTGGCGCCAGGCCATTTTTTGGCTTCGCACCACTACTAGTGGCGCCAGCCATTTAGGAAATGTTTAAGGTCATCAAGCAACGTATCTTTGACTAGATTTGGGCGCCTGTACTAGTGACTACCATGCAATTTTTAGCCTGGCTTCACTAAGAGTGACTCCAGAAAGTCCGAGAATGATTTGAAGTGGCCGGGAATGATCCAAAAGGCCGGAAAAGAGCAGGAACACTTAGAATAGTGTCCCAAAGCTATTTGACTTGAAAAATGAGGACAAGATGTGTCGGAAGGGTTGACCGAGCCTTTAGAGGCAAAACGATCAATCGGATCGAGAAGCTGCCGAGACGGACTTGGACTGTCCTGAAAGAAGACTTGGGATTTGGAAACATTATTTAGAATGTTACCAAAGGTTTCCGGTTTGATACCCAGAGCCGGTGTGGTCGGAAAAGGAGACCGGCCCACTAGGGGCAAAACGGTCATTTTGTACCGGGTTTGCCGGAACTGACTCAGAATGATCCGAAAAGGTAAAGGGAGGTTGAGAACACTATAAAAAGTAGTCTTAGGAGGTTACTGGTTTGATACCCAGAACCGGTATGGTCGGAAAAGGTGATCGGCCCACCAAGGGCAAAACGGTCATTTTGCACCGGGTTGGCCAGAACTGACTCGGAATGATTCGGAAAGATAAGGAAAGGTTGAGAATACTATAAAAAGCAATCTCAGGAGATTGCTGGTTTGATACCTAGAGCTGGTATGGTCCCCGGGGCATTCAAATGCCTAGGGGCAAAATGGTCATCTTGACCAGAAAGTCTCGGATAGGGGCAATGTGGTCATTTTTCACCGAAGTGGGCTAACAGACACTAGTGTTGACCTGGGTTTTGAGTGTTTCCATCACTCTGACGGCGGTCGTCGTGACACAGGGGTTTGTTGGCAATTCCCTATATCGACCTATTTGTGAGTATTTCCGCTACTCTAACGGTTTTGTGAGTAGTTTCGCTACTTAGATTGTCTCGAGGAATAAACTGTCTCGAGAGAGGGATTGGAAAGGGGACTTACCGTCTCCGAAAAGACATGCCTAGATTAGAACCGTCTCAAGGAATAAACTGTCTCCAGAGAGGGGTTGGAAAGGGGACTTACCGTCTCCGAAAAGACGTGCCTGGATTGGAACCATCTCGAGGAAGAAACTGTCTCCAGAGAGGGGTTGGAAAGGGGTCTTACCATCTTCAAAAAGACGTGCCTGGATTGGAACCATCTCGAGGAAGAAACTGTCTCAAGAGAGGGGTTGGAAAGGGGACTTACCGTCTCCGAGGAGACGTGCTTGGATTGGAACCGTCTCAAGGAATAAACTGTCTCGAGAGAGGGGTTGGAAAGGGGACTTACTGTCTCCAAGGAGACGTGCTTGGAGTGGAACCGTCTCGAGGAATAAACTGTCTCGAGAGAGGGGTTGGAAAGGGGACTTACCGTCTCCGAGGAGACGTGCCTGGAGTGGAACCGTCTCGAGGAATAAACTGTCTCGAGAGAGGGGTTGGAAAGGAAAGGACAATGCCCCTAAGGGCATTTTGGTCATTTTGCCTCTATTTGGGCCTGGTGGGCCCGCAAAGCGATGGACAGACGGGATTTGGACTTAGAAAATCGATTTCGATTGGAATATATCCACAATGACTTGAAAACAAGTCTGGGCGGAGTGTAGACTGCCGAGCGGTCAAAAATGAGGTGCTTACAGTTATAACAGAATTTAGAGTCAAGGTGAGAATTATCTGGGAATGTAGCTCAAAAGCCATCGAAACTAATGAAGCAAAAATGACTCAACTCAATTTTGAATATATAAAACATGTAAAACCAATCACTCCAATCAACAACTTCTATCTTTGTATAAATCCCATATAAACAGACCCATCTTTCTGAAATTTAGGAGGAATTATAAACATGGATAATTTGTGACATTAAAAGAAATTTCCTCCATCACTTCCCTTTTCTTTTCTCTTCCTTTTTGCTCTCTTTTTTCTTTTTTGTTTTTTTTTAACTCAAAATTACATCAACAATGGAACTCATGAATTGAGAATGAAAACACATTCCTTTTCACCAACCATAGCCTTACCACAATTTCAGACACCCCCACACTTATTTCTCGCACACCCATACATATCATAAGAATCAACAATGCTCCACTAGCTCTACGGCTTGGGTAAAGACATTATTATTTTTCGGGTTTAAAGCTTGTAATGTGGGTTCACAATAATGACATATCAAGCTCAAAGGGGTTTACAAAGGACAAAATTAATTACAAGGTAGGCTATTTGGTTTATGTAGCTTATAACAAAGATGGCCTTAATCATGTTCATGTATGCATGTGTCAAAATGATCTCAAAGAGAATCAAGGCAAGTTCTAGAGAAACAAATCCATGGAAGAATATCTCACATGAAAGAAAATAATAACTGATACGAATGTGTCAGTCTGAAGGCTCAAAATCTCACCAGCTTTTGTCTACCAAGTTCAGTCACTCCAACCTCAAGTAAAATAACTAGACTAATTAATTCTAAGTTGGAAGATTACTTATTCAATCATGTTATGAATTCTTCAAGCTTAATTGAATCTTGTTATTGTTATTTATTTATTTTTTGTATTTTATTTTATTTTATTTTTTATTTTTATTTTCTCAAAACAACTACGAAAACACAACCTAAATCCCCTCCCCCACACTTAAAACTTACATTGTCCCCAATGTAAAGTAAAATGCATAGAAAGGGTAAAAATAACCAATATATAAATGCGAAAATAAGAAAAAAAAAATGAACTTCTCTTGGGTTGCCTCCCAAGCAGCGCTTTTGTTTATTGTCGTGGACTCGACTCCGTACTTCCTTCTTCAATCAGTATAAATCGGATCCTCAAGGTCCAATTTCTCCACTTAGAAACCTTCATAGAAACGCTTAAGTCGATGGCCATTCACCTTGAACACTTTGGAAGTGGCTAAACTTTGAATTTCAACTGCTCCATGAGAAAAAATATTAGTAACAAGAAAAGGTCCAATCCAACGAGAACGCAACTTACCCGGAAACAAACGAAGCCGGGACTGGTATAGAAGAACTTTCTAACCAACTTGAAACGCCTTCTTAGAAATTGCCTTGTCATGAAAAGCCTTCATATTTTCCTTGTAAATCCTTGCACTCTCATAGGCATCATTGCAAATTTCCTCCAACTCTTGTAATTGCAATTTCTTATGTTCTCCACTTTCATCCATCTTGATGTTAAAACTCTTAATAGCCTAGTAAGCTTTGTGTTCTAGCTCGACTGGAAGGTGGCACGGTTTTCCAAATACTAATCGATAAGGTGACATACTAATGGGCATTTTATATGCAGTCCTGTACGCCCACAAAGCATCACCCAAGTGCAAACTCCAATCTTTTCTACTTGGATTGACCGTATTTTCAATGATGGATTTGATCTCTCGATTTGACACTTCCACTTGTCCACTGGTTTGCGGATGATATGAAGTTGACACCTTATGCGTTACGTGGTACTTTCTCAACAAAGTTGTCATAGTTCGATTGCAAAAGTGAGTGCCTCGATAGCTTTTGGAATTCCAAACCTGGAGAATATGTTAGATTTGATAAAATCTGCAACAACTTTAGAATCATCAGTCCTGGTGGCTTTAGCTTCTACCCATTTCGATACATAATCAACAGCAAGCAAGATATAAACATAACTGAAAGATATAGGAAATGGTCCCATGAAACCAATGCCCCAAACATAAAAAATTTCACAAAATAGTATGGGATTTTGTGGCATCTCATTCTTGTGGGATATATTACCTGTCTTTTGACAAGGATTGCATGATTTACAATAAGAATATGAATCTCAAAATAG